>QXEO01000711.1:0-10458 GCA_007115705.1 Dactylis glomerata
CGAAAATGGATAGCATCTGCCTTAACTAGACTTCACCGGTGGATGCGAAGATGCTAGAGCAACTGTGGATGGTAGTCCCTGGCCTAACGTCATTTGTCATGCCATCATGCACCCATGTGCCAAATTTTGGTCCATTTCAACATGTCTTGTTCCTCTGATGCTCATAACAAGCTCTAGTCACTCAAAAATGGATAGCATCTGCCTTAACTAGACTTCACCGGTGGATGCGAAGATGCTAGAGCGACTGTGGATGGTAGACCCTGGCCTAACATCATTTTTATGCCATCATGAAACCGTGTGCCAAATCTTGGTCCATTTCAATGTATATTGTTCCTCGGGTGCTCATAACAAGCTCTTGTCACTCGAAAATAGATAACATCTGCCTTCACTAGACTTCATCGGTGGATGTGAAGATGCTAGAGCGACTGTGGATGGTAGACCCAGGCCTAACGTCATTTTTTCATGCCATCATTGAACCCAGGTGCCAATTTTGGTCCATTTCACCGTTGTCTTGTTCCTCAGGTGCTTATAACAAGCTCTAGTCACTCAAAAACAGATTCCAACTATCTTAACTAGACTTCACTTGTGGATGCGAAGATGCTAGAGCGACTGTGGATGGTAGACCCGGGCCTAACACATTTTGTCATGCCATCATGCACTCATGTGCCAAATTTTTGTCCATTTTCAATGTGTTTTTATTCCTCGGGTGCTCATAACAAGCTCTAGTCACTCGAAAACGGATAACATCTGCCTTCACTAGACTTCACCGGTGGATGTGAAGATGCTAGAGCGACTGTGGATGGTTAGACCCAGGCACTAACGTCATTTTTCATGCCATCATGCACCCATGTGCCAAATTTTGTTCCATTTCAACGTGTCTTGTTCCTCGGGTGCTCATACAAGCTCTAGTCACTCAAAAACAGATTCCATCTATCTTAACTAGACTTCACTTGTGGATGCAAAGATGCTAGAGCGACTGTGGATGTTAGACCCGGGCCTAACGTCATTTTTCATGCCATCATGCACCCATGTGCCAAATTTTGGTCCATTTCAACATGTCTTTTTCCTCTGATGCTCATAACCAGCTCTAGTCACTCGAAAATGGATTGCATCTGCCTTAACTAGACTTCCGGTGGATATGAAGATGCTAGAGATACTGTGGATGGTAGACCCAGGCCTAACTTCATTTGTCATGCCATCATGCACACATGTGCCTTATTTTGGTCCATTTCAACGTATCTTGTTCCTCAGGTGCTCATAACAAGCTCTAGTCACTCGAAAATGGATTGCATCTGCCTTAACTAGATTTCACCGGTGGATGCAAAGATGCTAGAGCAACTTTGGATGGTAGACCGGGCCTAACGTCATTTTTCATGCCATCATGCACTCATCTGCCAAATTTTGGTCCATTTCAACATGTCTTGTTCCTCGTGTGCTCATAAAAAGCTCTAGTCACTCCAAAACAGATTGCATCAGCCTTAACTAGACTTCACCGGTGGATGCAAAGATGCTAGAGAGACTGGGGATGGTAGACTCCGGCCTAACGGCATTTTTTATTCCATCATGCACCCATGTGCCAAATTTTGGTCCATTTCAACATGCCTTGTTCCTCGGGTGCTTATAACAAGCTCTAGTCACTCAAAAAATGGATAGCATCTGCCTTAAACTAGACTTCACCAGTGGATGCGAAGATGCTAGAGCGACTGTGGATGGTAGACCCAGGCCTAATGTCATTTTCATGCCATCATGCACCCATGTGCCAAATTTTGGTCCATTTCAATGTGTCTTGTTCCTCCGGCGCTCATAACAAGCTCTAGTCACTTGAAAACGGATAGCATCTGCCTTAACTAGACTTCACCGGTGGATGCGAAGATGCTAGAGCGACTTTGGATGGTAGACCCTGGCCTAACATTATTTTTCATGCCATCATGAACCCATGTGCCAAATTTTGGTCCATTTCAATGTGTATTGTTCCTCGGGTGCTCATAACAAGCTCTAGTCACTCGAAAAATAGATAACATCTGCCTTCACTAGACTTCACTGGTGGATGTGAAGATGCTAGAGCGACTGTGGATGGTAGACCGAGGCCTAACGTCATTTTTCATGCCATCATGCACCCATGTGCCAAATTTTGGTCCATTTCAATGTGTCCTGTTCCTCGGGTGCTCATAACAAGCTCTAGTCAATCAAAAACAGATTCCATCTGTCTTAACTAGACTTCACTTGTGGATGCAAAGATGCTAGAGCGACTGTGGATGGTAGACCCGGGCCTAACATCATTTGTCATGCCATCATGCACTCATGTGCCATATTTTGGTCCATTTCAATGTGTCTTGTTCCTCGGGTGCTCATAACAAGCTCTAGTCACTCGAAAACGGATAACATCTGCCTTAACTAGACTTCACCGATGGATGCGAAGATGCTAGAGTGACTGCGGATGTTAGACCTGGGCCTAACATCATTTGTCATGCCATCATGCACCCATGTGCCAAAGTTTGGTCCATTTCAACATGCATTTTTCCTCTGATGCGCATAACAAGCTCTAGTCACTTGAAAATGGATTGCATCTGCCTTAACTAGACTTCACTGGTGGATATGAAGATGCTTGAGATACTATGGATGGTAGACCCAGGCCTAATGTCATTTGTCATGCCATCATGCACACATGTGCCATATTTTGGTCCATTTCAATGTGTCTTGTTCCTCAGGTGCTCATAACAAGCTCTAGTCACTCGAAAACGGATTGCATCTGCCTTAACTAGATTTCACATGGTGGATGCACAGATGCTAGAGCGACTTTGGATGGTAGACCCAGGCCTAACGTCATTTGTCATGCCATCATGCACCCATGTGCTAAATTTTGGTCCATTTCAACATGTCTTATTCCTCTGATGCTCATAACAAGCTCTAGTCACTCGAAAATGGTAGTTTGCATCTGCCTTAACTAGACTTCACCAGTGGATGCAAAGATGCTAGAGAGACTATGGATGGTAGACCCAGGCCTAACGTCATTTTTCATGCAATCATGCACCCAATTGCCATATTTTGGTCCATTTCAATGTGTCTTGTTCCTCGGGTGCTCATAACAAGCTCTAGTCACTCAAAAACGGATAGCATCTGCCTTAACTAGACTTCACCGATGGATGCAAAGATGCTAGAGCGACTATGGATGGTAGACCCGGGCCTAATGTCATTTTTCATGCCATCATGCACCCATGTGCCAAATTTTGGTCCATTTCAACGTGTCTTGTTCCTCGGGTGCTCATAACAAGCTCTAGTCACTCGAAAATGGATAACATCTGCCTTAACTAGACTTCACCGGTGGATGCGAAGATGCTAGAGAGACTGGGTGCTCATAACAAGCTCTAGTCACTTGAAAATGGATTGCATCTGCCTTAACTAGACTTCACCGGTGGATGCGAAGATGCTACAGCACCTATGACCCAGGCCTAACGTCATTTTTCATGCAATCATGCACCCATGTGCAAAATTTTGGTCCATTTCAACATGTCTTGTTCCTCGGGTGCTCATAAGAAGCTCTAGTAACTAAAAAACGGATTGCATCTGCCTTAACTAGACTTCATCGGTGGATGCCAAGATGCTAGAGCGACTGTGGATGGTAGACCCGGGCCTAACATCATTTTTCATGCCATCATCCACCCATGTGCAAAATTTTGGTCCATTTCAATGTGTCTTGTTCCTCGGGTGCTCATAACAAGCTCTAGTCACTCGAAAAAAGATTGCATCTGCCTTAACTAGACTTCACCGGTGGATGCAAAAATGCTAGAGTGACTGTGGATGGCAGACCCTGGCCTAACATCATTTGTCATGCCATCATGCACCCATGTGCCATATTTTGGTCCATTTCAATGTGTCTTGTTATTCGGGTGCTCATGCCAAGCTCTAGGTCACTCGAAAACGGATAGCATCTGCCTTAACTAGAATTCACCGGTGGATGCGAAGATGCTAGAACTGACAGTGGATGGTAGACCTGGGCCTAACATCATTTTTCATGCCATCATGCACTCATGTGCCAAATTTTGGTCCATTTCAATGTGTCTTGTTCCTCGGGTGCTTCATAACAAGCTCTTGTCACTCAAAAACGGATAACATCTGCCTTAACTAGACTTCACCGGTGGATGCGAAGATGCTAGAGAGACTGTGGATGTTAGACTCGGGCCTAATGTCATTTTTCATGCCATCATGCACCCATGTGCCAAATTTTGGTCCATTTCAACATGTCTTGTTCCTCTGATGCTCATAACAAGCTCTAGTCACTCGAAAATGGATAGCATCTGCCTTAACTAGACTTCACCGGTGGATGCGAAGATGCTAGAGCTGACTGTGGATGGTAGACCCTGGCCTAACGTCATTTGTCATGCCATCATGCACCCATGTGCCAAATTTTGGTCCATTTCAACATGCCTTGTTCCTCTGATGCTCATAACAAGCTCTAGTCACTCAAAAAATGGATAGCATCTGCCTTAACTAGACTTTACCGGTGGATGCGAAGATGCTAGAGCGACTGTGGATGGTAGACCCTGGCCTAACGTCATTTTTATGCCATCATGAACCCGTGTGCCAAATTTTGGTCCATTTCAATGTATATTGTTCCTCGGGTGCTCATAACAAGCTCTTGTCACTCAAAAATAGATAACATCTGCCTTCACTAGACTTCACCGGTGGGATGCGAAGATGCTAGAGTGACTGTGGATGTTAGACCTGGCCTAACATCATTTGTCATGCCATCATGCACCCATGTGCCAAGTTTGGTCCCATTTCAACATGCATTTTTCCTCTGATGCGCATAACAAGCTCTAGTCACTCGAAAATGGATTGCATCTGCCTTAACTAGACTTCACTGGTAGATATGAAGATGCTAGAGATACTATGGATGGTAGACCCAGGCCTAATGTCATTTGTCATGCCATCATGCACACATGTGCCATATTTTGTCCATTTCAATGTGTCTTGTTCCTCAGGTGCTCATAACAAGCTCTAGTCCTCGAAAACGGATTGCATCTGCCTTAACTATATTTCACCGTGGATGCAAAGATGCTAGAGCAACTTTGGATGGTAGACCCGGGCCTAACGTCATTTTTCATGCCATCATGCACTCATCTGCCAAATTTGTGGTCCATTTCAACATGTCTTGTTCCTCGTGTTCTCATAAAAGCTCTAGTCACTCCAAAACAGATTGCACATCAGCCTTAACTAGACTTCACCGTGGATGCAAAGATGCTAGAGAGACTGTGGATGGGTAGACTCAGGCCTAACGGCATTTTTTATTCCATCATGCACCCATGTGCCAAATTTGGTCCATTTCAACATGCCTTGTTCCTCGGGTGCTTATAACAAGCTCTAGTCACTCGAAAAATGGATAGGCATCTGCCTAACTAGACTTCACGCAGTGGATGCGAAGATGCTAGAGTCGCTGTGGATGGTAGACCCAGGCCTAATGTCATTTTCATGCCATCATGCACCCATGTGCCAAATTTTGGTCCATTTCAATGTGTCTTGTTCCTCCGGTGCTCATAACAAGCTCTAGTCACTTGAAAACGGATAGCATCTGCCTTAACTAGACTTCACCGGTGGATGCGAAGATGCTAGAGCGACTTTGGATGGTAGACCCTGGCCTAACATTATTTTTCATGCCATCATGAACCCATGTGCCAAATTTTGGTCCATTTCAATGTGTATTGCTCCTCGGGTGCTCATAACAAGCTCTAGTCACTCGAAAAATAGATAACATCTGCCTTCACTAGACTTCACTGGTGGATGTGAAGATGCTAGAGCGACTGTGGATGGTAGACCCAGGCCTAACGTCATTTTTCATGCCATCATGCACCCATGTGCCAAATTTTGGTCCATTTCAATGTGTCATGTTCCTCGGGTGCTCATAACAAGCTCTAGTCAATCAAAAACAGATTCCATCTGTCTTAACTAGACTTCACTTGTGGATGCAAAGATGCTAGAGCGACTGTGGATGGTAGACCCGGGCCTAACATCATTTTTCATGCCATCATGCACTCATGTGCCAAATTTTGGGTCCATTTCAATGTGTCTTGTTCCTCGGGTGCTCATAACAAGCTCTAGTCACTCGAAAACGGATAACATCTGCCTTAACTAGACTTCACCGATGGATGCAAAGATGCTAGAGTGACTGTGGATGTTAGACCTAGGCCTAACATCATTTGTCATGCCATCATGCACCCATGTGCCAAATTTTGGTCCATTTCAACATCCATTTTTCCTCTGATGCGCATAACAAGCTCTAGTCACTCGAAAATGGATTGCATCTGCCTTAACTAGACTTCACTGGTGGATATGAAGATGCTAGAGATACTATGGATGGTAGACCCAGGCCTAATGTCATTTGTCATGCCATCATGCACACATGTGCCATATTTTGGTCCATTTCAATGTGTCTTGTTCCTCAGGTGCTCATAACAAGCTCTAGTCACTCGAAAACGGATTGCATCTGCCTTAACTAGATTTCACCGGTGGATGCAAAGATGCTAGAGCGACTTTGGATGGTAGACCCAGGCCTAACGTCATTTGTCATGCCATCATGCACCCATGTGCTAAATTTTGGTCCATTTCAACATGTCTTATTCCTCTGATGCTCAAACAAGCTCTAGTCACTCGAAAAATGGTAGTTTGCATCTGCCCTTAACTAGACTTCACCAGTGGATGCAAAGATGGTAGACCCAGGCCTAACGTCATTTTTCATGCAATCATGCACCCATTTGCCATATTTTGGTCCATTTCAATGTGTCTTGTTCCTCGGGTGCTCATAACCAGCTCTAGTCACTCAAAAACGGATTGCATCTGCCTTAACTAGACTTCACCGGGGGATGCAAAGATGGTAGAGCGACTATGGATGGTAGACCCGGGCCTAATGTCATTTTTCATGCCATCATGCACCCATGTGCCAAATTTTGGTCCATTTCAACGTGTCTTGTTCCTCGGGTGCTCATAACAAGCTCTAGTCACTCGAAAATGGATAACATCTGCCTTAACTAGACTTCACCGGTGGAATGCGAAGATGCTAGAGAGACTGGGTGCTCATAACAAGCTCTAGTCACTTGAAAATGGATTACATCTGCCTTAACTAGACTTCACCGGTGGATGCGAAGATGCTACAGCACCTGTGACCCAGGCCTAACGTCATTTTTAATGCAATCAATGCACCCATGTGCAAAATTTTGGTCCATTTCAACATGTCCTTGTTCCTCGGGTGCTCATAAGAAGCTCTAGTAACTCAAAAACGGATTGCATCTAGCCTTAACTAGACTTCATCGGTGGATGCCAAGATGCTAGAGCGACTGTGGATGGTAGACCCGGCCTAACATCATTTTTCATGCCATCATCCACCCATGTGCCAAATTTTGGTCCATTTCAATGTGTCTTGTTCCTCGGGTGCTCATAACAAGCTCTAGTCACTCGAAAAAAGATTGCATCTGCCTTAACTAGACTTCACCGGTGGCTGCAAAAATGCTAGAGTGACTGTGGATGGCAGACCCTGGCCTAACATCATTTGTCATGCCATCATGCACCCATGTGCCATATTTTGGTCCATTTCAATGTGTCTTGTTCCTCGGGTGCTCATGACAAGCTCTAGTCACTCGAAAACGGATAGCATCTGCCTTAACTAGAATTCACCGGTGGATGCGAAGATGCTAGAACGACAGTGGATGGTAGACCTGGGCCTAACATCATTTGTCATGCATCATGCACTCATGTGCCAAATTTTGGTCCATTTCAATGTGTCCTTGTTCCTCGGGTGCTCATAACAAGCCTAGTCACTCGAAAAACGGATAACATCTGCCTTAACTAGACTTCACCGGTGGATGCGAAGATGCTAGAGATACTGTGGATGGTAGACCCAGGCCTAACTTCATTTGTCATGCCATCATGCACACATGTGCCTTATTTTGGTCCATTTCAACGTATCTTGTTCCTCAGGTGCTCATACAAGCTCTAGTCACTCGAAAATGGATTGCATCTGCCTTAACTAGATTTCACCGGTGGATGCAAAGATACTAGAGCAACTTTGGATGGTAGACCCCGGGCCTAACGTCATTTTTCATGCCATCATGCACTCATCTGCCAAATTTTGGTCCATTTCAACATGTCTTGTTCCTCGTGTGCTCATAAAAAGCTCTAGTCACTCCAAAACAGATTGCATCAAGCCTTAACTAGACTTCACCGGTGGATGCAAAGATGCTAGAGAGACTGTGGATGGTAGACTCAGGCCTAACGGCATTTTTTATTCCATCATGCACCCATGTGCCAAATTTTGGTCCATTTCAACATGCCTTGTTCCTCGGGTGCTTATAACAAGCTCTAGTCACTCGAAAAATGGATAGCATCTGCCTTAACTAGACTTCACCAGTGGATGCAAAGATGCTAGAGCGACTGTGGATGGTAGACCCAGGCCTAATGTCATTTTCATGCCATCATGCACCCATGTGCCAAATTTTGGTCCATTTCAATGTGTCTTGTTCCTCCGGCGCTCATAATAAGCTCTAGTCACTTGAAAACGGATAGCATCTGCCTTAACTAGACTTCACCGGTGGATGCGAAGATGCTAGAGCGACTTTGGATGGTAGACTCTGGCCTAACATTATTTTTCATGCCATCATGAACCCATGTGCCAAATTTTGGTCCATTTCAATGTGTATTGTTCCTCGGGTGCTCATAACAAGCTCTAGTCACTCGAAAATAGATAACATCTGCCTTCACTAGACTTCACTGGTGGATGTGAAGATGCTAGAGCGACTGTGGATGGTAGACCCAGGCCTAACATCATTTTTCATGCCATCATGCACCCATGTGCCAAATTTTGGTCCATTTCAATGTGTCCTGTTCCTCGGGTGCTCATAACAAGCTCTAGTCAATCAAAAACAGATTCCATCTGTCTTAACTAGACTTCACTTGTGGATGCAAAGATGGTAGAGCGACTGTGGATGGTAGACCCGGGCCTAACATCATTTTTCATGCCATCATGCACTCATGTGCCAAATTTTGGGTCCATTTCAATGTGTCTTGTTCCTCGGGTGCTCATAACAAGCTCTAGTCACTCGAAAACGGATAACATCTGCCTTAACTAGACTTCACCGATGGATGCGAAGATGCTAGAGTGACTGTGGATGTTAGACCTGGGCCTAACATCATTTGTCATGCCATCATGCACCCATGTGCCAAAGTTTGGTCCATTTCAACATGCATTTTTCCTCTGATGCGCATAACAAGCTCTAGTCACTCGAAAATGGATTGCATCTGCCTTAACTAGACTTCACTGGTGGATATGAAGATGCTAGAGATACTATGGATGGTAGACCCAGGCCTAATGTCATTTGTCATGCCATTATGCACACATGTGCCAATTTTGGTCCATTTCAATGTGTCTTGTTCCTCAGGTGCTCATAACAAGCTCTAGTCACTCGAAAACGGATTGCATCTGCCTTAACTAGATTTCACCGGGGATGCAAAGATGCTAGAGCAACTTTGGTGGTAGACCCGGGCCTAACATTTTTCATGCCATCATGCACTCATCTGCCAAATTTTGGTCCATTTCAACATGTCTTGTTCCTCGTGTCCTCATAAAAAGGTCTAGTCACCAAAACAGATTGCATCAGCCTTAACTAGACTTCACCGGTGGATGCAAAGATGCTAGAGACTGTGGATGGTAGACTCAGGCCTAACGGCATTTTTTATTCCATCATGCACCCATGTGCCAAATTTTGGTCCATTTCAACATGCCTTGTTCCTCGGGTGCTTATAACAAGCTCTAGTCACTCGAAAAATGGATAACATCTGCCTTAACTAGACTTCACCAGTGGATGCGAAAATGCTAGACGACTGTGGATGGTAGACCCAGGTCTAATGTCATTTTCATGCCATCATGCACCCATGTGCAAATTTTGGTCCATTTCAATGTGTCTTGTTCCTCCGGTGCTCATAACAAGCTCTAGTCACTTGAAAACGGATAGCATCTGCCTTAACTAGACTTCACCGGTGGATGCGAAGATGCTAGAGCGACTTTGGATGGTAGACCCTGGCCTAACATTATTTTCATGCCATCATGAACCCATGTGCCAAATTTTGGTACATTTCAATGTGTATTGTTCCTCGGGTGCTCATAACAAGCTCTAGTCACTCGAAAAATAGATAACATCCCTTCACTAGACTTCACTGGTGGATGTGAAGATGCTAGAGCGACTGTGGATGGTAGACCCAGGCTAACGTCATTTTTCATGCCATGCACACCCATGTGCCAAATTTTGGTCCATTTCATGTGTCCTGTTCCTCGGGTGCTCATAACAAGCTCTAGTCAATCAAACAGATTCCATCTGTCTTAACTAGACTTCACTTGTGGATGCAAAGATGCTAGAGCGACTGTGGATGGTAGACCCGGGCCTAACATCATTTTCATGCCATCATGCACTCATG
>QXEO01000712.1:0-510869 GCA_007115705.1 Dactylis glomerata
GCTTGGGAAAGAATGAAATCTATGATAAAGAATTGCCCTACTCATGGACTGACTACTTGGATGATTGTCCAAAAAATTTATGCAGGACTGAATTTTTCTTCAAGAAACCTATTGGATTCAGCTGCTAGAGGCACTTTTATGTCCCTTACCTTGGGCACCGCAACCAAGCTTCTCGACAATATGATGGTAAATTATTCTGAATGGCACACCGAGAGAGCTCCACAAGGTAAGAAGGTAAATTTTGTTGAGGAAACCTCTTCCTTGAGTGATAAGATTGATGCTATAATGCTTATGCTTTCTAATGATAGGACTCATGTAGATCCTAATAATGTTCCTTTAGCCTCTTTGGTTGCTCAAGAAGAGCATGTTGATGTAAACTTCATTAGAAATAATAATTTTAACAACAATGCTTATAGGAATAATTTTGCTAGTAACAATTATAGGCCGTATCCTTCTACCAATGGTAATGGTTATGGTAACTCTTATGGTAATTCCTCCAACAACGCTAGGGCCGCGCCCTCTGAGCTTGAAGACATGCTCAAGGACTTCATCGGTAAGCAAACTGCTTTTAATAAGTTTGTTGAGGAAAAGTTAGGCAAAATTGATATTCTTGCTTCTAAAGTTGATAGCCTTGCTCTTGATGTTGAACTTCTGAAACTAAAAGTGTTGCCTAATGAGGTGAAAGAGAACAATACTTTTGCCACTGCTAATGCTATCCAAGTTAGAATTGATGAAAATGTTAGGATGTTAGCAGAATTGCATGCCAGGTGGGAAAGAGAAGATGAGATGGCTAGAAAGATGAAGGTATGTACCATTACTACCTCTAATGATGTTGTTCCAAATACTAGCAATCCTCTTACTTTGATTGGTGTAGAGAAAACTCCTACTCCTAGTGTTAAAAAGCCCAAAACAGCTAAAACTTTTTCTCAAAAGAGTGCTGAAATTTTTCGGAGTGTAGGAGATGATAACTCTATTTCTTTTAATGATTTTGATGTTGATGGATGCAATATATCTGAAGTTATTTTGTTCTTGCAAAATCTTGCTTTGACTCCTAATGCTAGTCCTATAAATATTGCTTTTACTAAGCATATTACCAATGCTCTCATGAAAATTAGGGATGAAAAGTTGAAGCAAAAAGCTTCTATTCCCAAGAAGTTAGAAGATGGTTGGGAACCCATCATTGATATGCATGTTAATGGTTTTGATTGCCATGCTTTATGTGATCTAGGTGCTAGTATTTCTATCATGCCTAGAAAAATTTATGATATGCTTGATTTACCACCGCTTGAAAAGTGTTATTATGATGTTCCTATTGCTGATGTTGCTAAGAAGAAACCTTTGGGAAGGATTAATGATGTTCTTATTATGGTTTAAAATAACCTTGTTCCCGTTGATTTTCTTGTTATGGATGTTGAATGCAATGCTTCATGTCCTATTATTTTGGGAAGACCCTTTCTTCGAACTGTAGGTGCCATCATTGATATGAGGGAAGGCACCATCAAATATTAATTCCCACTCAAGAAAGGTATGGAACACTTCCCTAGGAAGAGAAAGAAATTACTTTTTGACTCTATTCTTAGAGCAAATTATGAGCTTGATGCTTCATCACTTGATATTACTTGATTCACACTTTCTGCGCCTATCTCAAAGGCGTTAAAGAAAAGCACTCTTGGGAGATAACTCATTGTTTTACTTTCAGGTCTTTTTATTTTATTTGAGTCTTGGAAGTTATTAATAATGTAATGACCGCTCCTTATCCTTTTTATTTCATTGTTGTGCCAAGAGAAGCCTCTAATTTGAGTGAGGTAAGATTTGGGGATGTTGTTGTCCTGAAACAGATTTCCGTGCTGCACCGTAACAATTCGTGAAAATTCTCAGGATATCTATTTGACCTGCGATTTCTTGTGAATATGCCCCAGGTTATATCCAAACTTTCATTAGTTATACACTTTTTGATTTGAGTAACAGAAAACCCTCTAAAATTTTGACCTTTGTCAGCTGTTCTGTTTTGACAGATTTCTGCCACTATTTGTGTTTCCCTCTTTATCGCATTCTTTTTGAGTACTTTTGATCACGGAACTTTTGGGGAAGTTGCTACAGTATTATATGCTTTATATGTGGTGGTTTTGAGTAGAAATCTGAAGCAAAAAGGGGTTGATTCATTATTATGGTTACACTAATGTTGCTAATAGAATTGTGTTTAGTTTTGTATGAAGGAAGTTTTCAAGTGTAGGGATTGGAGAATGATGAGATGATTTGAAGAATGGACAAAAGCTCAAGCTTGCGGATGCCCACGCACCCCAATAAATATCCAAGAGGTACAAGCGTCAAAGCTTGGGGATGCCCCCAAGGCACCCCTTCTTCATCGGCAAAAATCAGGTCACCTTTCAACACACTATATTTTTATTGCTTCATGCATTATGCATTTTTCTTGGAGCGTCAATTGTTTTTAGTTTTCAGTTTTGTTTAGTTTTGTTTGCTGCAATAAAGGTTGGACCCCAACAAATTCCTTTTGGAGAAGTTGCCTTGCTTTTCATTGGCCAAGAACACTCCGTTTTTCACTCTTATCGTTCAACGAGTGTTCTCTTTTTCTGCTACTGCTTTTAATTTTCGTTTTTCGCCTTGATTTGTGTTTAGATCTTGTTATATCTTTGCATCAAGGTGTATTTTGATCTCTGGTCCATGTTGGTTTTCATCAAAAGAGTTGTCTCAAAAAGGTTCGAATGGTGCTGGAAAAGAGAAAAAAAATTATGCAAAAAAGTGGTACAAAAAGGAGCTTGTTTAGACTGCGGCTTAGACTTTTGCATGTCGTGCTTGATATCATTTTGATAGTATGCTTAGTGTTTGCTGTAGCATGACTTGTCTCAAATGACTGAGATTGTTTAATGAGCCTTTGAAAAAAATCATGCGTTGTTTTTATTATTTGGAAACATTAATTTGGTTTTCTCCTTTGATGCTTTATTTGGGTTGACTTGGCGCATGCTCACACATGTTGGACTCATACAAAATCGCCATAAGCCTCTATGATCATTTAGTTTTTGACTTTTGATGACATCTTATGCTTCTTTTAATATTGCTTTGTCGCTTTGCATGATTATGGCCGTTATTGCTCTCTTAGTTGGTCGCTCCCAGTCTTTTGCTAGCCCTCATTTTGTACTGAGTATGAGCTCTACTCATGCATCCAACTCCTAAAAACCAAGTTGTTCCAATGTGTCCACCATACATACCTATTAGCATTTTGCTATTCCAAAGTACATTTGACTTGCTTTTATCTATCCTTCCAATTAAACTCTTTTGGTGTTATGCGAAAATTGGTCAGTAAAGCTCTCACGAACCTGATGGCACACTTTACTTTTCTCGTTCTTAAAAATTTGACATCGTGGCTCTCTTATGTTGAGTTGTTATGCTTGCAAGTTGTAAGTTGGAAATTAGCCCAGCCATGCCGTCATGGGGCAAGCTTTCAACATTGCACTTCTTATTTGAGTTGATATCGTGATCTTTTTTTATGGATACTCGCGATGTGAAATAATTTGGGAATCTTGCGGGATCATGGAGTTTGTATATGTGTTAGAGAAACGCCTGGGCCACTAATCTAAGCCATGCATAAATCATGGTGGAAATTTACAGCATGCCCATAGTGAACATTCGACGACGCATCTCAAAATAAAAAGCTATACCAGTGGTAAATAAAAGAGATGCCAAGGTGTTCATTGTCTGTTTGTCCTGTCATTTTGATGTGGGCTTGTTCCATGTCATCGGGCACGGAGGTACCCCGTTGGTGGTTCTCGATGATACGTGTATACTTACAATGACAAGAGCTTGCTTGGGACTCTAAGTCGAGTAGCATGAGGTTTGGGTATTCGTACTTGACGGGATACGAGGTTTTCAACTTATGATTTGTCAAGCATATGCATCATAATTGTACTCGCATTAACTTTAACCATTCAAGATGCCTATGATGGGGGCAATGAGAACTCAAAGCTAGTAAGTACCATAATTTTTGAAGGTTTATAAAACTTGCAATCATTGCTTCCCTCTGCGAAGGGCCTTTCTTTTACTTTATGTTGAGTCACCACCTTCTACCTTTATGCATCGTCTAAGTGAGCATAGTTGTCATTCTGAGTAAAATGTGCATTGTCCCAAAGTTTTCATTGATTGATTCATGATGTTGGTTTCACTTGTTCTAAAATTATTTGTATCTAGTCGCCCTCTTAAACTTGAAGGTGTCCTATGCATTTATGTTTTGCTCTCTCATGAAGGACAAGTTGAAAACCATTTGTATGTTTTTCCATATGATTTGAACACACGTTTGACTTTCATTGTTTCATTTTCATGATCTTTCGTTTGTGTTCTTTTTCATGTTATAACATGGTTGCTAAGTTTCTTCTATCAAGATTATATCTTTTATGCCCATGTTTTAAGTTCTTTTGATCCCAGCACTCAATGCTTTACATAGATGATCAAGATTGTGTAGATGCATGTCACCTCAAAAATTATTTTTTTGTTATCACTTACCTACTCGAGGACGAGCAGGAGTTAAGCTTGGGGATGCTGATACGTCTCAAACGTATATATAATTTTTGATGCTCCATGCTTGTTTTTACGCTATTTGCTTAGTGTTTCGTTACACTTCATGGCGTTTTTATGCATTTTCCGGAACTAACCTATTAACAAGATGCCATAGTGCCAGTTTCCTGTTGTCTGCTGTTTTTATGTTTCAGAAAAGTTACATAGGAAATATTCTCGGAATTGGAGCCAAACATCCAGATATTAAACGAAGCTTCCAGAAGACCGAAGAGGAGACGGAGCCGAGCCAGAGGCTGGCCTCACCATAGGGCGGCGCGGCCAGCCCCTGGCCCGCGCCCCCTATGGGTGAGACCACCCTGGTCCACTTCTGACGCTGCCCCTTCGCCTATGAAGACCTCCCGATGAGAAAAACCTAAGTACCCGATCAATTTTCCAGAAACACATCGCGATCCGCCGCCGTCATCGACCCGAGATCGGGAGGGTCTAGAAGCTCTTCCCGGCACCATGCCGGAGAGGGGAATCGCCACCGGAGGTCTCCTTCATCGCCATGCTTGCCTCTGGCGCGATGAGTGAGTAGTCTACCTTGGACTATGGGTCCATAGCAGTAGCTAGATGGTTGTCTTCTCCACCATGTGCTTCATGTTTAGATCTCATGAGCTGCCTTACATGATCGAGATCACCGTTATGTAATTCTACATGTTGTGTATGTTGGGATCCGATGAATATTGGTGTTATGTTGAGTTGATGTGCTGAATATTATCTTATGTTATCTCTATGTTGTTTATGATCTTGCATGCTCTCCGTTGTTAGTAGCTATCTTGGCCAAGTAGATACTAGTGACTCCAAGAGGGGGTATTTATGCTCGATAGTTGGGTTCATGCCTCTATTTAATCTGGGGGAGTGACAGAAACCTCTAAGGTTGTAGATGTGTTGTTGCCACTAGGGAGAAAACAACATTCTTATGTCCAAGGACATATGCTTTGTTTATATGACACACTTTGCTTAATGCAATTATCTGTTGTTCGCAACTTAATACTCGTGGGGTGTTCGGATGATATCCCTGTGGGTGGATTATTAGTCATAGATGCAGTTGGATGGCGGTCTATGTATTTTGTTGTAATGCCCAGAGTAAATCTCATAGTGATCCTCATGACATATGCACGTTATCTTTATTCTATCAATTGCCCAACTGTAATTTGTTTACCCAGCATGTGTTATTTATCTTATGGAGAGACACCACTAGTGAACTGTGGACCCCGGTCCAACTTCCTTTATATTACTATCACCTGTTTACTTTACTCGCACTGTTTACTTTCTCGCATACTACTATTGCTTTCCACTCGATACGCTCATACCTTTGTTTACAGCAAACTGGCGAGATTGACAACCTCATCGTAAGTTGGGAGCAAAGTATTTGGTTGTGTTGTGTGCAGGTTCCGCGTTGCTACTAGTTGAAGACGTACTAACAAGAATCATAAACGGCGCCCTTGTTGGAGTGTCACTAAGCTAGCAAGCATCACCTTCTTAAGTTTGGCTTTCTCCTAGTGGTTCGATAAACCTTGGTTTCTTACTGAGGGAAAACTGCGGATGTGCTCATCATACCTTCCGCTTGGGGTTCCCAACTGGTCGGTGATCTATATATCCACCAGCGCCATCAAAGCTGTTTTCTGGCGCCGTTGCCGGGGAGGAAGAAGACTTCTGCAAGGGGAGTTTCGCACGCACATCCTTTACTTTGTTTTAAGTTTTGCTTTACTTTATTTTTATTTGCATCGTTTTATCAAAAATACAAAAAAAAATTATTTCCTTTATAGTTGTTTTTACTTGTCTTCTTTTAGTTTTGCTAGAATGGCTACTCATGAGAACACCAAGTTGTGTGATTTTACTAGCTCTAATAATAGTGATTTTATCTGCACTCCTATTGCGCCACCTGCTCCTGCTGCTGATTTTTATGAGATTAAGCCTGCTTTGTTGAACCTTGTTATGAAAGAGCAATTTTCTGGTTCTAGTACTGATGATGCTGCAGCTCATCTCAAAATTTTTGTTGAGCTATGTGAGATGAAGAAATATAAGGATGTAGAGAGTGATATTATTAAGCTTAAGTTGTTTCCTTTTTCTTTGAGAGGAAAAGCTAAGGATTGGTTGCTGTCTTTGCCAAAAAATAGTATTGATTCATGGGCTAAGTGTAAGGATGCTTTTATTGGAAGATATTATCCTCCTGCTAAGATTATAACTTTGCGTAGCAATATTATGAAGTTTAGCCAGTTTGATAATGAACATGTTGCTCAGGCTTGGGAAAGAATGAAATCTATGATAAAGAATTGCCCTACTCATGGACTGACTACTTGGATGATTGTCCAAACTTTTTATGCAGGACTGAATTTTTCTTCAAGAAACCTATTGGATTCAGCTGCTGGAGGCACTTTTATGTCCCTTACCTTGGGTCCCGCAACCAAGCTTCTCAACAATATGATGGTAAATTATTCTGAATGGCACACCGAGAGAGCTCCACAAGGTAAGAAGGTAAATTTTGTTGAGGAAACATCTTCCTTAAGTGATAAGATTGATGCTATAATGCTTACGCTTTCTAATTATAGGACTCATGTAGATCCTAATAATGTTCCTTTAGCCTCTTTGGTTGCTCAAGAAGAGCATGTTGATGTAAACTTCATTAGAAATAATAATTTTAACAACAATGCTTATATGAACAATTTTGCTAGTAACAATTATAGGCCATATCCTTCTACCAATGGTAATGGTTATGGTAACTCTTATTGTAATTCCTCCAACAACTCTAGGGCCGCGCCCTCTGAGCTTGAAGTCATGCTCAAGGACTTCATCGGTAAGCAAACTGCTTTTAATAAGTCTGTTGAGGAAAAGTTAGGCAAAATTGATATTCTTGCTTCTAAAGTTGATAGCCTTGCTCTTGATGTTGAACTTCTGAAACTAAAAGTGTTGCCTAATGAGGTGAAAGAGAACAATACTTTTGCCACTGCTAATGCTATCCAAGTTCGAATTGATGAAAATGTTAGGATGTTAGCAGAATTGCATGCCAGGTGGGAATGAGAAGATGAGATGGCTAGAAAGATGAAGGTATGTACCATTACTACCTCTAATGATGTTGTTCCAAATGATAGCAATCTTCTTACTTTGATTGGTGTAGAGAAAACTCCTACTCCTAGTGTTAAAAAGCCCAAAACAGCTAAAACTTTTTCTCAAAAGAGTGCTGAAATTTTTCGGAGTGTAGGAGATGATAACTCTATTTCTTTTAATGATTTTGATGTTGATGGCTGCAATATATCTGAAGTTATTTTGTTCTTGCAAAATCTTGCTTTGACTCCTAATGCTAGTCCTATAAATATTGCTTTTACTAAGCATATTACCAATGCTCTCATGAAAATTAGGGATGAAAAGTTGAAGCAAAAAGCTTCTATTCCCAAGAAGTTAGAAGATGGTTGGGAACCCATCATTGATATGCATGTTAATGGTTTTGATTGCCATGCTTTATATGATCTAGGTGCTAGTATTTCTATCATGCCTAGAAAAATTTATGATATGCTTGATTTACCACCGCTTGAAAAGTGTTATTATGATTAGGGATGGCAATGGGTACCCGCCACCCGCGTACCCGTTGGGTAAATACCCATTAGATGTACGGGTATGGGACAAAAAAATACCCATGGATATATAAATGGGAAAAATCTATACCCATCGGGTAGAGCGGGGATGGGTATGGGATCCTAAAACCCATACCCGTATACCCAGATACCCATCTAATAGTCTGACATGTGGGCCTCCGGAGTATCAACGTACTAAATTAATACGGTGCTATTATGCGCAAGTGTGGTTATTTATGAGAATATGTTGTTGTTCACAAGTATGTGTTGTCGCTTATAATATGTTGTTATTAAATTATGGTTATATGTTGTTTATGGCTATTTTTTTGCTCAAATTGATGTGCTGTAAATGCGGGTATTTTTACCCGCGGGTACCCATTTACCCTGGCGGGTGACGGGTATGGGAAAAATTTGTACCCGTTGGCGGGTATGGGTACGGGTGATGGGTAAGATCAAGGGAGATGGGTACGGGTATGGGGTGGTTCCACCCGCACCCATACCCTGTGGGTGCCATCCCTAATTATGATGTTCCTATTGCTGATGTTGCTAAGAAGAAACCTTTGGGAAGGATTAATGATGTTCTTATTATGGTTAACAATAACCTTGTTCCCGTTGATTTTCTTGTTATGGATGTTGAATGCAATGCTTCATGTCCTATTATTTTGGGAAGACCCTTTCTTCGAACTGTAGGTGCCATCATTGATATGAGGGAAGGCACCATCAAATATCAATTCCCACTCAAGAAAGGTATGGAACACTTCCCTAGGAAGAGAAAGAAATTACTTTTTGACTCTATTCTTAGAGCAAATTATGAGCTTGATGCTTCATCACTTGATATTACTTGATTCACACTTTCTGCGCCTAGCTCAAAGGCGTTAAAGAAAAGCACTCTTGGGAGATAACCCATTGTTTTACTTTTAGTTCTTTTTATTTTATTTGAGTCTTGGAAGTTATTACTACTGTAATAACCGCTCCTTATCCTTTTTATTTCGTTGTTGTGCCAAGAGAAGCCTCTAATTTGAGTGAGGTAAGATTTGGGGATGTTGCTGTCCTAAAACAGATTTTGGTGCTGCACCGTAAAAATTCGTGCAAATTCTCAGGATATATTTTTGACCTGCGATTTCTTGTGCATATGCCCCAGGTTATATCCAAACTTTCATTAGTTATACACTTTTTGATTTGAGTAACAGAAAACCCTCTAAAAATTCGACCTTTGTCAGCTGTTCTGTTTTGACAGATTTCTGCCACTATTTGTGTTTGCCTCTTTATCGCTTTCTTTTTGAGTTCTTTTGATCACGGAACTTTTGGGGAAGTTGCTACAGTATTATATGCTTTATATGTGGTGGTTTTGAGTTGAAATCTGAAGCAAAAAGGGGTTGATTCATTATTATGCTTACACTAATGTTGTTAATAGAATTGTGTTTGGTTTTGTATGAAGGAAGTTTTCAAGTGTAGGGATTGGAGAATGATGAGATGATTTGAAGAATGGATAAAAGCTCAAGCTTGGGGATGCCCACGCACCCCAATAAATATCCAAGAGGTACAAGCGTCAAAGCTTGGGGATGCCCCCAAGGCACCCCTTCTTCATCGGCAAAAATCAGGTCACCTTTCAACACACTATATTTTTATTGCTTCATGCATTATGCGTTTTTCTTGGAGTGTCAGTTGTTTTTAGTTTTCAGTTTTATTTATTTTTGTTTTCTGCAATAAAGGTTGGACCCCAACAAATTCCTTTTGGAGAAGTTGCCTTGCTTTTCATTTGCCAAGAACACTCCGTTTTTCACTCTTATCGTTCAACGAGTGTTCTCTTTTTCTGCTACTGCTTTTAATTTTCGTTTTTCGCCTTGATTTGTGTTCAGATCTTGTTATATCTTTGCATCAAGGTGTATTTTGATCTCTGGTCCATGTTGGTTTTCATCAAAAGAGTTGTCTCAAAAAGGTTCGAATGGTGTTGGAAAAGAGAAAAAAATTATGCAAAAAAGTGGTACAAAAAGGAGCTTGTTTAGACTGCAGCTTAGACTTTTGCATGTCGTGCTTGATATCGTTTTGATAGTATGCTTAGTGTTTGCTGTAGCATGACTTGTCTCAAATGACTGAGATTGCTTAATGAGCCTTTGAAAAAAATCATGCGTTGTTTTTATTATTTGGAAACATTAATTTTGTTTTCTCCTTTGATGCTTTATTTGGGTTGACTTGGCGCATGCTCACACATGTTGGACTCATACAAAGTCGCCATAAGCCCCTATGATCATTTAGTTTTTGACTTTTGATGCCATCTTATGTTTCTTTTAATGTTGCTTTGTCGCTTTGCATGATTATGGCCGTTATTGCTCTCTTAGTTGGTCGCTCCCAGTCTTTTGCTAGCCCTCATTTTGTACTGAGTATGAGCTCTACTCGTGCATCCAACTCCTAAAAACCAAGTTGTTCCAATGTGTCCACCATACATACCTATTAGCAATTTGCTATTCCAAAGTACATTTGACTTGCTTTTATCTATTCTTCAAATTAAATTCTTTTGGTGTTATGCGAAAATTAGTCAGTAAAGCTCTCACGAACCTGATGGCACACTTTACTTTTCTCGTTCTTAAAAATTTGACATGGTGGCTCTCTTATGTTGAGTTGTTATGCTTGCAAGTTGTAAGTTGGAAATGAGCCCAGCCATGCCGTCATGGGGCAAGCTTTCAACATTGCACTTCTTATTTGAGTTGATATCGTGATCTTTTGTTTATAGATACTCGCGATGTGAAATAATTTGGGAATCTTGCGGGATCATGGAGTTTGTATATGTGTTAGGGAAATGCCTGGTCCGCTAATCTAAGCCATGCATAAATCATGATGGAAATTTACAGCATGCCCATAGTGAACATTCGACGACACATCTCAAAATAAAAAGCTATACCAATGGTAAATAAAAGAGATGCCAAGGTGTTCATTATCTGTTTGTCCTGTCATTTTGATGTGGGCTTGTTCCATGTCATCGAGCACGGAGGTACCCCGTTGGCGGTTCTCGATGATACATATATACTTACAATGACAAGAGCTTGCTTGGGACTCTAAGTCGAGTAGCATGAGGTTTGGGTATTCGTACTTCACGGGACACGAGGTTTTCAACTTATGATTTGTCAAGCATATGCATCATAACTGTACTCGCATTAACTTTAACCATTCAAGATGCCTATGATGGGGGCAATGAGAGCTCAAAGCTAGTAAGTACCATAATTTTTGAAGGTTTATAAAACTTGCAATCACCGCTTCCCTCTGCGAAGGGCCTTTTTTTACTTTATGTTGAGTCACCACCTTCTACCTTTATGCACCATCTAAGTGAGCATAGTTGTCATTCTGAGTAAAATATGCATTGTCCAAAGTTATCATTGATTGATTCATGATGTTGGTTTCACTTGTTCTTAAATTATTTGTATCTAGTCACCCTCTTAAACTTGAAGGTGTCCTATGCATTTATGTTTTGCTCTCTCATGAAGGACAAGCTGAAAACCATTTGTATGTTTTCCATATGATTTGAACACACGTTTGACTTTCATTGTTTCATTTTCATGATCTTTCGTGTGTGTTCTTTTTCATGTTATAACATGGTTGCTAAGTTTCTTCTATCAAGATTATATCTTTTATGCCCATGTTTTAAGTTCTTTTGATCCCAGCACTCAATGCTTTAAATAGATGATCAAGATTGTGTAGGTGCATGTCACCTCAAAAATTATTTTTTTGTTATCACTTACCTACTCGAGGATGAGCAGGAGTTAAGCTTGGGGATGCTGATACGTCTCAAACGTATCTATAGTTTTTGATGCTCCATGCTTGTTTTTACACCATTTGCTTAGTGTTTCGTTACACTTCATGGAGTTTTTATGCATTTTCCGGAACTAACCTATTAACAAGATGCCACAGTGCCAGTTCCCTGTTTTCTGCTATTTTTTGTGTTTCAGGAAAGTTACACAGGAAATATTCTTGGAATTGGACGAAACAAAAGCCGAACATCCAGATATTAAACGAAGCTTCCAGAAGACCGAAGAGGAGACGAAGCCGAGCCAGAGGCTGGCCTCACCATAGGGCGGCGCGGCCAGCCCCTGGCCCACGCCCCCTATGGGTGAGACCACCCTGGTCCACTTCTGACGCTGCCCCTTCGCCTATAAAGACCTCCCAACGGGAAAAACCTAATTACCCAATCAATTTTCCAGAAGCACATCGTGATCCGCCGCCATCGTCGACCCGAGATCGGGAGGGTCTAGAAGCTCTTCCCGGCACCTTGCCGGAGAGGGGAATCGCCACCGGAGGTCTCCTTCATCGCCATGCTTGCCTCCGGCGCAATGAGTGAGTAGTCTACCTTGGACTATGGGTCCATAGCAGTAGCTAGATGGTTGTCTTCTCCACCATGTGCTTCATGTTTAGATCTCGTGAGCTGCCTTACATGATCGAGATCACCGTTATGTAATTCTACATGTTGTGTATGTTGGGATCCGATGAATATTGGTGTTATGTTGAGTTGATG
Organism: Dactylis glomerata; assembly: GCA_007115705.1. NCBI lineage: Eukaryota > Viridiplantae > Streptophyta > Magnoliopsida > Poales > Poaceae > Dactylis > Dactylis glomerata. Next base: position 12,646 of record QXEO01000712.1, read on the forward strand.
TGCTGAATATTATCTTATGTTATCTCTATGTTGTTTATGATCTTGCATGCTCTCCGTTGTTAGTAGCTATCTTGGCCAAGTAGATACTAGTGACTCCAAGAGGGGGTATTTATGCTCGATAGTTGGGTTCATGCCTCTATTTAATCTGGGGGAGTGACAGAAACCTCTAAGGTTGTAGATGTGCTGTTGACACGAGGGAGAAAACAATATTCTTATGTCCAAGGACATATGCTTTGTTTACATTACACACTTTGCTTAATGCAATTATCTGTTGTTCACAACTTAATACTCGTGGGGTGTTCGGATGATATCCCCGTGGGTGGATTATTAGTCATAGATGCAGTTGGATGGCGGTCTATGTATTTTGTTGTAATGCCCAGAGTAAATCTCATAGTGATCCTCGCGACATATGCACGTTATCTTTATTCTATCAATTGCCCAACTGTAATTTGTTTACCCAGCATGTGTTATTTATCTTATGGAGAGACACCACTAGTGAACTGTGGACCCCGGTCCAACTTCCTTTATATTGCTATCACCTGTTTACTTTACTCGCACTGTTTACTTTCTCGCATACTACTATTGCTTTCCACTCGATACGCTCATACCTTTGTTTATAGCAAACCGGTGAGATTGACAACCTCATCGTAAGTTGGGAGCAAAGTATTTGGTTGTGTTGTGTGCAGGCTCCGCATTGCTACTAGTTGAAGACGCGCTAACAAGAATCGTAAACGGCGCCCTTGTTGGAGTGTCACTAAGCTAGCAAGCATCACCTTCTTAAGTTTGGCTTTCTCCTACTGGTTTGATAAACCTTGGTTTCTTACTGAGGGAAAACTGCTGCTGTGCTCATCATACCTTCCGCTTGGGGTTCACAACTGTTCGGTGATCTATATATCCACCGGCGCCATCATTGGTGTTGGGCTACGGCGGAGCGGTGGCTGCACATTGGTGTTGGGCTGCGGTGGAGACGGCGACCGCGTGTTGGTGTTGGGCACCGGCGCCGGCTGCGCATTGTTGGTGTCGGCGGCCAGCGGGCTCAGCCCCGCGAATGGGTCTGCCGATAGGTAGGAGGGCGGGGTCACCATGTTCGGCGACACGTGTTGGGCCAAGTTGCTGCCGGACACGCTGGGCACCGGTATTGGCCCAACTCCACCAGCGACATTCCACGCCGCTAGACCCTCCCACAGTTGAGGAGGAATGACCTGGCGCAACCTTGCTTCGAACTTCTCCTCCATCTGCGCCGGCAGCGCGGCCACTTGCACCTTGAGAACTGCAATCTCCCGCCTCTGCGCCTCCTCCACCTTGCTTCTTCTCTCCTTTCTAGTCTTTGATTCCTCTTTGAAGTGGAGGCCGACTTTCGTGCTCAGCCCAAAGCCGGAAACACGTCCAGCGGACGTCATCTTCTTGTGCTTAGGCCTCTTCTTCATAACATTCGTCGCCATGTTGAAAGGAGTGTCCCAAGGCTCCGATAGCCCTTGGGTGGAGCAAGCTGCCTCGGCCGCTATTTCAGTTTCCTACAAAAGGATTCATGAACCCAATTAGAATCATCGGTTTATTATTAATTGAAAATCGACTTGAGATCCGCGGTAAGTTGCTTACCACGAGTTTCTCGAACTCTTGCACAACCTTGTCTATGGTTTTAAATTCCTTGGTCTTGGGGCACAGGTAGTAGCGGGCCTGCACAAAGTTCTGGACCTGCGGGTCCGTGAATTTGTCAAACATGTTGGGCTTGCCAAGACGAATAAGCTCGGCGTCCTCCTTGTCCCACACATCCTGGATTCCTCTGTAACCGCCACTGCCAAGACGATGGTGACCTAAGTTCTGTTCATACATCTTCTTCCCCAACGCCGACGGAGCTTTGAAGGTATCGGTCTCCAACTCCTCCTTGAAAAGAACATAGTCATCGTGTTCTAGAAGTGGCTCATGCTTCTTGATCTCTTCCCAGCTTTCCTTCTTGTCAATCCGCTTCTTCACCCAGGTTCTCCAGCTGGCCAAGGCCGTGCTCATCTTCGTAAGGGCCAGCTGGTTCACCTTGTTGTCCTTGAGGTTTAGGTTCTCGTACTCCGGCGGGAACTCGTATTGCTCGTGAAGCTTCTGTAGTAGGAGCTGGACAACATGCGCATTGTCGGGATCTCGGAGGTTCCTCGTGTTGATCGTCACGTTCTCCCGGACGATGCAACCGATATGTATCCCGTATCCTGCGGCAAGGGCTTTAGGCTCCTCGGGTACGCCGCTTTCAGACACTTGGGGTGAAATTCTCGCGTTTTATGCCGAGCGTCGGCGGGTCCAGATCCTTCCTGATGGCCTTCTTCTTCTTAGCGGCCGAGGCAGATCCACCATCCGTCTGTTCACCAGCATCGGTGGTGTCATCCTCGGTGCCATCGGTGCGCTCGCCGCCAGCATCGGTGGTGTCATCATCGCTGGAGTCTCCTTCTCCACCCTCGGAGTCTCCGTCTCCACCCTCGGAGTCTTCGTCGCCACCCTGATCATCTCCACTTCCGTCTTCGTCCATGACATCTATTTCCTTCTCCTCAGCCGCCCTCTGGGATTGCATCCAAAATGGCAAGTTGGCCGCCTGGGCTTGTTCTTCGACACTCATTTCATTAGAAGGGCCAGCACCGTCGTTGACGTGTCCGGTCGACATGTTTCCACTAAAAAAAGAGAAAAATGTTTAGTACAAAAAACAATCGATCGGAAAATTCGGCAGCACCTCCCCTATAAATGGCTACCTAGGAGTGCCCATTTCTCACGGAAACAGAAATGAATCAACATTTCGGGAGTAACAGGCACTCATTTTCAAGTACCTGCAATAATTCACAAAAAAAGCATAATATATGTGCCTTTCCAACACATAATGTCGACAACATACACATAAAAGACCCAACATGTGCCTTTCCACCATTGCTGTCCACAGAATTACAAAATGCCCCCAAACTGAGTAAAAATACCTCATAGTAAAAATGTGTGCCTTTCCACCATTGCTGCTCACAGTATAAGAACATGCTCACAGTATATCTTTGCAAAAACTGAGTAAAAAAAGCTCACAGTAATTAAACTAGCGTTTATTTTGTCAAGCACACAAGACCTAAATAAACTAGGCTCACCTATGTGCACCAACAACTTATGCTAAGAAATACAAGTAACAAGGTGATAGCAAGATATATGACTTCAAGCACGAATGCTATCACAATGTAAAGTGCATAAGTAAAGAGCTCAGGTATAGGAATAACCGAGGCACGCGGAGACGATGATGTATTCCCGAGTTCCTCCCTTGAAAGGGAGTACGTCTCGTTGGAGGGGTGTGGTATCGCCACAAAGGCCTAACCAACGCCACAAAGGCCTCACCCTATTCTCCGGTGTGAGCTTGCGCCACAAAGGCCTAGCTCACTCTTCCACTAAGGGGTTCCTCAAGGCGGAACCGGGCCTTTACACAAATCTTGGGGCACGCATCCACAACTTAATTGGAGGCTCCCAAGGATAGCCACCAAGGCTCCACAAAGCCACAAAGCCGTCTAGGGTTCCAAGAACCCAAGAGTAATAAGCTCACAAACTTTCACTTACTCGAATCTCCGGGGAGAACTCAAACCGATGCAACCTATGCAATGGCAAGGGCACACAAAGTGCTCAAATCCTTCTCACCCAAATCTCACCAAAGCAACTAATGCTATGGAGAGATATGAGAGGAAGAACAAAGGAAATCCACAAAGAACTCCAAGATCTAAATCCACAAGAGGTTCCCCTCACTAAGAGGAGATTTTGATTGGTGGAAAGATAGATCTAGATCTCCTCTCTCTTTTCCCTCAAAAAGATGCAAGAATCATGGGAGGAATGGAGGAGGAAGGGCAAGCTTTGCAAAGTCAACAATGGAGGAGAGAGAAGCCCAAAACGTGTGCAGCCCAAGGAGGAAGAAGGGGTATTTATACCCCTCCCTGAAAATCTGACTGTTACAGCCACTTACACTGGCTAAAGCCGGTCTTAACACCGGCTATAGCCGGCCTGAAATATCCGGCCCTGGCCAGCAATAGCCGGACAAAAAGCCGGGTTGCAACAGAGACGAAATCTGGGCGGACCGGCTAAAGCCGGCCCTCAGACCGGCTAAAGCCGGTCTGACCGGCTATTTCCGGCCCCGGGCCGGCTATTTCCGCCCCCACTGAAACAGCAGAAATACCAAAACGAAAACGGCAATAACTTGAGCATCCGGACTCCGTTTTCGATGATCTTGGGCTCGTTGGAATCACCACAACGAGCTCTACAACTTCATCCATAGAAACATCATAGTCCAACAAGGGAGTATAAAACCAAATGATGAAAGGTTTGACCTCTCTACGAAGACAAACCGGTAAAACCTCCAAACACCAAAAACGCAATAAGAGTTTCATGCGAAATCCGTTTTTGATGAGCTAGAGCTTGTCATGGAAATAACCACAAGCTCTAGAACCTCACATGGATAAAATCCAAATAAGAACCAAGAAAGATGATGCCAAGTATGCAAAGGTTTGAGCTCTCTCCGAACGATACAATTAAGTTACTCACTCGAGAGCCCCTCTTGATAGTACGGCTACCGATCCTATAACCCGGTCTCACAACTAACACCATGAGACCGGTAAGAAAGAAACCCTAACACTATCATACCTTTGCCTTGAGCATTCCACTTGAGGTGGTTAATGACGATCTTGATCTTCTCAAGTTGGACCACCTTTCTTGATTGAGCTTGCTTGGTGAAGTCTTGCGGATTGCTCCCCCATACTCTACTATGGAAGAGACTCTCTTTAAGCATATCTTCACATATCCATGATCACAATATAGATGGCAAGATTCAAGCATATGTTCTCTTCTAGTTGCTCATCTTGAACTTGCGCTTTGACTTGATCAATCCTCGAATCGATTCTTCTTTCTCCATAATGATGGTGTCTTGAGGATACACATGAGAGCTCACTCAATCTTATTCTTCAAGACACACTTGACATAAGCTCAACTCCCTTAAGACCAATCTTTGGATCACTCCTTGAATAACACCTTGGTCAACACATAATATTCTTCTTACAACCTTGACTCCAACAAATGGTTCAAGCATTGTCTATGGACAAGTCCTACACATATAACTCAATGCAACCATTAGTCCATAGGGATTGTCATTAATTACCAAAACCACACATGGGGCTCGATATGATCTTTCAATCTCCCCCATTTTGGTAATTGATGACAATCTCTTTGAGAGGGTTTATATAATGAATTCAAAGAACCAAAATGGTTGTACTAACATCAAATACTACAAAAGTATGTGATGTTAGTAAAACCACCATATATAGAGCAAACTCCCCCACAATCTATGCACGTGTGAATGATCTTGATTTCATTGCATATATTGCCAACCAAGGTTGTTGGTGGAGTTTCCACTATATACTCAACCATGCAAAGCATGCAAGGCAAATGCTTAAGAACAAACCAAAGCATAAAAGCCAATTCCCTTTAAACCCTCGAAACTTCTCCCCCATTGGCATCCATTGCCAAAATGGGCGAAAAACTTAGAAGGCCAATATAGTGTGAGTTCCTCCAAAACGGTGTGCATATCCAAAAGAAATAAGTGAAGACACATGCACATATACAAAGACAAATATATGAAGGAAACCAAACTATATTTAGGATCAAAGATTGCAAAAAAAAAAGATAACACGATGGATAAACTTCAACAAATGAAGAGAGCAATCAAACAGTCCAAAGAACAAACTGAATAAAGATTTTATGATAAGATCGAAAAGGTGCTCTAAATAATATGAGGAAGCTCCCCAAGGTGTGTGCACAAAATATTCTATTGAGTTGAAGTATAAGGTGCACACACATGGAATCATCACTCCCTCAATATTATTCAAAACAAAATGATACCAAGTGAAATTAAATACTATGCTAACCGCAAAATGGTGCTTTAAATGAAATGAGGAAGCTCCCCAAGGTACGTGCAAAAATTGGAATGTTTGTATTTGAATACAATTTACACAACATGGAATCCTCACTCCCTCAATAACATTTAAAACGCAACCATTTGCAAGAGATCATAGAGAAGAAATTAAGCTTAACACTTGCATCAAAGAAATGGTTGAGCAAAAAGTAAGGGATAACATATAAAAGGCTCAACCAAGGAATGTGTGAGAGAAATGACACAACATATTATAAGACTAATACAAGGATTAGCATAGAGCATCCACATAGTCTTCAATGAATGATATTGCTTAGCATTCCATCCCAACACATAAGGTTCAAATAAGATATCAAATAATGAGATATCATCTCTCATGTGTATAAGTTTCTAAGTAGACAATATCACAAAGATAATTATCACAAAGAAACATGTACACACAAAATAGATACTAAGAATAGAACATGATATCCAAAATGAAGTCATGCAATATACCAATGAGATTTTTGCTTTTAAAGCATGGCCAAAGGCTTAATTTATCTTATTGTATATTGACGAACTTCAACCACCAACATGTCAAAGACATCACAAATATCAACAAGGGAAAGAAGATAGTTGGGATGCTTTGATAAAAACAACCAGTATCAAAACGAAGGATACCAAACGGAAGAAATAAATTTGCAATTTCATCAATTTTGCACATGTGAGCTTATTGAGGAATTGATATGCAAAAAGATTGCTAAGTTGACATATATGGGATAGGAGAATCATGAGCATGATTTTTATATGTTCCCAATAATATGTCCTCATCTCAACTTGCTCACATTTGCAATAAAGAGGTTTTATAGAATCCTTGCAAAAAGCACAATATTTGCAAATAAAGATTTTCAATGCCATAAAACAACCTACACAAGGTTGGATACTAGAGAAGTATGCATGAAGAAGATACTTGTTACCGAGATATAATGGTAGGATGTAGTAGATAGGAGTTCTTCAATAATCCTAGCTTGCCTCAAATTATCATTTAGTCACCACTTCATCCTTATTATTGAGACAAGAACCAATATATCTCCATGTACCTAAAACAAAGTTCAAGTACAAGATGGTCCCCAAACTCATTGGGTCCTAAGTAGTTAGAAACTACAACATATAGGACAAACTCCACATAAATATGTGCATATATATATGAAATTGAATTTCATGCACATCTTAGCCGATTTAGGATTTGATGGAGCTTCTCCTATATATTTGATCAAAGAAAGAAAAGCATGCCATAAAGTATACATTTAGTAAATATGCATGCACAAGACTTTCAAGAGCCAAAGGAGATAAAATTTGGACAAAACACCAAGAAGGACAAGCGAGCACACAAAATTGTGAAGCTACAAAAGGTTGTCCAAATTATATCAAAGAATCAAATCAACACAAGATTGACTCCAAAGTTCAACTAGTGAACCAAGCAAAAGCCAATGAGCATAAAGCATAACTAAAACACACATGCTCAAAGACATATCTCATTTTAAGAGAAAGAAATAAATAATAAGGAATGAGATCACCAACTCCCAAAGAGAGCAAGGTTCAAACAAACAAACCAAACTCTCCACACTTTTTATGATGGCACACTAAGTACCAAAAAGAAAAGATTTGTCTTCCAACAAAAACCAATACCAAATGAAATAAGCACAAAGAGTGTGTTATAATAAATATATGAGAGCTCCCCCAAGATTAGTGCATTATTTATGATTTTGCATTTGAATACAAAATGCACACAAGTGGGATCATCACATCTACCTATATAGAAATAACACAAGATAAGTTCAACAAAATCAAATGGAATAACAAAAGTCATGGAAGACAATGGGAGCTAAAACAAATACATTTTTGGCTAGAGATAAGGCAATTAAAAGCAATAGCCAATGTGAAGATGATCAATATACATATCCCACATGATATAGTACCAATTGTCCAAGAACAAGAGGTATTTGGATTTATTTCCCGGTGGTAGTTTACATATAAATCCAAGATCATCTTCACAACAAAGAAGCATACAGAGAAGGATAAGAATTAATCACCATGCTCAAGAAGATATTCTTGATAGACTCAAATAGTTAAACAATCATGCAAAGCAATGATTAAGATAACTTGAAGCGAATGGTTTTCCAACTTTGATTTAGAATTCCACATTTTAGGAAAACCCTACCAAGAAAGTATCTCACAAACAAGATCCAAAACAAGAGCAATAAAACAATTTGGCAAATTGGAATTTGTTTGAGAAAACATGCCACATAGAAGCAAGATAATTTACAATATCAACACTATGTGACACAACCTCAAATATACACATTATATTGGTTTGTAGTATGCACAAAGCATATTACTCCCCCATAATGTGATAAAACATTTATTTTTCACAAGAGGCAAATAAAATCCAACAAGATGATTAATGGACATTATAGAATTTGAATTTCTTTTGAGAATGACATACCACATAGAGACTAGATAATCTTTAAATATCAATACTAAGTGGTATTCCTCATTTACACACATTTTTAGGATTGTGAAGTGCAAAGCATATCACTCCCCCAAAATGGGATGAACCATTAATCTCTCACAAGAGCCAACAAGATACAAGAAATATGCAAAAGGCTCAACAAGAACAACCATACATGGTGTGCAAACCAACATGCACATACTTGATTACTCAAAATGAAGCAAGTAGGAAGCACAACATATACAAACACATGCAAGATACAAAACCTAACACATGTAAAGGGGCGAGTAACTTTCAATGTAGATAAGTTGAATACATGTTACCGCAAGGAGGAACATTGGATATATGATAGACACACGATAATCCACTTGACTTGACTTGAGAAAATATAATTGATGAAGATCCCTTAATTCTTCATGATATGGCCAAGTCTCCAATGCCCTCCAACAACACCTATTGTTCAAGTAATGGCTTGTTGGTCCCCAACCAAGTTGGGTCCTAAGAAGTTAGAAACAATAGGTTTGGCAACCCAAATGGTTCTTTTCTTGACACCACTTTGAGCACCAACAAATTTGGCAAACACATTGCCAACCTTATCCTTGCAAAGTGAATAAACATCTTCAATTATGATAGGGTTGGATGAGTTACCACTAGTGCATGAGGAAGATAGGTGACCCTTCTCATGGCATATGTAGCAAGTTCTTTTCTTCACCTTCTTCTCACTTGATTTCTCCACAAGGGGAGTATTAGCTTGATTATTCTTGGGAAGTGACCTTTCTTCAACTTGAGGTTGAGCAAGGGCTTGAACTTGAGGCCGCTTCCCTTGTTGCTTCTCACTAAGAGGCTTCTTCTTCAAAGGACAAGATCTAACATGGTGCCCTTCAATTTTGCACTTGAAGAAAACAATCTTGGCCAAATTCTTGACTTGTTCTTGGCCCTTCTTCTTCTTGTTTATCTTGGACTTGTTCTTGTTATTGGATTTGAATCCAAGTCCACTCTTGTCATTGGGGGATTTTTGCACACTCAAGATCTTGTTGAGTGTGGACTTCCCTTCATGACAATTTTCCAAGTCTTTCTTCAATGAAGTAACTTGGGCCTTGAGCTCTTTGATTTCCTCTACATGGTTAGTGGCAACACAAGTACTAGTGGAAGTAGAGGCTACATTGTTAGAGCAACAAGGCAAGGAGGGTAATTCATCACTAGATGTAGCAATAGTATGAGTAGATGAATTACTAGGACTAGCACATGTCAATATAGCATTTTGAGAAATAGTGCTAGTGTCCACATGAGGCTCACAAGATGTTACCTTTATAGATATAGCCTCATGAGCTAACTTTAGGCGAGCATGAGACACTAAAAGATCCTCATTAGAGCTAGATAGCTTTTCATGACTTTCTTCCAATTTCCCATACTTGCTAGTTAGCAATTCAAGTTGAGACCTTAGCTCAACATTCTCCTTCATAATAGATGCTTCACAAGAAATAGAGTTAGTAGCACAAGCATTATTATCATGAGCAATAGGAGAAGATAACTTGGTAAGTGCAAGGTCACGTTCTTTAGTGAGTTTAGAAATTATTTCATTACATGACTCCTCAATGGATTCAAGCTTCTCCTCAAGAGAAACCCGAAGCTCTTGCTCTTCCTCTAGAGCATATTTTAAATCATGGATATCATTGGCATACTCACGCTCAAGAGAAAACATATTATCAATTTGTTCTTCCTTCATCTCAATGAGTTTTGTGCTCTCAATAGCACAACTCATGATTTCAAAGAAGTTGGGCAAAATATTTTTATGGTTATGCAAAGCATCAAAGACCACCTTACCCTTCTTGTTTAAATACTCAATATAGTCTTCTTCATTTTCCTCATCCTCACCATTGTCCTCAACATCATTATGATTTGAAGACCTAGCCATAAGGCATATGTTGGAACCGTGTGAAGAAGAAGATGAAGAAATACTTGAAGCTCCATTCAAGACCTTGTCTTGGCCCAAAGACTCTTCGGTTTCCTCTATATGGTTAGCATCGCAAATACTAGAGGAAATAGAAGCATTTGTATCATGGCAACAAGACAAAGCAAGCATATCATCATGAGATTTATTCAAGAAATTTACACATGATATGCAAGGACTATCAACACAAGCATGTAAAACATTTATGGGGCTACAAGTGTTTAAGTCCAAAGATGAAGCATTGCAATGAGATAGAGATGAAGGATCATCAACAGTAAGCATACTATCACCATTGCAAGTTTCATCATCACTCACCATATCATTACCTTGTGTCTTGCCACACTTTGGTGAAGTGGAAGGAATACAATCATCCTCAATAATCTTGGACACACCATATTTTTCTTGAAGCTTTGTCCATATCTCATGAGCGCTCCAAAAAGGCGTGATAGAGAAGGTAACTACATCGCTCAAAGCATTAACAATCACATGAGTAGCTTGAGCATTGAGATACAAGTTCTTCTCATCCTCTAAAGATAGATTTTGAGAATCCTTTGGAGGAGAAAAACCCATATCCACAATTTGCTCCATAGTTGGGTCCATGACCCGAAAATAATTAAGCATGTGAATTTTCCAAGTATCATAGTTTGTGCCATCGAATATAAAAGTGTTATTGTGCACTAATCGCCTAGCCGACATCTTTGCTCTCAAGGCGGTGAAGCCTAAAATGAGAGACCGGGTTCTGATACCAATTGAAAGGACACAGATGTCGCCTAGAGGGGGGGGGGTGAATAGGCGATATCAAATTTTACGAATGGCTTGAACAAAAGCGGAATTAAACTAGCGTTTATTTTGTCAAGCACACAAAACCTAAGTAAACTAGGCTCACCTATGTGCACCAACAACTTATGCTAAGCAATACAAGTAACAAGGTGATAGCAATATATATAACTTCAAGCACGAAGGCTATCACAATGTAAAGTGCATAAGTAAAGAGCTCGGGTATAGGAATAACCGAGGCACGCGGAAACGATGATGTATTCCCGAGTTCCTCCCTTGAAAGGGAGTACGTCTCGTTGGAGGGGTGTGGTATCGCCACAAAGGCCTCACCCTATTCTCCGGTGTGAGCTTGCGCCACAAAGGCCTAGCTCACTCTTCCACTAAGGGGTTCCTCAAGGCGGAACCAGGCCTTTACACAAATCTTGGGGCACACATCCACAACTTAATTGGAGGCTCCCAAGGATAGCCACCAAGGCACCACAAAGCCACAAAGCCGTCTAGGGTTCCAAGAACCCAAGAGTAATAAGCTCACAAACTTTCACTTACTCGAATCTCCGGGGAGAACTCAAACCGATGCAACCTATGCAATGGCAAGGGCACACAAAGTGCTCAAATCCTTCTCACCCAAATCTCACCAAAGCAACTAATGCTATGGAGAGATATGAGAGGAAGAACAAAGGAAATCCACAAAGAACTCCAAGATCTAAATCCACAAGAGGTTCCCCTCACTAAGAGGAGATTTTGATTGGTGGAAAGATAGATCTAGATCTCCTCTCTCTTTTCCCTCAAAAATATGCAAGAATCATGGGAGGAATGGAGGAGGGAGGGCAAGCTTTGCAAAGTCAACAATGGAGGAGAGAGAAGCCCAAAACGTGTGCAGCCCCAAGGAGGAAGAAGGGGTATTTATACCCCTCCACGAAAATCTGACCGTTACAGCCACTTACACCGGCTAAAGCCGGTCTTAACACCGGCTATAGCCGGCCTGGAATATCCGGCCCTGGCCAGCAATAGCCGGACAAAAAACCGGGTTGCAACAGAGACGAAATCTGGGCGGACCGGCTAAAGCCGGCCCTAAGACCGGCTAAAGCCGGTCTGACCGGCTATTTCCGGCCCCGGGCCGGCTATTTCCGCCCCCACTGAAACAGCAGAAATACCAAAACGAAAACGGCAATAACTTGAGCATCCGGACTCCGTTTTCGATGATCTTGGGCTCGTTGGAATCACAACAACAAGCTCTACAACTTTATGCAGAGAAACATCATAGTCCAACCAAGGAGGATAAAACCAAATGATGAAAGGTTTGACCTCTCTTCGAAGACAAACTGGTAAAACCTCCAAACACCAAAAATGCAAGAAGAGTTTCATGCGGAATCCGTTTTTGATGAGCTAGAGCTTGTCATGGAAATAACCACAAGCTCTAGAACCTCACATGGATAAAATCCAAATAAGAACCAAGAAAGATGATGCCAAGTATGCAAAGGTTTGAGCTCTCTCCGAACGATACAATTAAGTTACTCACTCGAGAGCCCCTCTTGATAGTACGGCTACCGATCCTATAACCCGGTCTCACAAATAACACCATGAGACCGGTAAGAAAGACACCCTAACACTATCATACCTTTGCCTTGAGCATTCCACTTGAGGTGGATAAAGACGATCTTGATCTTCTCAAGTTGGACCACCTTTCTTGATTGAGCTTGCTTGGTGAAGTCTTGCGGATTGCTCCCCCATACTCTACTATGGAAGAGACTCTCTTTAAGCATATCTTCACATATCCATGATCACAATATAGATGGCAAGCTTCAAGCATATGTTCTCTTCTAGTTGCTCATCTTGAACTTGCGCTTTGACTTGATCAATCCTCGAATCAATTCTTCTTTCTCCATAATGATGGTGTCTTGAGGATACACATGAGAGCTCACTCAATCTTATTCTTCAAGACACACTTCACATAAGCTCAAATCCCTTAAGACCAATCTTTGGATCACTCCTTGAATAACACCTTGGTCAACACATAATCTTCTTCTTACAACCTTGACTCCAACAAATGGTTCAAGCATTGTCTATGGACAAGTCCTACACATATGACTCAATACAACCATTAGTCCATAGGGATTGTCATTAATTACCAAAACCACACATGGGGCTCGATATGATCTTTCAACTAGTTTGGTTATGATTCAAAGATGACATTGGATATGAATGGTTTAGGATAGGTGTGATATGGGGTAGGGTGTATCACCACAATTAGCATAGGAAAACCTATTTGAGATATATCATAATTTTACTCAAATTACTCAAGTGTAACTTGAATATTATGAACTAGGTCCACAAGAATAAGATGGCATGATATTGGGTGATGTTCAAGAAGAGTCTTGATAGGGGTAGATAGGTATGATCATATGATTCACTTTTGCAAAAGGAATCATATTGAAAAGAAATATAGAATTAATTCTATAATGATAATACTCAAATTCCCATAATTGAATTTGATTATTTGCAAGGTGTTTCAAATATTTTGGACAGTGATGCCAATGGATAGGAGACAGTAACACAAAGCTACTGAAAGTAGTTTCACCCCCAAAAACTATTTTTGAATTCAAATGGTGCTCAAATTAGTGATTTGATTAAATTTAACAGTAGCAAGTGTGTGCACGTTTCAAGTTTGAAATTTTCTGGTTCTAAAGTGTTCTAAATGTTCTAAGGAATCCATAGACTACAAATTTGTAGCAATTGGATTCACAGAACAAAAGTTATGAATTTTATGGTGTTTATAAGTCATTTTTGCTATTTTATTTTCACTTCAAAACTTTGTTAAACAACCATGTGATATATCTGCATAGATGGATTCTACACATTGTAAGGATTCCAGGGATACCAAGTTTGCAATTTTTGGCCAAGTAGATTCATTTCTAGAGAATTTACAAGTTCTGGTCCAAATCTGTCATTTGAAATTCAAATTCAATCTGATTTTGACTCAAATTGACTGGGGCTGACCGGCTCTGCTACGTGGCGCGACGCCATTCATCGGTACCGGTTCGGGTTAGGTGTTCATTTCTGCGCTCTTTGATCTAAATCCAACGGTCAGAAAGGAAAGGGGGAAGAAGGGGCTCACCGGCGAGGCAACTCCGGCGAGGGCGCCCAGAGGTTTGACGGCGGCGCGTCTCCGGCGGTTTACGGCGGCAAGGGAGTAGTGGACGGGGTGGGGAAGACTCTGTCTAGGAGGCATGCTTGGTCAGCGGGGTCCGCTGCGTCCAGTGGCGAGGGAGAGACGCGGCCGAAGGTGTTCCAGGCGGGCGGCGGCGTCGGTTGACGATGGGGAGTGTGATTCCTGCGTAACCAAGCAAACTGGCGGCATCAGCGGATGCGCACGGGAGATAGAGGAAGAAATAGCCGAGAGAGGAAGGCAAGGTTGATTCACGGCACCAAAATCGGCGTCGAATGGCGGCGGTACCGTGGTGTTCCGGCGATCGATTCCTGCACGACGGCGACGACTCTTGCTCGGAAAGATGAGGGGAAAATGGAGAGGAGACAGTGGGGAGTAAGGGGGGTAGGCTAGGGAACCGCTCGGGGTCTGGATGGCAAGGGGGAAGAGAGGAGATCGGGGGCGGTTTCCAGAGAAGAGGAGGGCGGTTCCAAGGTAGGGGGAGATGCTGACTAGTGGGGTCCTCCTGTCAGTGCGGAAGAAAAAGAAAAAGGGGAAAGAGAGAGAGCGTGTGGGTGGGCTGCTGTGGGATCGGGCTGGGCTGGCCTTGGGCCGATCCAGTTAGGTTGCCTGCCATGTTTTTTTTTCTTCTTTATTTTTCTTCTTTTCTGATTTCTTATTTCCTTTGTATCTTTTGCAATATGATTTCAAATCCAGTCAAACCAATGTCTAAATTTTTCTAAAATTCAAATAAACAATACAAAACAGTAAGAAACAATTTTTCAAAATAAAATAAGATTTTCCATAAAACCTTTTGAATTTTGTCAAAAGAACTTTCTTGCATAATGCAAAATATAGTTTTAGGGTCTCCAAAATAACTCTTTATAATCAGGTAAAATACTACATAAAAATAATATTTTTGAAATTCATTTTTGAACATATTTTTAATATTGCAAACTTCATACATTGTTTTGAAAAATATTTCCTTGGCAAATATGCTTGCATAGAAACCAGTATGAAAGCAAAATAGCATTTTTTTTGGGATTTCCATTTCCTCAAAGAGTCCTTCAAGGAATAATAGCAAGTTGAAATAGTTTTTCTAACTAACATTTGAATTGGGAAATTTACAAGAAACTATTGTATAAATTGGAAACCTTGGAAGTGAAATAATTTGAGTTTGAAGGTTTAATAGAACTTTAGGGAAAAGCATTTAATTAAACTCAAAAAGTTTTAATTTCCTGTGATTTTTCAATCAATAGAAACAAAACAATTCCTTTTTTTTGTTCCAAATTTTGATAAAAACTTGGGATGTTACAGACTGCCACCCTTAAAAGAAATCTCGTCCCCGAGATTTGAAGAGGCTAGAAAGGTAGAAGGGTTTGGGGTACTTAGGTGGCTACCACCCTTAAAAGAAACTTTTGTGGGTAGTCTAGGTCTTTGATTCAAAGTAAGCACACCTAGAATTTCATCTGTCACTGGGTCATCTTTTGAATTTATAGATAGTCTCTATCTTCATTTCCAATAGATGGGTGTCTAATCATAAACTTGGGTTCCCAGTATTTCGCAAGGGGCTTGAGTATAACTTTGCTCCATTGTGGAGCTTCTATCCAGCAATGTAGTTTGTTGAACTGCTTTGGACACTGAAGGGTTACTCTTTGGGTCAATCAGAGGACCATGTTAAAGTGATCTTCTGTTTTCACTTCATCCTCTGACATCCTTGAAGTTCTTTTATCTTATGGTTGCTTCCTTGGTGAGCGCTTTTGGGGTCAAACGGAGTTCTTCAGATTGATGGGACTCCTTCCATCACGGGTCTTCTTTAACGGTAAGCTTGTGATTCATACTCACCAAAATCCTATGTTTTGGCCACACTGGCTCACTATAAGGGGTGTAACATATTATCCTCCTAAGGTTAAGGTTTAACGACGTCGTCTCTCATGTGGGTATGTCTCTCTAGGTTCACAAAACCAATATTATGAGAGCGAATAATAAGAGTAGTAGGAATGGTGATCAATCCATCCTGCACCCAAATCATTACTTCATACATGGTTTGTAAACCTCGTATTCTAACTCTTGGTCAACCTCTCTAGCTTTGACAAAAAAAATCTCTTGGAAATGGAACCAATGTTCCAATCCTTTTTTTTGATTGATTTTTTTTAAAACCAATCTATCGTTCCTTAGCTAGAGGTTTGCGTAAACTCTTTCATATGGCGTTAACTCTTGAGTTACATATCCTTCGGTCTGCCATTTCATAGGAAAATAAAATCCGTTCAACAAGGTTGCCCTTAGCTCTTATATGTCCTTACAATATTTATTACAAGGCAGTAGTTGCATTCAAGTTCTTCCAAGTTGGCTACACTTTGTTGTGTCTTCTCCTTGTATTGGTGGCATCTTCGGTTATCCCATTTTCTGAAGTCTTGAAGTGCTCTTCTCTTCGCATCTCCTTTCATAGTGTCCCTTTTGGTTGCATTTCTGACAAGTGACCAGATCTGTTCCCCTTTGCCTATTCGCTTTGTTGTCCCTTTCTGGACATTTGTCCGCATAATGCCCTAGCTCCTTGCAAAGGAAGCACAGTACCTTGCTATTGTCTTTCTTCTTTATCTTCTTCTTCTTTTTGGGTATCTCTAAGGCTAGGAGATCTTTTACTTCATTTTCTTCATATTCCATTGCTATGGTAGGGAACCTTTTTCTTTTCTTCAAGCAATCTCTAGATAAGTGTCCTTCTTCACATGAAAATCAACACTTGGTGATAAGGTTGGGTGTTGTTCCCATGATTTTATCTTCCACCTTCATTTTGGTTCTTCTATTTTCAGGGGTCTTTCCTAGTAGCTGGCTCAATCCATGCTTGGCTTGTTGATTCATTCGTTGCACCGTGGAATAAAACTTACATTCAACAGGAACATGATTGATTCCTTTGCATAGGAAACAAGTAACTTGGGTCATGGGACATTCTCCAATTGGGTGGCTCGTATCACAGTTAGGGCACTGTTCATGACAGTCCTTAGACGTGTGTCCTATTTCTCCACATCTCTTGCAGGCTCTCAGTGTCATCTCAACCTCACTTCTTATTTCCTTGCCACTATAATCCTTTCGTGGCAAGTTGTCATTGGTACTAGCCACAATCTGGGACATCATTTGTACTATTCGAGAATGATCATCCAGTACTTGCTGCATTCCTGGAGGTAACTCTTTGCTATCATGGTTAACCATATTCTGGGTCAATACTCGCATCATTTCAGTGTGTACTTCAACCATTTGTTGCATAGCTATCTCCAACTGAGGGTTGTTGTGATTGTTCTGGGGTTGAAGATGCATCTGTTTGGGTTTAGGACAGGTTTAGGTCTTAGCATAGATGAGAAATAGACAGAAAAGATCTAAAGAAGATTCCTACCCAAACTCAGTAGAACAAGGCAATTCATCTTACAAACAACATCTAACAAACATTCTTCACATCAAGCAAACTAGGTCAAACACTAATAGTCTAGTATGGTCATACCCCAATTTGGTATGATCAACAGGGTATCACGATATCGTTTGTTCTATAAACTAAAATATTGGTGGTCTAGTCTATTACTTGCTTGTGTACTTCAAGTTACTCCTCTACTTCCTTGATTCATCTTCTAGAGTTGTGCAAGCTGCATTTGAGTCTTTCTCCAAGTTTTTCGTTTGTCCTTCAATGTAGTTCTTCATATTCAGTCAAGGAAAAATATATGAAGTATCAGCCTCACACTTCTGACTCATTGATCTCCTTTCCTTTCTTGATGATTTCAAGTTAGGGTCATCTATAGCAAAAGGAAACATTTGAAGAGGAAGTAGGAGAGAATACAAGGAGTTCAAAATTCAAACCCCTTTTTTTTATGTAAACAGAAACAAGATGAGATAGAATTTTTTTATTATCCTAGGGTCTTCCTGTTTCTAATTCCAAACCTAGGTTCTCGATCCTACAGGCAACACTATGCTCTGATACCATTTTGTAACGCCCCACCTTTGATTTAAGGTGGAACACCTGTGTTAAGTGCTATTCCATGGATCTCTGATAGCACCACAGTACAAAATATAGTGATCATTGCAATAGTGTCAAATATTACATCGCAGATCCAGTTACATAAGACTCAAACCTTACTGAAACACAGCGGAAAACAAAGTGGCAATGAGTCTCCACCTTCATCACGTGCCACAGGCAGACATGTTGGAATGTAGTCTCGAGATCCTACTAACGATCCTTTTTCTGAAAACCTGCACATTTGAATATGCAGCCCCACAAATGGGGGTCAGTACAATGATGTACTGGCAAATGACACATATTTGGTGGCTGTTGTGAAAGAACTATACTACATGATATTTGGCTGGTGGATCTCCTAGGCTAATTTGCATAAAGCCAATTTTATTTTAAAATCCTTTTCAAAACTTTCTTTCAAAATTTTGGTTTATAAGGGTCAAGACAACCCCCATACATTACATACTGGCCGGTATGTAGTTCTGGGCGAAAATCAACAAAGTTGGAACATCAAAAACCACCACCCCTCAGAGTGTATGGCCCTGAGCTCCTGCCTAAGGGTTTCTAGTAAAGTTTTAAAGCATTCAGAAAAGGTGATGAGATTCTTCCGTATATTCCATGTCTAGAGACTCAAATTGTCCATAACCGGGGACACGGCTAATCGATTAGATTGACACCCTGCAGGGGTTGTGCACTTTCACCTTAAGACTCATTTTACGCCCATACATAAAATGAGACGAGACCTTTTAGAAGGAGAGAGCAACCAACTGGCAAGATCCGTTCCCAACCTACAATTCAACTACCAGCCATCTTCTTGCACACAAGTTGCACCCTCACATCTAATCAGTCAAGACAGAGCCCATATTGTCATAAGGCTGCACTGGAAGCACTCTAAGCATGGAAGACATGGTAACCTCTTTATTCCTGGGTGGCATTCCACAAGTGTACTCCTGAGGTTCACCCCATCCTCTAAGAGGCATGAGGCCCAAGAAGACACTCAACTTCGCCTCCATCAACAAACCAATCCACCCAGGTGTTTCATTTTAGTTGAAGTTCTTAATTTGTTCAGAAAACACTTTTAACAAGTGATCATAGCATGGCATCAATATTTTTCAAAGTATTTAGCATCCTAACAGTAGGGTTTAAGGGATAGCTAACCACTACTAGGATCTAGCAAGCAACTCTTTTCTTTGAAAACACCACCTATCATGCATACTACTGAAACACACTAATGCAGTAGTAAAAATAGGTAGGAGATATGTGTGTCACTTGCCTTTTGAAGCTTAAACCATTTCTCTTCTCTCAACAAAAAGTATGGCTCTCCAAACCAATCTATAACATAGAGATACACAGAGTAAACACACCACACCAAAAGCAACAAATCAAGCAAGACAAGCAAATGAAAAGGATTGGTTTAACATTTTTAAATTTCTTATGATTTCTGTGATGAGATAGATATGGCTTGAAGCTTGGCTTACAAGATATGGATTGAGAGTTTGGATGGCAAGGTCTAAAGATTTAGCATACAATGATCTTTCTAGATACAATGTAGAGGTAACAATCTTGTGCTTAGCATAATCATGGATAGAGTTTAGAGATAAATTATGTGAATAGATTCACATGAGTTTAGAATAATGCAACATAACACTACTGAATAAAGTGTGATAACACTTACTCAAAATAGTACATGTTACACATAGGCTTGGGTAGGAGTTTGTGATATATTGATTTACTCAATTAACCCTTTTGTAAATTGAATAGTTCAACATAGGCCACTTGGATTAAGTTGGCTTGGGGTTGAATATGATTGGATGTTATTTAGAATGATGGTGGCTTCTTGGTCGCAAGATTGGCTTGGACAAAAGGATTAACTTGAACTAGGGTTAACTCCCAAGATTTAGCCATGTCAATATTTAGATCCTTCTTTGAAGAATTCAACTAGTTTGGTTATGATTCAAAGATGACATTGGATATGAATGTTTTAGGATAGGTGTGATATGGGGTAGGGTGTATCACCACAATTAGCATAGGAAAACCTATTTGAGATATATCATAATTTTACTCAAATTACCCAAGTGTAACTTGAATATTATGAACTAGGTCCACAAGAATAAGATGGCATGATATTGGGTGATGTTCAAGAAGAGTCTTGATAGGGGTAGATAGGTATGATCATATGATTCACTTTTGCAAAAGGAATCATATTGAAAAGAAATATAGAATTAATTCTATAATGATAATACTCAAATTCCCATAATTGAATTTGATTATTTGCAAGGTGTTTCAAATATTTTGGATAGTGATGCCAATGGATAGGAGACAGTAACACAAAGCTACTGAAAGTAGTTTCACCCCCAAAAACTATTTTTGAATTCAAATGGTGCTCAAATTAGTGATTTGATTAAATTTAACAGTAGCAAGTGTGTGCACGTTTCAAGTTTGAAATTTTCTGGTTCTAAAGTGTTCTAAATGTTCTAAGGAATCCATAGACTACAAATTTGTAGCAATTGGATTCACAGAACAAAAGTTATGAATTTTATGGTGTTTATAAGTCATTTTTGCTATTTTATTTTCACTTCAAAACTTTGTTAAACAACCATGTGATATATTTGCATAGATGGATTCTACACATTGTAAGGATTCCAGGGATACCAAGTTTGCAATTTTTGGCCAAGTAGATTCATTTCTAGAGAATTTACAAGTTCTGGTCCAAATCTGTCATTTGAAATTCAAATTCAATCTGATTTTGACTCAAATTGACTGGGGCTGACCGGCTCTGCTACGTGGCGCGACGCCATTCATCGGTACCGGTTCGGGTTAGGTGTTCATTTCTGCGCTCTTTGATCTAAATCCAACGGTCAGAAAGGAAAGGGGGAAGAAGGGGCTCACCGGCGAGGTAACTCCGGCGAGGGCGCCCAGAGGTTTGACGGCGGCGCGTCTCCGGCGGTTTACGGCGGCAAGGGAGTAGTGGAAGGGGTGGGGAAGACTCCGTCTAGGAGGCGTGCTTGGTCAGCGGGGTCCGCTGCGTCCAGTGGCGAGGGAGAGACGCGGCCGAAGGTGTTCCAGGCGGGCGGCGGCGTCGGTTGACGATGGGGAGTCTGATTCCTGCGTAACCAAGCAAACTGGCGGCATCAGCGGATGCGCACGGGAGATAGAGGAAGAAATAGCCGAGAGAGGAAGGCAAGGTTGATTCACGGCACCAAAATCGGCGTCGAATGGCGGCGGTACCGTGGTGTTCCGGCGATCGATTCCTGCACGACGGCGACGACTCTTGCTCGGAAAGATGAGGGGAAAATGGAGAGGAGACAGTGGGGAGTAAGGGGGGTAGGCTAGGGAACCGCTCGGGGTCTGGATGGCAAGGGGGAAGAGAGGAGATCGGGGGCGGTTTCCAGAGAAGAGGAGGGCGGTTCCAAGGTAGGGGGAGATGCTGACTAGTGGGGTCCTCCTGTCAGTGCGGAAGAAAAAGAAAAAGGGGAAAGAGAGAGAGCGTGCGGGTGGGCTGCTGTGGGATCGGGCTGGGCTGGCCTTGGGCCGGTCCAGTTAGGTTGCCTGCCACGTTTTTTTTTCTTCTTTCTTTTTCTTCTTTTCTGATTTCTTATTTCCTTTGTATCTTTTGCAATATGATTTCAAATCCAGTCAAACCAATGTCTAAATTTTTCTAAAATTCAAATAAACAATACAAAACAGTAAGAAACAATTTTTCAAAATAAAATAAGATTTTCCATAAAACCTTTTGAATTTTGTCAAAAGAACTTTCTTGCATAATGCAAAATATAGTTTTAGGGTCTCCAAAATAACTCTTTATAATCAGGTAAAATACTACATAAAAATAATATTTTTGAAATTCATTTTTGAACATATTTTTAATATTGCAAACTTCATACATTGTTTTGAAAAATATTTCCTTGGCAAATATGCTTGCATAGAAACCAGTATGAAAGCAAAATAGCATTTTTTTGGGATTTCCATTTCCTCAAAGAGTCCTTCAAGGAATAATAGCAAGTTGAAATAGTTTTTCTAACTAACATTTGAATTGGGAAATTTACAAGAAACTATTGTATAAATTGGAAACCTTAGAAGTGAAATAATTTGAGTTTGAAGGTTTAATAGAACTTTAGGGAAAAGCATTTAATTAAACTCAAAAAGTTTTAATTTCCTGTGATTTTTCAATCAATAGAAACAAAACAATTCCTTTTTTTTGTTCCAAATTTTGATAAAAACTTGGGATGTTACACCTTCAGCGTTTTATACCATTCTGCAGCTCTGCCCTTCAGTGATAAATAAAATAGCTTCCTCTTAATTTGGTTCATTGAAATACCTGCACACTTGAACAACTCACATAATTCATGTATAAAGAGCAAATGATCACCAGGATGGACAGTTCCATCTCCTAAATAGCAGTTCTTCATAGCACATTCAACAATTTTCATAGGTATTTTAAAGGAACGAGGATCACAAGCATGATTAGAACTATCACATATGGGAGATAAAATATCATCAGAGCAACTTTTCTCCGCTAAAGCTGGGGAACTAAAAATATCATGCTTAACAAAGCCAGCTTCCCCAAGCTTAGACCTTTCTATAGCATTAGCAATAACGGTGTTCAAAGAATTCATACAAATAACATTGCTATGCGAAATAAGCTCCAAAGGTTTTTCAGACACTTCATGTCCTAACTCAGGAAAAATACTATAAAACTCTTTGTTTTCCATTAAGCCTAACTAGTGAAAATAAAAACAAGAAACAAAAAGATATAATTGCAGAATCTAAAGGAAATAACTTCAAGCACTCACACACGAGGATGCGAGTACCTTTTACCTTACCTCCCCGGCAACGGTGCTAGAAAAGAGCTTGATGTCTACGCACGCTTCTGTTCTTGTAGACAGTGTTGGGCCTCCAAGTGCAGAGGTTTGTAGAACAGTAGCAAGTTTCCCTTATGTGGGTCACCCAAGGTTTATCGAACTCAGGGAGGAGGAGGTCAAAGCTATCCCTCTCGAGCAACCCTGCAATTACGATACAAGAAGTCTCTTGTGTCCCCAACACACCCAATACATTTGTCAGATGTATAGGTGCACTAGTTTGGCGAAGAGATAGTAAAATACAAGTAATATGGATGGTTATAAGTAGTAAATGCAATCTGAAATAAATATCGCTGTGAGCAAACATGTAACAGAACTGAATGTAAATGGTGTTTCAATGCTTGGAAACAAGGCCTAGGGATCATACTTTCACTAGTGGACACTCTCAACAAAGATAACATAATTGAACAAATAAATAACTAACTTCACTATGCCACTCTGAACTATTCCCCAATGGATAACAAACACTAATCATGTGTAGGGCTACGAAGCACTTCTCAAAGTTTGCATTTCCCCAAACTAGATTACCCCACATTGTCACCTTGAGCGCACTAAATGGTTCCAATAAACACCAACAATTCATGGAGACACTAGCCAAAGAGACACACATAATGCGCACACTGTCGCCTTCACATCATGGTACAAGGTGTCTCTGGATATTACAATAATAAAGCACGGGGGTAGCATAATATCTGAAGTATAGCATCTACCAATTCAACTAGATACAAAGCTAACGACCACATATAAATCACATCATGGGAGAGAGAGATGAACCACATAGCTACCGGTTGAGACCTCAGCCCCGGGGGAGAACTACTCCCTCCTCATCATAGGAGACAACAACGTTGGTGGAGATGGCGGTGAAGTCGATGGAGGCGGCGGTGGAGGCGACAACGTCGATGGAGATGGCTTCGGGGGCACTTCCCCATCCCGGCAGGGTGTCGGAATAGAGACTTCTGTCCCTCGAAATTCGTCGGTGGCGGCAGCGGAGCTGCAGGACTTCTTCTGGAAAATTGCCGATCGATTTAGGGTTTTCCGTTGGAAGGCTTTATATAGGCAGAGAGGCAGCATCAGAGGGTGACCAGGAGGCCCACACCATAGGATGGCGTGCCCCAGGTGTCACCCGCGCCGCCCTAGGGTGTGGCCGACCCCTGGACCCCCTCCGGCTCTCGTTTGGTCTTCGTCTTGCGTCCGGGAAAAATAGGAGGTTCAGCTTTTGTTTTGTCCAATTCCAAGAATATTTCCTGTGTAGCTTTTCTGAAACACAAAAATAGCAGAAAACAGGGAACTAGCACCGTGGCATCTCGTCAATAGGTTAGTTCCGGAAAGCGCATAAAAACTCCACGAAGTGTAATAAAACACAAAGCAAATGGTGTATAAACAAGAATGGAGCATCAAAAATTATAGATATGTTTGGGACGTATTAGATTGCAGCAAACAATATGAATTCCAAGTGATCTTACAAATAAAGCTATGCTCCCCGACAAAGGCGCCAAAAAATAGTCTTGATGACCCACAAGTATAGGGGATCGCAATAGTCTTCAAGGAAAGTAAAACCTAAATTTATTGATTCGACACAAGGGGAGCCAAAGAATATTTATAAGCCTTAACTGATGAGTTGTCAATTCAGTTGCACCTGGAAATAGACTTGCTCGCAGCGGTTTATCAGTAGCAACAGTTTTATAGTAGTGGCAGTAGTAAAATAGTAGCAGTAATAGTAAAGTAAAGACAGAACAGTATCAATAGTAAACAATAGGTTTAAATACTGTAGGCATAGGGATGGATGAATGGGCGTTGCATGGACAAGATAATTCATGTAATAAATAAGACATGGGCAATTGCAGATAAATAAAGATAAAGCGTCCTAGTACTAAACAACCATAGGCATGTGTTCCGTATATAGTCGTACGTGCTCGCAATGAGAAACTTGCACGACATATTCTGTCCTACCAGCCCGTTTGCAGCGGGGCCTCAAGGGAAACTACTGGTAATTAAGGTACTCCCTTTAATAGAGTACCGGAGCAAAGCATTAACACTCAGTGAACACATGTGATCCTCACATCACAGCCATCCCCTTCGGTTATCCCAATTATTGTCACTTTGGGGCCTCGGGTTCCGGACAACGATATGTGCATACAACTTGCAGGTAAGATCACAAACAACAATTATCATCATAAAACAATAACAAGTTCAGATCTGAGATCATGGCACTCAGGCCCAAAGTGACAAGCATTAATCACAACAAGTTGCAACAATGTCATAAGCACTAACAATGGATACTAGGCACCATGCCCTAACAATCTCATAGCAATTACATGAATGATCTCATCCAATCCCTACCATACCCTTCGCCTACAGTGGGAATTACTCACACATGGATGGGGGAATCATGGATGGTTGATGGAGAGGCATCGGTGATGATGATGGTGATGATCTCCTCCAAATCCCCGTCCCGGCAGGGTGCCAGAACAGAGTTTCTGGTTCCGAATCGCGGTTTCTAGTGGTAGCGGCGCATCGGAACTCTAACTGGGAAAAACACCGAACCCCCGATGTTTTCAGGTCAGAGGGTATATGTAGGTGGAAGGAGGGGTCGAGGCGATGCCTGGGGCAGCCACACCACCCCCTGGCACGGCCTGGCCTAGCCCGCACCACCAAGTGGTGTGTGCCCCTTGTGGCCCCTCTTCGTCTCGTACTCTAGCTCCGTGTGTCTTCTGGTAAAATAGGAACTTTGCGGTGTTTTCCAGGATTTTTCCTAAAAGTCGGATTTCTGCACAAAAACAAGACACCAGGGCAATTCTGCTGAAAACAACATTAGTCCGTGTTAGTTGTATCCAAAACACACAAATTAGAGGAGAAACAACAATGTTCAGAAAAGTAGATACGTTTTGGACGTATCAGTGCTCATCACACCTTACTCTTGGGGTTCCCAACTGGTCGTCAACACTACGCACCAACCATCAGTTTCACATCTCCTATTTGCTGATGATTCCCTAATACTCATGAAAGCGGATATGAATAATGCAACCTCCTTACAACGGGTTCTGGATACTTATTGTGCTAACTCCGGTCAATTGGTAAGCCTTGCAAAGTCAAGCATTTATTTTTCTCCCAATACTAATGCTCTGCTGAGAGCTGAAATCTGTGCTACCCTTCTTATTGATACTAAGGCCCTATCAGATAAGTATTTGGGTTTGCTTGCACTTGTGGGTGCGGACAGAAGTGACTGTTTTGAGCACTTCATTGAACAAATTATACAAAGGGTCAATGGTTGGAAAGATAAACAGTTATCTATTAGAGATAAGGAGATCTTATTAAAAGCTATCGCACAAGCTATCCCTGTTTATGCAATGTCAGTGTTCTTAATTACAAAGGGAGTTCGCAAAAAGATGATGGATGCTATCTCAAAATTCTGGTGGGCGATGATGAGAATAGTAACAGGATGCATTGGTTTGCATGGTGGAAGCTTTGCTATCTGAAAAGAGATGGGGAATGGGGTGATGCGGGCAGATAACCACCCAGTTGGGAACCCCAAGAGGAAGGTATGATGAGCACAGTAGCAAGTCTTCCCTCAGTAAGAAACCGAGGTTTATCGAACCCGTAGGAAAAAGCCAAACTTCAGAAGGTGATGCCTGCTTGCTTCGCAACAGATCCGGACAATTTATAAGGTGCCTCGTCCAGGGCTTTGCTTTGCACCAGCAGCAACGTGGAACCTGCACACAACACAACCAAGAACTTTGCTCCCAACTTACGATGAGGTTGCCAATCTAACCGGTTTGCTGTAAACAAAGGATTGAGCGTATCGAGTGGAAAGCAATAGTAGTATGCGAGAAAGTAAACAGTGCGAGTAAAAGTAAACGGTAATAGCAATATAAAGGAAATTGGACCGGGGTCCACAGTTCACTAGTGGTGTCTCTCCACAAGATAAATAGCAACATGTTGGGTAAACAAATTACAGTTGGGCAATTGATAGAATAAAGATAACGTGCATATGTCATGAGGATCACTATGAGATTTACTCTGGGCATTACAACAAAATACATAGACCGCCATCCAACTGCATCTATGACTAATAATCGACTCACAGGGAATCATCCGAGGACCCCGAGAGTATTAAGTTGCGAACAACAAATAATTGCATTAAGCAAAGTGTGTAATGTAAACAAAGCAAATGTCCTTAGACAAAAGATTGTTGTTTTCTCCCTAGTGGCAACAACACATCTACAACCTTAGAGGTTTCTGTCAGTCCCCCAGATTAAATAGAGGCATGAACCCAACTATCGAGCATAAATACCCCCTCTTGGAGTTACTAGTATCTACTTGGCCAAGATAGCTACTAACAACGGAGAGCATGCAAGATCATAAACAACATAGAGATAACATAAGATAAATTTCAGAACATCAACTTAACATAACACCAATATTCATCGGATCCCAACGAACACAACATGTAGGATTACATAAAGATGATCTCGATCATGTAGGGCAGCTCACAAGATCTAAACATGAAGCACATGGTGGAGAGGACAACCATCTAGCTACTGCTATGGACCCATAGTCCAAGGTAGACTACTCACTCATCGCGCCGGAGGCAAGCATGGTGATGAAGAAGACCTCCGGTGGCGATTCCCCTCTCCGGCAGGGTGCCGGGAAGAGCTTCTGGACCCTCCCGATCTCGGGTCAAGGATGGCGGCGGATCGCGATGTGTTTCTGGAAAATTGATTGTGTGTTTTGGTTTTTCCCGTCGGGAGGAATATATAGGCGGAAGGGTGATACGCCCATTTTGCATCACTATTTTGTATCATAATTTACTGTTATTCATTGATATATTTCATATTTAGAGATGATACTTATGTTATTTCCTCTGTTTTTACATGTTTGATGATTATTGGAGGATTTGCTCCCGAAGTCAGGATTCTGCTGGAAAAAGGACCATCAAGGCACCATATTTTGAAGATCAGGAAAATTCCAGAAAAATACCAGAAAATTATATTTTCCCAGAACAGTCAGGAAGCCAGAAGGAGGAGGCGAGAGGAGCCAGGGGTAGGCTCACACACAGGGGGCGCGGCCTAACCCCTGGCCACGCTGGCCTATTGTGTGGTCACCCTGGCCCACTTCAGGTCTTGCCCCTTTGCGTATTTCATCGTCCCCGAAAACCTAAGTCAAGGGGGGCTCAAAGATGGACACCGCCGCCTCTGCGGGGCAGAAAACACCAGAGAGAGAAAAGCTCTCCGGCAGGCAGAAATCTGCCGGGGAAATTCCTTCTCAGAGAGGGGAGATCGTCGCCATCATCATCACCATCGCACCAGACTTCATCGGGATCATCATCATCATCATCTCCATCACCAGCACCTTCATCTCCACCATCACCACAGCATCCCGCTGTAACATCTTGAGTTGGATCTTGTTAAATTCTTAGGGGAAACTTTCCCGGTGTTGATTACTCTTGTAGTTGATGCTATTGAGTGGAACCGTTGAATTAAGGTTTATGTTCAGATTATTATTTACCATTATTTCACCTCTGATCATGATCCATATGATGTCTTGTGAGTAGTTCATTTAGTTCTTGAGGACATGGTAGAAGTCAAGATGTTAGTAGTGAATTATTGTTGAGTAATATTTACTAGTTTGATATTTATTTTTTGTGGTGCTATTTCACTAGTGGTGTCATGTGAACGTCGACTACATGATACTTCACCATTTATGGGCCTAGTGAGATGCATTGTGTATTTGGCTACCAATTGTGGGGTTGCTGGAGTGACAGAAACCTAAACCTCCATTGGGAAACCATTGCACCAGGGAGCGTAGGATCTTAGAGTTTAAGGCTATGGTTAGATTTATCTTAATTACTTTCTTGTATTTGCGGATGCTTGCAAGGGGTATAATCACAAGTGTGTATTTATCCTAGTAAGGGTAGTGCGCTAGCACAGGTTCACCCCCATAACACTTATCAAACCATTAAAGATTATTTAGCGGCATGAAGCGAAAGCTCTTGATAGAAACTCCCGTGTGTCCTCGAGAACATTTGGTCATCATAAGTTACACACCCGGCTTGTCCTTTGCTAAAGAAAGGATTGGTCCACTTGCTGCAATTATTACTACTGTCTTTTATTAACTCGCACTTTATTTATTTACATTACCAAATACCCCTGAAAACCCGTTTGCTAGTATTTACAGTGAAACCTTGATCAAAACCACTCATCAACACCTTCTGCTCCTCGTTGGGTTCGACACTCTTATTTATCGAAAGTACTATGATACACCCCCTATACTTGTGGGTCATCAAGACTATTTTCTGGCGCCGTTGCCGGGGAGTGTAGCGCTATTGAAGAGTGGATTTGGTAAAGGTAAATGTCGCTGTGAGTATTGTTTTTATTTCTGTCTTTTATTTTTATTTTATTTTGCTATGGATAATTCTCCATTTGGTTTCCTATTTGGGAACACTTCTACTAATGCTGCACATGTGGATGAACCACCACCACCACCACCTGCTGAATTAGATCCTTTTAAAATACCTATGAAAATTGTTGAGCGTGTTATGGATAACTGCTATTCAAGAGATGGAACTGTCCATCCGGGTGATCACTTACTTTTTATACATGAATTATGCGAGTTGTTCAAGTGTGCAGGTATTTCGCCGAGCCAGGTTAAGAGGAAGCTATTCTCTTTATCATTGAAAGGCAGAGCTGAGGAGTGGT
Organism: Dactylis glomerata; assembly: GCA_007115705.1. Lineage (NCBI taxonomy): Eukaryota > Viridiplantae > Streptophyta > Magnoliopsida > Poales > Poaceae > Dactylis > Dactylis glomerata. The sequence continues at coordinate 42,472 of QXEO01000712.1, forward strand.
ATCGACTGCTTAAAGATGGTCCATCTATTGCATGGGAGGAAATTGTGCCTCTCTTTTATTCCAAGTTTTATCCTCCAAGTGAAATTCATAAAGATCGTAATCGGATATATAATTTTTGGCCTCATGATGGAGAGAGTATTGCCCAAGCGTGGGGGAGATTGAAGTTGCTAATGCTCAAATGCCCCATTCATGAGCTCCCCAATAATATTGTTATTGAAATTTTTTATGCGAGGCTTACTCTTCCTGATAAGGATTATTTGGATGCTTCTTGCTTTAGATCATTTACTCATATGAAAGAAGATGCTAAGTGGAAACTTCTTGACCGTATCCAAGAGAATGCTGAAGGATGGGAAAACAACAAAGGTAGGAAGTCAGGTATAAATTATGATTATGAATGCATTAAAACTTTTATGGGAACCGATGACTTTCATAGCGTTAGCATTGATTATGGTCTTGATTCTCAAATACTTGCTAATTGTCTTAAGGCCTTTGCCTCTTATCTTGATGTTCCAAAGAAAGATTGGAACAAATATCATGCGCCTTATAAAGATTCTATTAGTCATATTCCTGCTGCAGCTACTGAAGTTTGTACTGTTGATAGCATTGTGCCTGAACCTTATTTTGAGAAGACACTTTTCCCTGCTAAGGTTAAAAAGTATTCTACTTTGGTAAGTGTGTCTAATAAAAGTACTAAGAAAGCTGTAGAGCCTGATGAGCAAATTACTATTAAGTCTCCTGTAGCTATATTGAAGGACCTTGTTACTAAAGATGTAGGGGATGAATATATTCTCTTTTGTGAAGATGCTTCTAACATTCTCTCACATCCTAAAAGGCATAGGAAAACAAGTGTTCCTGTTATTTCTGTCAGGATTGGAGATCATTCCTATTATGGTTTATGTGATATTGGTGCTAGTGCAAGTGCTATTTCTTTAGAGCTTTACAAAGAAATTATGCACGAGATTGGCGCTTGTGAGCTTGAAGATATTGATGTGGTTGTTCAGCTTGCTAACAGAGAGATCGTTTGGCCTCTTGGTATTGTTCGAGATGTGGAAGTCCTATGCGGTAAGACTAAATACCCCACTGATTTTCTAGTACTTGGTAAGGAGGCTAGTAAAACTTGTCCTATTATTTTTGGTAGAACCTTCTTGAATACTTGTGACGCTGTGATAGACTGTAAGAAGGAGAAAATTTTCACTAAGTTTAATGGAGAATCTTATGAGTTTAATTTTTCTAAGTTTGCTAAGACTTCTTATGTAAATGAAACGCCTAATGAAAATTTTCGAGTTGAGCAGCTTGCTTCTATTGCTCTTGCTCCTAATAATGCTTTGCAGCAATTTTTGGAAGATCACAAAAGTGATGTTTTCAGTAAGGAAAGAGAAGAGATTGACGATATTTTTCTTCGTCAACAACCGCTGATTAAGCACAATTGACCTGTGGAGGATCTTGGTACCACTTTGCCGCCTAAGGAAGATCCTGTTTTTGAATTAAAACCCTTGCTTGATAATCTTAAGTATGCTTATATAGATGATAAGAAAATATATGCTGTTATTATTAGTTCTAAACTTTCAGGAAAGGAAGAAGAAAGATTATTGGAGATATTGAGGAAACACCGAGGAGCTATGGGATATACTCTTGATGATTTAAAAGGAATTTGCCCCACTTTATGTCAGCATGCTATTAATATAGAGAAAGACGCGAAGCCAGTTGTGGAGCATCAACGCCGCTTAATTCCCAAGATGAAAGATGTGGTAAGAAATGAGGTATTAAAGCTCCTTGATGCTGGTATTATTTATCCTATTGCTGATAGTCAATGGGTTAGTCATGTTCATTGTGTTCCTAAGAAAGGAGGTATGACTGTCGTACCAAATGAGAATAACGAGCTTATTCCTCAGAGGGTAGTAGTTGGTTATAGGATGTGCATTGATTATAGAAAAGTAAACAAAGTTACTAAGAAAGATCATTATCCTTTACCGTTTATAGACCAGATGTTAGAGAGGTTGTCTAAGAAGACTCATTTTTGTTTTCTTGATGGTTATTCTGGTTTCTCTCAAATTGCTGTTAGAAAGGAAGATCAAGAGAAAACCACTTTTACTTGTCCTTATGGAACTTACGCTTATAGACGTATGCCGTTTGGTTTATGCAATGCTCCTGCTACTTTTCAAAGATGCATGTCTGCTATTTTTCATGGTTTTTGTGAGGAAATTGTGGAGGTCTTCATGGATGATTTTTCATCTATGGAACTTCTTTTGATAACTGTTTGCACAACCTTAATAAAGTTTTGCAGAGGTGCGAAGAAACTAACCTTGTTCTTAATTGGGAGAAATACCACTTTATGGTAAATGAAGGAATTGTCCTTGGACATAAAATTTCTGAAAGCGGTATTGAAGTTGACAGAGCAAAAGTGGAGGCAATTGAGAAAATGCCCTATCCCAGAGATGTTAAAGGTATTCATAGTATTCTTGGTCATGCTGGTTTCTATAGGAGGTTTATTAAAGATTTCTCTAAGATTTCAAAGCCTCTTACTAATCTTCTTCAAAAAGATGTACCATTTGTCTTTGATAATGATTGTAAGGAAGCTTTTGAAACTCTTAAGAAGGCTTTAACTACTGCTCCTATTGTTCAACCACCTGATTGGAATTTACCCTTTGAAATTTTGTGTGATGCTAGTGATTTTGCTATTGGTGCTGTTCTTGGATAGCGCGTAGATAATAAGATGAATGTTATTCATTATGCTAGTAAGACTCTTGATGCTGCTCAGAAAAATTATGCTACCACTGAGAAAGAGTTTCTTGCTGTTGTTTTTGCATGTGATAAGTTTAGATCTTACATTGTTGATTCTAAAGTTACTATTCATACTGATCACGCTGCTATTAGAGATCTTATGACTAAGAAGGATGCTAAGCCTAGGCTTATTAGATGGGTGTTGCTTTTACAAGAATTTGATTTGCATATCATAGATAGGAAAGGTGCTGAAAATCCTATGGCTGACAACTTGTCTAGATTGGAAAACATTTCTTTTGATCCTATTCCTGTCAATGACAGTTTTCCAAATGAACAGTTAGCTTCTATAAATGTAACTTCGCGAGACCTTCCTTGGTATGCCGATTATGCTAACTTTATTGTTTCCAAGTATTTGCCTCCAACTTTTACAGCTCAGCAAAGAAGAAAATTCTTCTATGATTTGAGGCATTACTTTTGGGATGACCCACACTTATATAAAGAAGGAGTTGATGGTATTATGCAAAGATGTGTACCAGAATATGAGCAACAAGAGATATTAAGAAAATGCCATGGCAGTGCTTATGGAGGGCATCATGCTGGAGATAGAACCGCACAAAAGGTTCTACAATCAGGTTTTTATTGGCCAACCCTCTTTAAAGATGCTAGAAGGTATGTTTTATCTTGTGATGAATGTCAAAGAGTTGATAATATTTCTAGACGTAATGAAATGCCTATGAGCTACACTCTTGTTATTGAACCGTTTGATTGTTGGGGATTTGACTTTATGGGTCCTTTTCCTCCTTCACAAGGCTATACTCACATACTTGTTGCTGTTGATTATGTTACTAAATGGGTAGAAGCCATACCTACAAAGAGTGCCGATGGTGAGACCTCGTTAAGAATGCTTAAAGATGTTATTTTTCCTAGGTTTGGTGTGCCCATATATCTTATGACTGATGGAGGTTCTCATTTTATTCATGGCAGTTTTAGAAAAACTCTTGCTAGATATGATGTTAATCATAGAATTGCTTCTGCTTATCATCCCCAAACTAGTGGGCAGGTAGAGCTTTCAAATAGAGAGATTAAGTCTATCTTGCAGAAGACTGTTAATAGATCTAGAAAAAACTGGGCTAGTAAGTTAAACGATGCTTTATGGGCTTATAGAACTGCTTATAAGAACCCTATGGGAATGTCTCCTTATAAGATGGTTTACGGAAAAGCATGTCACTTGCCTTTAGAATTAGAACACAAAGCTTTTTGGGCAGTGAAAGAGCTTAATAGAGATTTTAAACTAGCCGGTAAGAAAATGTTACTTGATTTGAGTTCTCTAGATGAGTGGAGAAACGAAGCGTATGAGAATGCCAGACTTTTCAAAGAGAAAGTCAAACAATGGCATGATAAGAGAATTCTTAAGAGAGAGTTTCATGTTGGTGAGAAAGTTCTATTGTATAGGTCTCGTCTCAGATTTTTTGCAAGAAAATTACTCTCAAAATGGGCAGGACCCTACGTTATTGTGGAAGTATACCGCTCAGGTGCGATAAAGATTGCTTCTTTGAAAGATGACACTACACAAGTGGTGAACGGACAAAGACTCAAGCATCACATTGCTGGAGATTCTTATAATGAAGATGTTGATGTAATTGAAATAGTTTCTCCAGAAGAATTCATCCAAGACAATTTGCAGGTACCTGCGGAGTTCGTTTTCGAATAGGTAACAGTTCTAGTCAGAGAAGTTTTGCGTTGAACTCTTCCTTTAATATTTTTGCTGTTTTTTACTAAATATGAAAAATCACGAGACGAAAACGGGCAGGAAAAGGAGTTCGGGAGCTCCTCACACATAGGGGGCGCGGGCCCACCCCTGGCCGTGCCGCCCTGGTGTGAGAACCACCTCGGAACTCGTTTCTGTCCCGGTTTCCTCCTGTGATTTTCCCTTAATGTATAATTTTCGCCTATATAACCCCCCGGAGTACCCGAGGTCTGTATATCGTTTGTCGTCATGTTTTTGTTTCGAGCTGTTTCTGTCAGGAGTTGATTTTAGTTTTGGGAGCATCATGGCTTCCTCGAGTGGTGACAAGGAGAAGGCACCTCCAGAAGATGACCACCAAGACCTTCAGCCGAAGGAAGATATTGAAAGTGAGGCCGAGGAAGAAGATCAAAGTTCACGCCTGAGCATCATGATCGCAAGCATTGTGGTGGTAACAAGTCATGACAAGTTCAAGAAGAGTGCACGTATAAGAACCGGAGGGGGTGTGCCACATCACACCTTAGCTCCGCGGACATCTCCGTCAGGAAGCAACCCTTTCCATACTTTAATACATGAACATCAGTTTCAAAAGGTGCCTAGATCACGATTGCCCTCTGGTTGGGATATAGATCGTTCTAACAGTGCAGGGAAAGGAAGTTCCAAGAGTGAAGAAGGATGGGGAAATAACTCCAAGAGCTGGGATTCTCTGGCTGACAGGTTCATGAACCGTATTGAGCATAATTCAGAGATGATTCGTAACCTCAGTCACAAGATCGATGACTTGAAAGATTTGATTGAGAAGCTCATTAAGGACTCACCGCCACCATCAAAGGAGTAGTTCATCATCGGTATAGGCATCCCCTTGGCTTGTTCCAAGCTTGGGGGAGTGCCGCGGTATCACATCATTACCTTTTGCTCATTTACTTTCTAAGTAGAGTCATATCATGAATAGAGAAGTTATCCTATAGAATAGTTTGCAGTTTGGAAGTATCCTCCTTAGTTGGTTATCTATGTATCCCTTGGTGTGAGTTGTGGTAATGAAATATTAATGAGAAGTTTTACCGTTTACCTTCCGCACACTTTATTTTAGTTTGCAATTTCTCTTATACGACTAGTCTTGTTGATTAGTATTGGTATCACTTTGGGAGCATGAGTAAATTTAGTTGGTTTTGGCAAACCTAGCTTGGTCAGTAGCATCATTACCTTGAGGTTTGAGTAGAAAAGAAGAAAGAAGTGCTTGTAGCCATATCACTTTAGTTTACCCTTCATGTTTGGCTTATAAGCAATGTTATTCTCAAAGTCAAAATTGTTGTACCTTCAAGGAAGTTTGCATGATTGTTCCTATTATATGTATGTTTGTTTGTTTCATGCAACTCTTATGCTTGCTACCCAGCCTTGCTAGCCAAAAACCCGTACTGAGAGGTAATACTTCTCGTGCATCCAAATCCCAAAAGCCAAGTCACTTCCAAAGAGTCCACTATAAATTCCTATGCATGGTATTTTAAGCCATTCCAAGTAAATTTTCATGTGCTACCTTTCAAAAAACCTTCAAATACTTCTCATTTTGTGCCACTGTTTTTAGCTCATGAGGACGTAGTGGATGGGTCTGTTATCTTCCATACTAAATTAAGTACCCCTCGACTAGGCAGCTTCATCTACTCGCCATTAATTTTGCAAGGGAGCTGGTCAGACCATTATAATCTAAAAAAAGAGAAAAGAAAAAAGAGCACTCCTCCATGGTATGTGAAAGTTGGTTGGCACCCGATGGAATCGGTTAGCCATGGTTTGAGAAAGGAAAAGGTGGGGAGGAGTGCAAAGCTATAAAAGAGCACCAATGTGCCAATTAATCAAACATCTCAGAACCGCTCTCACTTGTTTAGTATGGAAGATATCAAGAACTCCATTGCTAGTCGTTGACAAAAGCAACCACCTCTCAAAATAACTTTTTACCTCTGTTTTACAAATGAAAAGCTCTAGCACATGTTTAATCCCTGCTTCCCTTAGCGAAAGGCCTGTCTTTTACTTTTATGTTGAGTCAACCTATTCCCCTCTATCTCAAGCAAGCATTTGAGTTGTTATGTTTCACTCATCCATATGTTGATCCATTTAATCATGTTTACTATCTTCTTTTGATTAGTACAATGCTTTTATCTGAAAGAATATATCTTTGAAAGCTTTCTATGAATATAAAAAGTTTGTTTTGTTGAGCATATGGTCTTTGCTGTATCAGCTCTGTTTTAAAAGGCTTAGTTCAAAAGAAAGAATAGCTTGTTCATCATTCTCTGACCAGGAACTAAGGTTTGCCAACGCCAATTATAGTTTACCTTGTGCATCCTTATATGTGATTCCCTTTTACTTATTGCAAGTCTATATCTTATAAAGGGAAGTTGCTGTCTATTATAATTTGTGCCTTGGTAAATGTGATGCTTCTTGTCCGTATTTTTATTATCGACACTTCACTCCATAAACCTGTGGTCATGTTTACCGAGTTTAGTTTTCGCTTGGGGACAAGCGAGGTCTAAGCTTGGGGGGGGGGGTTGATACGTCCATTTTGCATCACTATTTTGTATCATAATTTACTATTATTCATTTATATATTTCATATTTAGAGATGATACTTATGTTATTTCCTCTATTTTTACATGTTTGATGATCATTGGAGAATTTGCTCTAGGAGTCAGGATTCTGCTGGAAAAAGGACCATCAAGGCACCATATTTTGAAGATCAGGAAAATTCCAGAAAAATTCCAGAAAATTATATTTTCCCAGAAGAGTCAGGAAGCCAGAAGGAGGAGGCGAGAGGAGCCAGGGGTAAGCTCACACACAGGGGGCGCGGCCTGACCCCTGGCCGCGCCGGCCTATTGTGTGGCCACCCTGGCCCACTTCAGGTCTCGCCCCTTCGCGTATTTCATCGTCCCCAAAAACCTAAGTCAAGGGGGGGCTCAGAGATAGACACCGCCGCCTCTGCGGGGTGGAAAACACCAAAGAGAGAAAAGCTCTCTGGCAGGCAGAAATCTGCTGGGGAAATTCCTTCCCGAAGAGGGGAGATCATCGCCATCGTCATCACCATCGCACTGGACTTCATCGGGATCATCATCATCATCATCTCCATCACCATCACCATCACCTTCATCTCCACCATCAGCACGCCATCCCGCTGTAACATCTTGAGTTGGATCTTGTTAAATTCTTAGGGGAAACTTTCCCGGTGTTGATTACTCTTGTAGTTGATGCTATTGAGTGGAACCGTTGAATTAAGGTTTATGTTCAGATTGTTATTTAGCATTATTTCACCTCTGATCATGATCCATATGGTGTCTTGTGAGTAGTTCGTTTAGTTCTTGAGGACATGGGAGAAGTCAAGATGTTAGTAGTGAATTATTGTTGAGTAATATTTACTAGTTTGATATTTATTTGTTGTGGTGCTATTTCACTAGTGGTGTCATGTGAACGTCGACTACATGATACTTCACCATTTATGGGCCTAGTGAGATGCATTGTGTATTTGGCTACCAATTGTGGGGTTGCTGGAGTGACAGAAACCTAAACCTCCATTGGGAAACCATTGCACCAGGGAGCGTAGGATCTTAGAGTTTAAGGCTGTGGTTAGATTTATCTTAATTACTTTCTTGTATTTGTGGATGCTTGCAAGGGGTATAATCACAAGTGTGTATTTATCCTAGTAAGGGTAGTGCGCTAGCACAGGTTCACCCCCATAACACTTATCAAACCAATAAAGATTATTTAGCGGCATGAAGCGAAAGCTCTTGACAGAAACTCCCGTATGTCCTCGAGAACATTTGGTCATCATAAGTTACACACCCGGCTTGTCCTTTGGTAAAGAAAGGATTGGGCCACTTGCTGCAATTATTACTACTGTCTTTTATTTACTCGCACTTTATTTATTTGCATTACCAAATACCCCTGAAAACCCGTTTGCTAGTATTTACAGTGAAACCTTGATCAAAACCACTCATCAACACCTTCTGCTCCTCATTGGGTTCGACACTCTTATTTATCAAAAGTACTATGATACACCCCCTATACTTGTGGGTCATCAAAGGGCGGCGTCAGGAGGTGGGCCAGGTGGCCTCACCACCAGGGGGACGCGGGCCAGGGGCTGGCCGCACCACCCCATGGTGTGGCTGGCCCGTGGCCCCCCTCCGTCTCCTCTTTGGTCTTCTGGAAGCTTCAGTAAATATTAGGAGGTTCGGCTTTTGTTTCGTCCAATTCCGAGAATATTTCCTGTGTAACTTTTCTGAAACACAAAAACAGCAGAAAACAGGGAACTGGCACTATGGCATCTCGTTAATAGGTTAGTTTCAGAAAATGCATAAAAATGCCACGAAGTGTAACGAAACATAAAGCAAATGGTGTAAAAACAAGCATGGAGCATCAAAAATTATAGATACGTTTGAGACGTATCATGGGTTTCAAGACTTCCACTCCTTCAATTTTTCTATGCTTGCTAAACAAACATGAAGACTAATCAACGATCCAGAGTCATTGTGTGCCCAAGTCTTAAAATCTAAATATTATCCTCACAGCGACATATTGAAGGCGGGACCTAAAACGGGATCTTCTTTTACGTGGAAAAGCATTGTGGCAGGTTTAGCTATGTTCAAAAGAGGGTATGTGTGGAGGGTCGACAATGGTGAGAAGATAAATATATGGCAAGACCCATGGATTCCCTCTAGTCCGAACATAAAAATTATAACCCCAAGAGGAGCTTCGGTTTATACAAAATTAAGCGATTTGATAGATCCTGTTACTGAGCAATGGGATGAAGAGATTCTGCAAAGTTTGATGTGTCCAGTTGATGTGTATCGAATTCTACAAATCCTTCTCCATAATAGGGGTTTTGATGATTTCATCGCACGGAGCTATACAAAACACGGGAGGTATACTATCAGATCTGGATATCACTTACAATGGAGGCATCAGTTCGGTGCATCGGCAGGGCAGCTCGCCCTACCAGGCTCATCAGCGTTGAACCCTGTTTGGAAAACCTTGTGGCAGCTTAAAGTACCGAGCAAAGTTAAAATCTTCTTATGGCGAGCACTGCATGGAATTTTGCCTAATAGACATATCGGAAACTCTAGCAGATGTCCTATATGCTAGTTAGGTCTATATGATATCCTGCATTTGGTGTTCCAATGCCCAGCTACACGGGGGATGTGGATAGCGCTTGGCATACATGAAATCATAAACGAGGTCATGCTTGTCGACCGATCCAGGTCTACTGTCCTTGAAGAGATTCTGTGGAGCAATACTCGATTGATGCCGGGTTCTGATGATTTAAGTCTGAAGGAGGTTGTGGCGGTCATAGCTTCATATATTTGGTGGGTTCGTAGAAGGCGCACACACAATGATTTAGGTCTAAAGGAGGTTGTGGCGGTCATAGCTTGGTATCATGCAAATATATTCCCTCTATGCCTTTGGTGGAAATGGCTGAAGCTCTAGCGATGAAAGAAGGGCTTATTTTAGCAAATACTAAAGGGTGCAACTCTGTGATTGCTGAAGGAGACTCTTTGGAAACAATTCAACCTTGTGAGGGGAGTGATGCTTGGTGGACGGAGCCGACAGCTATTTATGCAAATTGTGTGGATATCGCCACTTTGATAGGTCAAGTTCGGTTTAGTCATTGTTTGAGGGAAGCTAATAAATTAGCTCATTTAATAGCTAGGAGTCTTTTAATTCTAGATTTTCATGTATCTGGGATGATGATCCCCCTAGGTTTTTAGTGAGCTACCTTATAGACGATGTAACGATACTTTGATTGGGGCAACAAGTTTCAGACACACTCTTTTCCTTACCAGGGTACCTAAGGGGACAGGAAGGTTTTTAATGAGGCGGCTTGCTAGCTTAATATAATGTGTTTTCCCTAAAAAAAGGAGTTGCTCAATGCAAATCGATGTATTATTTGACACCAAGTACAACATGTCATCTCTGGGGAATCGAGAGTACGAATCATCATTTTCGAAGAAGAAAGAGTTTGAAGACCTCAAATATTTGCTAGTTTCTTTTAAACTTAATTTTGTAATCGTCAAAGAAAGCTTGTATATTTCTACCATGTACTATTTATTGCTATAAATATATTTATATGGACATGTCTAGCGGGCGCCCGCGTGCCCAATGGTCATCCCGAGCGCTCACTACACTTGACTCATCTTCCCCATGCCGATTCAGCCCCCGCCCATTCCCTGATTCATCCAAGATCAGCACCCCCGCCAGCCATGTGCGCCGCCCTGGCCAACCATGCCTGCTGCCGGACTCCCATCTAGACACGTGCCCCACTGCCGGCCTTCCCTCTAGATGCGTGAGGACCCACAAGTATAGGGGGTGTATCGTAGTACTCCCTCCGTTTAGAAATATAAGATGTTTTAGCTTTATGAAGCTAATGTATCTAGACATCTTTTAGTGTATAGATTCAAACGAACCTATACACTAAAAGATGTCTAGATACATTCACTTCACAAAGCTAAAACATCATATATTTCTGAACAGAGGGAGTACTTTCGATAAATAAGAGTGTCGAACCCAACGAGGAGCAGAAGGTGTTGACAAGCGGTTTTGATCAAGGATTCACTATAAATACTAGCAAACGGGTTTTCAGGGGTATTTGGTAATGCAAGTAAATAAAGTACAAGTAAATAAAAAACAATAATAGTAATTGCTGCAAGTGGCCCAATCCTTTCTAATGCAAAGGACAAGCCGGTTGTGTAACTTATAATTACCAAACGTTCCTGAGGACACACAGGAGTTTTTGTCGAGAGCTTTCGCTTCACGCTGCTAAGTAATTTTCATTGGTTTGATAAGTGTTATGGGGGTGAACCTGTGCTAGCGTACTACCCTTAATAGGACTAATACACACTTGTGATTATACACCCTGCAAGCATCCGCAAATACAAGAAAGTAATTAAGATAAATCTAACCACAGCCTTAAACTCTAAGATCCTACGCTCTCTGGTGCAATGGTTTCCTAACGGGGGTTTAGGTTTCTATCGCTCCGACAACCCCACAATTAGTAGCCAACTACACAATGCATTCTACTAGGCCCATAAATGGTGAAGTATTATGTAGTCGACGTTCAGATGAGACCACTAGTAGAATAACACCACAACATAAATATCAAACCATTAAATATTACTCAACATAGTTACACTACTAACATCTCGACTTCTCCCATGTCCTCAAGAACTAAACGAACTACTCACAAGACATCATATGGATCTTGACCATAGGTGAAATAATGGTAAATAACAATCTGTACATAAACCTTAATTCAACGGTTCCACTCAATGGCATCAACTACAAGAGTAATTAACACCGGGAAAGTTTCCCCTAAGAATTTGACAAGATTCAACCGAAGATGTTACAACGGGATGGCGTGGTGATGGTGGAGATGAAGGTGCTGATGACGATGATGATGGTGATGATGATCCCGATGAAGTCCAGTGCGATGATGATGACGATGGCGACGATCTCCCCTCTCCAAGAAGGAATGTCCCCCGGCAGATTTCTCCCTGCTGGAGAGCTTTTCTCTCTCGGTGTTTTCCGCCCCGCAGAGGCGGCGGTGTCTATCTTTGATGCCCCCCTTACTTAGGTTTTTAGGGACGACAATATACGCGAGGGGGCGATGGCAGTAGTGGGCCAGGGTGGCCTCACCACAGGGCGGCGCGACCAGGGGTGGGCCCGCGCCCCTGGTGGTGAGCCCACCCTGCTGCTCCTCTCGCCTCCTCCTTCTGGCTACTTTCGTCTTCTGACATTTTATGAATTACTAGGTATTTCCCTAGAATTGTTGATCTTCAGAAATATGGTATCTTGATGATCCTTTTTCCAGCAGAATCCTAACTCCGGCAGCAAATTCTCCAACGATCATCAAACATGTAAAAACAGAGGAAACAACATAAGTATCATATCTAAATATGAAATATATCAATGAATAACAGTAAATTATGATACAAAATAGTGATGCAAAATGGACGTATCAGCTGCCCTCAGCTTAGACCTCGCTTGTCCCCAAGCAAAAACTGAACTCGGTAAACATGACCACAGGTTTATGGAGTGAAGTGTCGATAAACAAAATACGGACAAGAAGAATCACATTTACCAAGGCACAAGTCATAGTAGACAGCAACTTCCCTTCATATAACCTAGACTTGCAATAAGCAAAGGTAATCACAATAGAGATGCACAAGGTAAATCATGATTGGTAATGGCAAACCTTAGTTCTTGGTCAGAGAACAATGAACAAACTATACTTATTTTTGAACGGAGCCTTCTATAACAGAGCTACTATAGCAAAAACCATATGCTCAACGAAACAAACTCTTTGCAATCATAGAAAGCTTTCAAAGATATATTCTTTCAGATAAAAGCATCGTACTAAACAAAGGAAAATAGTAAACATGATTGAACAGATCAACATATGGATGGGTGAAACATAACAACTCAAATGCTTGCTTGAGATAGAAGGGAATAGGTTGACTCAACATAAAAGTAAAAGATAGGCCCTTCGTAGAGGGAAGCAGGGATTAAAAATGTGCTAGAGCTTTTCATTTGTAAAACAAAGGTAAAAGTTGTTTTGAGAGGTGGTTGCTTTTGTCAACAACTAGCAACGGAGTTCTTGATATCTTCTATACTAAACAAGTGAGAGTGGTTCTGAGATGTTGATTAATTGGCACAATTGTGCTCTTTTATAGCTTGGCACTCCTCCCCACCTTTTTCCTTTCTCAAACCATGGCTAACCGATTCCATCGGGTGCCCACCAACTTTCACATACCACGGAGGAGTGCCTTTTTTTCTTCTTTTCTTTCCCTTTTTTTATAGATTACAATGGTCTGACCAGCTCCCTTGCAAAATTAATGACGAGCAGATGAAGCTGCCTAGTCGAGGGGTACTCAATTTAGTATGGAAGATAAGAAACCAAACCACTACGTCCTCATGAGTTAAAAACAGTGGCACAAAATGAGAAGTATTTAAAGGTTTTTGAAAGGTAGCACATGAAAATTTACTTGGAATGGCTTGAAATACTATGCATAGGAATTTATAGTGGACTCTTTGGAAGTAACTTGGTTTTAGGGGATTGGATGCACGAGAAGTATTCCCTCTTAGTACAGGTTTTTGGCTAGCAAGGCTGGGTAGCAAGCATAAAAGTTGCATGAAACAAACAAACATACATATGATAGGAACAATCATGCAAACTTCCTTGAAAGTACAAACAATTTTAACTTGATAATACTATTGCTTATGAGCCAATCATGAAGGAAAGCTAAAATGATGTATCTACTAACACTTCCTTCTTTTTTCTACTCAAACCTCAAGGTAATGTTGCTACTGACCAAGCTAAGTTTGCCAAAACCAACTAGATTTACTCATACTCCCAAAGTGATACCAATACTAATCAACAAGGCTAATCATATAAGAAAGATTGCAAACTAAAATAAAGTGCATGGAAAGTAAATGATAAAACTTCTCATTAATATTTCTCAACCGCAACTCACACCAAAGGATACATAGATAACTAACTAAAGGAGGATACTTCCACACTGCAAACTATTCTATAAGATAACTTCTCTATTCATGATATGACTTTACTTGAAAAGTAAATGGGTAAAAGATAATGATGTGATACCGCGGCACTCCCCAAAGCTTGGAACAAACCAAGGGGATGCCTATACCAATGACAAATCACTCCTTCGGCGGTGGTGGTGAAATCATAATTGGGGCAAGGAAAAGCTCCAGCATCCTACGAAGCCTGAGGTTCTCCTCTTGAAGTATCTCTATTTCCCTCTTCAAAACTTGGTACAGGGCACAAAGCTCATCAGTGACCTGAAGACCTTCTTCTACCACAGGAAAGAAGTTTAGATCTAGTACTAGTAGTGTTGGTCCCTGCATATTATGAGAAAAAGCACGTCGAGCGTTCATTGATCCTACAAAAGTGGGATCTCTTGCCCTTGATCGTCCAGTTATCTGTCCTTCCTTCAGCTTGGGGTCTTGGTGGTCCTCTTCTAAAGGCTTCTTGCCCTTGTCGTCGCTTGAAGAAACCATGATGCCTCTAAAACTGAGATCAATCTCCTGGCAGAAACAGATCGAAACGAAAACACGACGAGAACATGATATGCAGACCTCGGGTAATCCGGGGGGTTATATAGGCGAAAATTAAACATCGAAACGAAGTCACAGGAGGAAACCGAGACGGAAACGAGCTCCAGGGTGGTCTCACCATAGGGCGGCGCGGCCGGGAGTGGGCCCGCGCCCCCTGGTGGTGAGGAGCCACCAGACGCCGTTTCCAACCCGTTTTCGTCTCGTGATTTTTCATATTTATTAAAAATGACAAAAATATAAGTAGAAAAGTTTAACGCGAACTTTTTCTGACTAGAACTGTTACCTCTTTGGAAACTGACTCTGCAGATTCCTGCATATGCTCTTTGATAAATTCTTCCGGAGTTATCATTTGAATAACATTGACATCTTCATTATAAGAATCTCCAGAAATATAATGCTTGAGTCTTTGCCCATTCACCACTTGCGTAGTGTTATCTTTAAGAGAAGCAATCTTTACCGCACCTGAGCGATACACCTCTTCAATAACAAAGGGTCCTTCCCACTTCGAGAGTAATTTTCCTGCAAAAAATCTAAGACGAGACCTATACAATAGAACTTTCTCACCAACATGAAACTCTCTCTTAAGAATTCTCTTATCATGCCATTGCTTGACTTTTTCTTTGAAAAGTCCGGCATTCTCATAAGCTTCGTTTCTCCACTCATCTAAAGAACTCAAATCAAGCAACCTTTTCTTATCGGCGAGTTTAAAATCTTTATTAAGCTCTCTCACTGCCCAAAAAGCTTTGTGTTCTAATTCTAAGGGCAAGTGACACGCTTTTCCATAAACCATTTTGTAAGGAGACATGCCCATGGGGTTCTTATAAGCAGTTCTATAAGCCCATAGAGCAACGTTCAACTTGCTAGCCCAATTTTTCCTAGATCTATTAACAGTCTTCTGCAAGATAGACTTGATCTCTCTATTTGATAGCTCTACTTGCCCACTAGTTTGGGGATGATAAGCATAAGCAATTCTATGATTAACGTCATATCTAGCAAGAGTTTTCCTAAAACTGCCATGAATAAAATGAGAACCTCCGTCGGTCATAAGATATCTAGGCACACCAAACCTAGGAAAAATAATATCCTTAAGCATTTTTAACGAGGTCTCGCCATCAGCACTCTTCGTAGGTATGGCTTCTACCCACTTAGTAACATAATCAACAACAACAAGTATATGAGTATAACCTTCTGAAGGAGGAAAAGGACCCATAAAGTGAAATCCCCAACAATCAAATGGTTCAATAACAAGAGAATAACTCATAGGCATTTCATTACGTCTAGAAATATTACCTACTCTTTGGCATTCATCACAAGATAAAACAAACTTTCTAGCATCTTTAAAAATGGTAGGCCAATAAAAACCTGATTGTAGAACTTTTTGTGCAGTTCTGTCTCCAGCATGATGCCCACCATAGGGACTACCATGGCATTTTATCAATATCTCTTGTTGTTCATACTCTGGAACACATCTTCGCATAATACCATCCACCCCTTCTTTATATAAGCATGGGTCATCCCAAAAGTAATGCCTCAATTCATAAAAGAATTTCCTTCTTTGCTGAGCTGTAAAGGTTGGAGGCAAATACTTGGAAACAATAAAGTTAGCATAATCATCATACCAAGGTATTTCTTGCGAAGTTACCTTTATTGAAGCCAACTGTTCATTTGGAAAACTTTCATTAACAGGAATAGGATCGAAAGAAATGTTTTCCAACCTAGACAAATTGTCAGCAACAGGATTTTCAGCACCTTTCCTATCTACAATATGCAAATCAAACTCTTGTAAAAGCAACACCCATCTAATAAGCCTAGGCTTAGCATCCTTATTTGACATAAGATATCTAATAGCAACGACAATATATGGTCTAAACTTATCACATGCAAAAACAACAGCAAAAAACTCTTTCTCAGTAGTAGCATAATTCTTTTGAGCAACATCAAGAGTCTTACTAGCATAATGAATAACATTCAACTTCTTATCTATGCGCTGTCCAAGAATAGCACCCACAGCAAAATCACTAGCATCACACATAATTTCAAAGGGTAAATTCCAATCAGGTGGTTGAACAATAGGAGCAGTAGTTAAAGCCTTCCTAAGAGTTTCGAAAGCTTCCTTACAATCATCATAAAAAACAAATGAACATCTTTTTGAAGAAGATTAGTAAGAGGCTTCCAAATCTTAGAGAAATCTTTAATAAACCTCCTATAGAAACCAGCATGACCAAGAATACTAAGAATACCTTTAACATCTCTGGGATAGGGCATTTTCTCAATTGCTTCCACCTTTGCTCTGTCAACTTCAATACCTCTTTCAGAGATTTTATGTCCAAGAAAAATTCCTTCATTCACCATAAAGTGGCATTTCTCCGAATTAAGAACAAGATTAGTTTCCTCACATCTCTGCAAAACTTTATCAAGATTGTGCAAACAATTATGAAAAGAAGTTCCATAGACGGAGAAATCGTCCATGAATACCTACACAATTTCTTCACAAAAACCATGAAAAAGAGCGGACATGCATCTTTGAAAAGTAGCAGGAGCATTGCACAAACCAAAAGGCATACGTCTATAAGCATGAGTTCTATAAGGACAAGTAAAAGTGGTTTTCTCTTGATCTTGCTTTTTAACAGCAATCTGAGAGAAACCAGAATAACCATCAAGAAAACAAAAATGAGTTTTCTTAGATAACCTCTCTAGCATTTGATCTATAAATGGTAAAGGATAATGATCTTTCTTAGTAACTTTGTTGACCTTTCTAAAATCAATACACATCCTATAACCAACTACTACCCTTTGAGGAATAAGCTCGTTATTTTCATTAGGCACAATAGTAATACCTCCTTTCTTAGGAACACAATGAACAGGACTAACCCATCTACTATCAGCAATAGGATAAATAATACCAGCATCAAGGAGCTTCAATACCTCATTTCTTACCACTTCCTTCATCTTGGGAATTAAACGGCCTTGATGTTCAACAACTGGCTTTGCATCTGGCTCCATGTTAATAGCATGCTGACATATAGTACGAGAAATCCCTTTTAAATCATCAAGAGTATATCCCATAGCTCCTCGGTGTTTCCTCAATATTTCCAATAATCTATCTTCTTCCTTTCCTGAAAGTTTAGAACTAATAATAATAGGATATATTTTCTTATCATCAATATAAGCATATTTAAGATCATCAGGTAAAGGCTTTAATTCAAAAATAGGATCTTCCTTAGGTGGCAAAGTGGTACCCAAATCCTCCACAGGTATATTGTGTTTAATCAGCGCTGGTTGACGAAGAAGAATATCGTCAATCTCTTCTCTTTCTTCCCTGAAGATCTCACTTTCATGATCCTCCATAAATTGCTGCAAAGCATTATTAGGAGCAAGAGCAATAGAAGCAAGCTGTTCAACTCTAAAATTTTCATTTGGCAATTCATTTTCATAAGGAGCTTTAGTAAACTTAGAAAAAGTAAACTCATAAGATTCTCCATCAAACTTGGTAAAAAAATTCTCCTTCTTACAATCTATAACAGCGCCGCAAGTGTTCAAAAAGGGTCTACCAAAAATAATAGGACAAGTTTTACTAGGTTCTGTACCTAGTATTAGAAAATCAGTAGGATATTTAGTCTTACCGCATAGAACTTCCACGTCTCGAACAATACCAATTGGAGAGATAGTTGCTCTATTAGCAAGCTGAATAGCCACATTGATTTCCTCCAGTTCACAAGGGGCAATTTCATGCATGATCTCTTTGTAAAGCTCGAAAGGTATAGCACTTGAACTAGCACCAATATCGCATAAACCATAATAGCAATGATCACCAATCCTGACAGAAAGCACAAGAATACTTGTTTTCCTAGGTCTACTAGGATGAGAAACAATGTTAGAAGCATCTTCACAAAAGACAATATATTCATCTCCTACATTTTTAGTAACAAGGTCCTTCACTATAGCAATAGGAGACTTAATACTAATTTGCTCATCAAGTTCTATAGCTTTCTTTTCACTTTTCTTAAGTACACTAATTAAAGTAGAATGCTCCTTTACCTTAGCAGGGAAAGGTGTTTTCTCAAAATAAGGCTCAGGCAAAATGCGATCAACAGTACAAACTTCAGTAGTTCTAGCAGGAATACAACTAACAGTGTCATTATAAGGCGCATGGTACTTGTTCCAATCTTTCTTTGGAACATTAAGATAAGAAGCAAATGCCTTAAAACAATTAGCAAGTATTTGGGAATCAAGACCATAAACAGCACTAACATTGAGAAAATCATCGGTTCCCATAAAAGCTTTAATGCATTCATAATCATAATTTATACCTGACTTTCTACCTTTGTCGTTCTCCCATCCTTCAGTATTTTCTTGAATACGGTCTAGAAGATCCCATTTAGCTTCTTCTTTCATACGTGTGAATGATCCGGATCAAGAAGCATCCAATAAATCCCTGTCATGAAGAGTAAGCCTTGCATAAAAGTTATTGATAACAATATTCCTGGGGAGCTCATGAATGGGACATTTGAGCATTAATGACTTCAATCTCCCCCTCGCTTGGGCAATACTCTCTCCATCATGAGGCCAAAAATTATATATCTGATTACGATCTTTATGAATCTCACTTGGAGGATAAAATTTGGAATAAAAGAGAGGTACAATTTTCTCTGAGCCAATAGATGGACCATCCTTGAGCAACCTATACCATTCCGCAGCTCTGCCCTTAAGTGATAAAGAGAATAACTTCCTCTTAACCTGGCTTGATGAAATACCTACACACTTGAACAACTCGCATAATTCATGTATAAAGAGTAAATGGTCACCCGGATGGACAGTTCCATCTCCTAAATAACGGTTATTTATAACACGTTCAACAATTTTCATAGGTATTTTAAAAGAGTCTAATTGAGCAGGCGGCGGTTCATCTACTACTATAGCAGAGGTAGTAGCGTTCCCAAATAGGGAACCAAATGGAGAATTCTCCATAGCAAAATAAAATAAAAGACAGAAATAAAAACAATACTTACAGCAAAAGTTACCTTTACCAATTCCACTCTTCAATAGTGCTTCACTCCCCGGCAACGGCGCCAGAAAATAGTCTTGATGACCCACAAGTATAGGGGGTGTATCGTAGTACTTTCAATAAATAAGAGTGTCAAACCCAACGAGGAGCAGAAGGTGTTGACAAGCGGTTTTGATCAAGGATTCACTATAAATACTAGCAAACGGGTTTTCAGGGGTATTTGGTAATGCAAGTAAATAAAGTACAAGTAAATAAAAGACAATAATAGTAATTGCTGCAAGTGGCCCAATCCTTTGTAATGCAAAGGACAAGACGGTTGTGTAACTTATAAGTACCAAACGTTCCTGAGGACACACGGGAGTTTCTATCGAGAGCTTTCGCTTCACGCCGCTAAGTAATCTTCATTGGTTTGATAAGTGTTATGGGGGTGAACCTGTGCTAGCATACTACCCTTACTAGAACTAATACACACTTGTGATTATACCCCCTACAAGCATCCGCAAATACAAGAAACTAATTAAGATAAATCAAACCACAACCTTAAACTTTGTGATCCTACGCTCCCTGGTGCAATGGTTTCCTAATAGGGGTTTAGGTTTCTGTCGCTCCGGCAACCCCACAATTAGTAGCCAACTACACAATGCATTCTACTAGGCCCATAGATGGTGAAGTATCATGTAGTCGACGTTCATATGACACCACTAGTAGAATAACACCACAACATAAATATCAAACCATTAAATATTACTCAACATAGTTTCACTACTAACATCTCGACTTCTCCCATGTCCTCAAGAACTAAACGAACTGCTCACAAGACATCATATGGATCATGACCAGAGGTGAAATAATGGTAAATAACAATCTGAACATAAACCTTAATTCAATAGTTCCACTCAATAGCATCAACTACAAGTGTAATTAACACCGGAAAAGTTTCCCCTAAGAATTTGACAAGATTCAACCATGTTACATCGGGATGGCATGGTGATGGTGGAGATAAAGGTGCTGATGATGATGATGGTGATGATGATCCCGAGCGCGATGATGATGACGATGGCGACGATCTCCCCTCTCTGGGAAGGAATTTCCCCCGGCAGATTTCTCCCTGCCGGAGAGCTTTTCTCTCTCGGTGTTTTCCGCCCCGCAGAGGCGGCGGTGTCTATCTCTGATACCCCCTTACTTAGGTTTTCAGGGACGACAATATACGCGAGGGGGCGATGGCAGTAGTGGGCCAGGGTGGCCTCACCATAGGGCGGCGCGGCCAGGGGTGGGCCCGTGCCCCCTGGTGGTGAGCCCACCCTACTGCTCCTCTCGCCTCCTTCTTCTGGCTACTTTCATCTTCTGACATTATATGAATTACTGGGTATTTTCCTAGAATTGTTGATCTTCAGAAATATGGTATCTCGACGATCCTTTTTCCAGCAGAATCCTGACTCCGGCAGCAAATTCTCCAACGATCATCAAACATGTAAAAACAGAGGAAACAACATTAGTATCATCTCTAAATATGAAATATATCAATGAATAACAGTAAATTATGATACAAAATAGTGATGCAAACTGGACGTATCAATGCGCGCCCCGCCATCGGCTTCCTCTAGCACCGCACGAGCACCGCGCCTGGATCCCCACCACCGTCCTTCCCCCGGCCGCCCTCCAACTTCCCCATGCGACCGCGCGCCTGTTCTACCCTGACACTGGCGGCCATGCCGCTCTCCTAATGCAACCTCCCGTTCCAGTACATGGCTCCTGGTCAGGCCCGACCTCCTTGAAAGGACGCAGATGTCGCATAGAGGGGGGGGGGTGAATAGGTGATTTAAACTTTTTTGAAAGGCTTGTACAAATGCGAAAATAAACTAACATTTAATTTGACAAGCTTACAAAACCTAATAAACTAGGCTCACCTATGTGCACAAACACAACTTATGCTAAGCTAGACAAGTAGCAAGGTGATAGCAAGATATATAACTTCAAGCACGATGGCTATCACAAATGTAAAGTGCATAAGTAGTGGAGCTCAGATAAGAGTTACCGAGGCACGAAGGAGACGAAGATGTATCCCGAAGTTTACTTCCAAAGGAAGCTAGTCTCTGTTGGAGAGGTGCGGCGGCTTAATGCACTCCGAAGACCACAAAGGTCTCACCTTGAGATGTGGTAGCACAATGCTCACCAAACGCCACAAAGGCTCACCTTATTCTCCTCGCGCTCTCACACAAATCAAGAAGTCACGATCCACTATGGGACACTTGAGGGCAGTCACCGAACCCGTACAAGCTTGGGGCAATCTCCACAACTTAATTGAAGGCTCCCAAGAATCGCCACAAAGGTACCACAAAGATTGGGGAATCTCCACAACTTAATTGGAGGCCCCAAGTATATGCCACAAAGGCCACTAAGTCGTCTAGGGTTCCAAGAACCCAAGAGTAATAAGCTCACAACTTCCACTTACCCGAATATTCGAGGAGAACTCAAACCGATGCACCAAATGCAATGGCAAGAGCACACAAAATGTTCATATCCTTCTCTCCCAAATCCTACCAAAGCAACAAATGCTATGGAGGAATATGAGAGGAAGAACAAGGAGGAAATCAACAAATGAACTCCAAGATCTAGATCCAAATGGTTCCCCTCACTTAGAGGAGAAGTTGATTGGTAGAAACATAGATCTAGATCTCCTCTCTCTTTTCCCTCAAGATTGAACAAGAATCATGGGAGGGGGAGGGAGAGAGAGCAAAGCTTCAAGGTCAACAATGGAGGAGAGAGAGAAAATTGCAGAAGCTATCTCCCTTGGGGAAGAAGGGGCCTTATATAGGTCCCCCACAAAATATAGCCATTGCTGGGCACTTACCCCGGAGTCTTCGGCCTAGGGGCCAGAGTCTCCGGCCCCAAGTCTCCGGCTACGAGTCACAAAGTCTCCAAACCCATTACAGAGGCATGCACCACTCCAGAAATCGCGATGGCCGGAGTCTCTGGACCCTAGGGCCGGAGTCTCCGGCTAGGCAAAGGTACCCGGAGGTTCCGAGCCAAAACTCCGGACAAAAATGGCAAAAACACATTTTGGGACGGAGTCTCCGGCCCTGGAAAAGGTAGAAATAGCTGAAACCAAAACAACCACAACTTAAGCATCCGAACTCTGTTTTCGATGATCTTGGGCTCGTTGGAATCACAAAAATGAGCCCTTCATATTTATGCAGAGAAACATCATAGTACAATAAAGGAGGATAAAACCAAATGATAAAAGGTTTGACCTCTCTTCAAAGACGAACCGGTAAAACCTCCAAACACCAAAAACACAATAAGTGTTTCATGCAAAATCCGTTTTTGATGAGCTAGAGCTTGTCATAGAAATAACCACAAGCTCTAGAACCTCACATGGATAAAACCCAATTAAGAACCAGGAAAGATGATGCCAAGTATGCAAAGGTTTGAGCTCTCTCCGGATGATACGATTAAGTTACTCACTCGAGAGCCCCTCTTGATAGTACGACTACCGATCATATAACCCGGTCTCACAAGTAACACCATGAGACCGATAAGAAAGAAACCCTATCAAGAACATACCTTTGCCTTGCGCATTCCACTTGAGCTAGATGATGATCGTCTTGTCTTCCTCAAGTTGGAACACATTTCTTGATTTTGCTTGCTTGATGAAGTCTTGTGAATTGCTCCCCCATACACCACTATGGGAAAGACTCTATTTAAGCATATCTTCACTTATCTTTGATCACAATATATATGGCAAGCTTCAAGCATATGATCTCTTCTATATTCCATCTTGAACTTGCACTTCGGCTTGATCAATTCTCGAATCATCTTTTTCCACAATGATGATGTCTTGAAGATACACATGAGAGCTCACTCAATCTTATTCTTCAAGACACACTCAATATAGGCTCAACTCCTTTATGACCAATCTTTGGATCACTCCTTGAATAACACCTTGGTCATCACATAATCTTATTTATTTCTATCTTCATACAACCTTGAAACCAACATATGGTTCAAGCATTGTCTACGGATAAGTCCTACAAATATAACTCACTGCAACCATTAGTCCATAGGGATTGTCATTAATTACCAAAACCACACATGGGGTCTCCATGCTCTTTCACTCCTACCATGGCGCACCACTCTCCCGGCCTCGATCTCAGGCGGCGGGGGGTGAGGGAAGGAGGGAGAGAGAAGAGGTAGGGAGGAAGGAGGGGTGAGAGTAGGAGGGGGCGAGCGGGGGAGCATTGACTGTAATCGGGAGGGGAAGAGAGATACGCTTGCAAGGAAGAAGATAAATGAGAGAGAGGACAAACACTGAGAGTGACCTCTCTCCCCAATGACCTCGTCAAGAAGATCGGCGACATCTTCCTCTCCATGGATGACCTCAACTATTACTCCAACTTTCGGCATGTCTGCGGCGGCTCGCGCGGTGCCTTATCTGCAGAGCTGCCCTTTATGCTCACCAAGTGGATCAATCTGGAGCACTCCTTGTCCAGGGACGATCTCATCGATGATGCTGCCGTGACATTACTGAATGTGAGCACAGGCCGCTGCCTGCTGAAGAAGATCCGCAATTTGATTCGCAGGTGCTTGTCTTCCACATATGGATTTACTCTGTTTGGTCTCTACTTGTCAGATCAAATTGTTCGACAGTATTCTTGCCACACTCTAATTTTTCGTAGACTAATTAAAGCTCGTCTTCTCAACCAAGGTACTTCTATGTCGGAAAAGCAACATGCGGCCTCATCGTGCTGGGGCAGAGAGCCCCGTCGTACAAGACTCGGGTGTTCAACCCCTTAACTGGCGCCATGAAAGGCTTCAATGCACAGATACCAGCAGAAGAGTTGTCCTCTGTTGTGGTGACGATGAAGCCATCCTTGACTGTTTTCATATCAGACCTTCAAAATAATACCATACGGTGGGCTGATAAGAGCAGCGAGGCAGGGGGCTCTGCTTTAGGCTTTGGACATGGATTTTACATGGCTCCAGGTCCTTTTGCAGTTCTCCGGTGTATGACACACTTTGCTGGTGATGTGTTTGCCGTCGATAGATATGGCTCCATCATTTCTACAATGCCCGGCACCGCCAACCCAAGTACTAAACTGGAGATGAACACTACACTGTAGGCCTTGTTCTGGATGATCAATACCCCCCTGATATGTTCTACCTGGTGGATTCTGAGGAGGAGCTGCTGTTTGTGATGAGGGAGCGGGTTTACAATAGTCAATCGGCAGTCTACCGGGTGGACACCAAGAATCGTGTCCCCGAGTCGGTCTTAAGCATTGGCTCACGGGGCCTTTTCCTTGGCAGGAACTGGTGCATCTCTGTTGATAGCAGCAAAGTCCCGACTATCCAAGCCGGCAACATATAGTACATGGACCACTCTGTTGTTAGATCTTATGATTATGAGGCCCTCGCCTGGGAAGAGGAGGCAACGTATGTCGGTGGCTATGGAGTTAGCTCACTATGCGATAATCATCGTCCTTTTGCTCTCGACGAGTTGTTGGCGGAGTATTGCAGAATCGTCGAGCACTCTCAACTGCAAATGGTGCCTCCTTATGGTGAAGATGATTACACATACTATGACTACTACGATGCGTATGCCTCAGACTGATATATAGTAGCTATTTTGTAGTTGAACTACTGTAGTTCATAGTGGAAAAGGCTATATGTATATGAAATATGTATATCTATTGTGATTATTCCACAAGATTCAACATCTAAAAGTATTTTTTAAT
This sequence comes from Dactylis glomerata, assembly GCA_007115705.1. Taxonomy (NCBI): domain Eukaryota; kingdom Viridiplantae; phylum Streptophyta; class Magnoliopsida; order Poales; family Poaceae; genus Dactylis; species Dactylis glomerata. The sequence continues at coordinate 67,784 of QXEO01000712.1, forward strand.
GATTTCTTAATTATTGAGTTCGATCGAATTGGCTTGGCATCGGTCGTTGCTTAACTCTCTCCTTTGCTACCATTAACTTACGCATCATCAGATTAGTCGAATATGGCTCATATTTTTCTTTAAAAGTCAAACTGTGCAAAGTTTGACCACGTTTTTAGAGTAAATAATTAACATATACTACATTGTAATATCTATATCATTAGATACAAAATAAAATATATTTTAATATGACATATATATGACTAGTTGTTGATACTCCCTCTGTCCATTTTTACCCTACATTCTAGGTTTAGTCAAAGTCAAAATAGATAAAGTTTTACCAAACATATTGTTAAAAATATAAAGTCTTATAACATCAATTACATATAATATAAAAGTATTTTTCATGATGATTCTAACGATATCTATTTTATATTGTAAATGTTTATATATGACGGAGATAGTAGTTTTTTCAAAAAGTTTGGTCAAACTTTAATTTGCTTGAATTTTCAAAACAAAAAATATAAGCCCTTATTCTTTGGAATCGAGGTAGTACTACTAGCGACGGGCAGCACCCCGTCGACACGGACCGAACGCTTCAATTGGACTACTGTCTGAACTGTTCACCAAATTACAGTCAAAATGCTAGCGTTTCCCGCGTCTTCTCTGCTTCTACCTCATTGACGACCTGTAAGAAATGTCCGGCATCGTTTATATTGAGTCGCCATCATGTACGCCACTAGTAGACGACCAGTACCAAGTCATAGTTGCTAGCAACCAACCACGAGCATACCCACCGCTGTGCCGTCGGCCACCGTTGTGCATCTCCATGTTGCCCCTTGGCTTGCCGGTCTCTACCGCGGCCGACCTGACGCGTTCTCATCGCCCCCTCATGGAACCCGCACTCACTGCCACCAGCTAGCACCGCGCTACCGTGCTATTCTCGCTGCGTGTGAACCAGATCTGGGCGAGGAGATGGAAACGGCGGGGATGGAGGGCGGGGGCGATAGATCGGCAGAGGATGCAGGCAGATGTTTCGAGCCGTGGAGCCCAGAGAATGCGGCGTTCATCATCAACAAAGGGTAATAATTAATTTATCCCCTTTCATTTTATTCGTGATTCGAATCCCCTAGTAATTTTGGTGACTGCTGCTGCTACCCGTAGGAGTACTACTGCATCCAGATACGTACTGAAGATTCGGCACGGGTGTCGAACTGAAACCCTGCCCGACGGTACAATTACAGTTTGCGCCGGTGTTGATTACTAATTGACAATAGATGCAGGAGAAGTATCCCTAAGAGACTTGCACGTGGAGCTTCGGAAGCTACCATGTAGACCAAACGAGGAATTCGTGCTTAGGTACTATGACATCAATTTGGAAAAATTATATGAGGTAAAGACTGACGAGGATTTGGCCCTGATGTGGGGTAAACACCTGGGTAGTAGGACTGTGTTGATGCAGGGTAAACACCTAGGTAGTAGGACTATGTATATGTTATTTGGTGGGTAACTTATATGCTATAGCATGGATAACTACTGTGTTAGATGTGGATAACTTTTAAGTCAAAAAAAGTCGTCAAAACATATCAACATGTGATCTAGTTTTGAAGATCTCGTCGCGACTGGTCCAATAATGAAAACGGATTTTCAATCCGATAAACGGTTTGAGCTATAAATCTTTTTGAACATTTAGATTTCTATATGAAATGCTGATGATGTCAGCTATTTTGGTTTTTGGATGCCTTCGCTGATGAAGACTGTTTGGCCCGATCTTTCACGATGCACCTCCTGATCCAATGGATCTAATAAATCTCCCAATCACGTGAGCGATACACGCAACCTGAAAATGGGAGAATATGAATCCTGCGAGCAATCCGTCAATATAGACAAACCTCACACCGAAAAGATGAATCCAACGAGCAACTCAATGATGAACAACGAGCCTCATGCCGAAGCATGACAATACTTGAATAACAAGCACCTTCACGTAAAACACAATATAGTGGATAACTAGATGAACGTCGGAGACGCCGTCTAAATACGCCAATCCTAGAGGAATGGTACACATAGTGGAACATAATAATCTACATATTTTCCAGCCTTCCTAAACACTAGCCGTCCAGCCTCCTTATATAGGCGGCCAGAAAACTATTGGGCTTGAACATGCCCAAACCCAATACATAAAATAAAAACAAAGTGGCCCACAACATGGCCTGACTAATGAATAACATTCATACAAATATAAAATGAATGGCACAACCTTAGACTTAATTATTGTATGTCATAGGTTATCCTAGCGTGCCAATCCTCATCATCCGCACGGTATGCATGTAAATATAAATAGGGTGGAGTGTGAATCCAGTTAGGGTGGAGTGTGAATGCAATTAAGGTGGGATGGGAATGCGATTAGTGGGGTTCAATCTGGACCACGCGATTTTGATCGGACGGTCCATAATTGTTTGCTGGGTAAGACTATTTTCAGGGCACCCAAAAATAGATTTACCCTAAATATATATGGTATTGATTGTCAAAAAAAGTACAACGGGTCATCTAAAAAAATACAACAACATACCCTTAAAATCTACTCATTCAGATCGGAAATAAGTGTCGTTGATTTTGTACTAACTTATGATTTTGTACAAACTTAATACAATTCTTGTCCTAAGTAACCGATACTTATTTTCAATCGGAGAGAGTACCTCCGAGATTTCAAAATATAGTAAATTAGGTTTCCAAATTTAGTTATTCAAAACATTTTACATTTCTTTCCCTTTTTGAGCGGATAAAGGCCTTGAATGACCGGTGGTGGGCCTACAACTACCAAAAGTTTCAAAGAAACAAAAAATTAGAGCAAGGTCCCTAAATTTTACGGATAGCACCCCAAAAAGATTCATAAAAACACAATCGGGTCCAACTTTGTCGCTGATGAACAAAAACCTCTAGGAGTGGCCACCCCTGCTTCCACCGAGGACGAGACCACTTGGGGAAGCAGCAACGATGACCGCTGCACCGAGATCCGAGAACATTTAAGAATGGTCAAGTTCAGAATGAAGAAGAAATTTGAGAACCAATTTGTACAGTGGTTACATCAAGTTCACTAGTTTTACTTTTTGTATTTTTGGCAGTTTCTTTTATTTGTAAATATCTGTACATAAATTTTATTATATAAAAATTGCAGTGGGATTCTCTCCCACTGTTTTACCCTTTCAAAAAAAAAAGATCTGAGAACATCTGCTAACCAAGGAGGGCGAAAGAGCTTAAGCCAAGCAGGCCGAGTGCAACAGGGTCACCCTTGTAGCCGAGGAAGCGGCGACGCGCTTTGATCATCTCTTGCGAGATACTACAGAGGGCAGATACTCTAGAGACCCTCGACGCCACCTCCAATCATCTGCAGCTGCACAACCAACATCATCCTCTTCTCGCCTCCACGACCGGCAGAGAGAAGACGAAGGCACAAAGCCACCGAGCCAACGGTGATGGCGCCAAGCACATCACCTTAACAAAGAAGTCGAGTAGACGCCGCTCCACCCCCTCCCCTCGTCTCCATGGCAGGCTAGAAAGGGATTAATCGGACCACTCGCCCACCTCTGTGTAGAGAAGCAACCGCTGCGCTGCCTCTTCTCCTCGCCTGCCACGGCGGGCCATAAGAGACAACACATCACCACCTCCCTCCCCCACGGGGCACAAAGGATACAAAGAAGCTTTATTGGAGGCTGCAGTGGTCATCATCGCTGTTCACAGCTCCGACCAATGGAGCTGAGGCACCGCAAGAACAAACCCTAATCCCCAGATCTAGCTGCATCAATCTGGAGATGCATAGCCTACGTGCAACAAGCCCACTACCAGAAAACAGAATATAAAACAAACCCTGTCTTCTCCGGTGCCTCTGCCTGTCCAACACCGGCTGGATATTCCCGCGGAGGGTACGTGAGAGCAAGCAGAGGGAAAAATGAGTGGTTGGTGGACGACAAACTTACTACATTACGGAATGAAGGTAGTACAACAGGTAGGTACATGTTGTCAAAATAGTGTCCGTTGAAGCTCCAAATCATAAATTTGAAGGATTCACGAAATCAAGTAATGAAAAGTTTCACTAACCATCCAAGCAACCTAGTTTTTTTGGTAATAAAGCGGAGAACGCCGAACAAGATCCTCTATCATAATGGAGCATTTTTCATGAATGCCGAGAGCTTCTCAAGGTTTATCAGCATTACAAAGGTGGATTGCTTAAGCAACATAACGGGGCACTCTTTAGACCAGCCACACTGTGGTATCGATTCAAAGAAAAATGTGTTAGGGATTGGAATCTCTCCAGTTTACTTACAGTGTTGCAATTTTTTTGATGCGGTGCCATGCAGAATTGATCTGCCATGCAAATATAGTTTATGTGCATCCTCTCTCCTCAAAGAAAGATTCTGCTCTTTCTTTTCACACTTATATGTACACTAGTAGAAAATGGGTCTTTGGTCTAGCACCAAAATCACATCTGTCCCGGTTGGGTTTGTCAATGGGGACCAATGACCGGCATTGGTCCCGGTTCGTGCCGTTTGGTGGTCGGTCCCGGTTCATTTCGGAGAATCAGTCCCGGTTTGTGGCATGAACCGGGACCAATGCCCCCCCAGCGTGGCACGTAGCTCTCTGCGGAGCATTGGTCCCGGTTCATGCCATGAACCGGGATCAAAGACCCTCCCCTGGCTATAAATTGATACCCAGCCCTTTGCCCTTTGCCACAAAATTTTACTGGATTGTATGTGAGGTGTGGGTGCTAGCTTTTTTTTCCTTTGATTGCACACAAGGTGTTTGACGAAATGTCCATGCCACATTTAAGTTCGCACAACACGGTATCCTCGGCCGAAGTTAGCAACCTTATCTTCTTCATCTGTAACTGATACAAAAATATTGCTTGTGTCCATGTAGGGTGGTCATTTCACTATTCATGATGTTATTGTAATAGTTAATTATTATAACGCAGATCGATGCGCGAATGCGATGGATGTACGGTGACCGACGCGATTCCGATTTTATTGCAGGCCTGCATAAATTTATCGATGTGGCTAAGGCAAACAAAGTGGATAATTTTATGCCTTGTCCCTGCGTCGACTGTCGGAATGTGACGGAGCACTCTGCCCCGAGAATCCTTCAAAGCCATCTGCTTCGGAGAGGTTTCATGCCCGGATATTATTGTTGGGCCATGCAGGGAGAAAGAGGGGTTAGGCTGGAAGAAAATGAAGAAGAGGATGATGACAACTATCCTATGTCGCCTGAAGAATACGGTGATACTGCAATGGAAGACAATGAAGAAGAGGGAGGCGGTAATGAAGAAGAACAATGGGCATCGGATGAGCCCGTTGATGGTCTTGGTCGGGTCATTTCTGATGCAAAGCAACAATGCGATACAGAAAGGGAGAAGCTGAAGTTGGAGGCCATGCAAAAGGATCACAAAAAGTTGTTGTACCCAAATTGCGAAGATGGCAGCACAAAGCTCGGTACCACACTTGAACTGCTGAAATGGAAGGCAGAGGCTGGTTTATCTGACAAGGGATTTGAGAAGTTACTGAAAATAATAAAGCCGAAGCTTCCAAAGGATAACGAGCTGCCCGAGACAATGTACGAAGCAAAGAAGACTATCTGCCCTCTAGGATTAGATGTGGAGAAGATACATACATGCATTAATGACTGCATCCTGTACCGCGGTGAGAAGTACGAGAATATGGATAAATGTCTGGTATGCACTGCATGTCGGTACAAGATCAGACAAGATGACCCTGGTGATGTTGAGGGCGATAACGAGCCCCCCAGGAAGAAGGTTCCTGCTAAGGTTATCTGGTATGCTCCTATAATACCACGGTTGAAACGTCTGTTCAGAAACAAAGAGCATGCCAGGTTGTTGCGATGGCACAAAGAAGAGCGTAAGAAAGACGGGAAACTGAGACACCCCGCCAATGGGTCGCAGTGGAGAAACATCGAGAGAAAGTACTCGAACTTTGCAGGTGACGCGAGGAACTTATGGTTTGGTCTAAGTACAGACGGCATGAATCCTTTTGGGGAGCAGAGCTGCAGTCACAGCACCTGGCCCGTGACTCTATGTATCTACAACCTTCCTCCTTGGTTGTGCATCAAGCGGAAGTTCATTATGATGCCAGTGCTCATTCAAGGACCGAAGCAACCCGGCAACGACATTGATGTGTACCTAAGGCCATTAGTCGATGAACTTTTGCAGCTGTGGGCAGAACCAGGTGTAAAGGTGTGGAATGAGCACAAAACAAGAGCCATTTGACCTACGAGCGTTGCTGTTCGTAATCATCAATGATTGGCCTGCTCTTAGTAACATTTCAGGACAGTCAAACAAGGGATACAATGCATGCACGCACTGTTTAGATAAGACTAAAGGTACATATTTGGATAAATGTAAGAAGGTTGTGTGCCTGGAGTGTCGTAAATTTCTTCCGACCAATCATCAAGTAAGAAAAAAGGCAAGCATTTCAATGGTGAGGCAGATCACCGGAAGAAGCCTAAGCTCCCTAAAGGTGCTGATGTATTTGTTATGGTGAAGGACCTAGAAGTAATCTTTGGAAAGGGTCCTGGCGGTCAATCTGTTCCGAAAGACCCCATTACCGGACACACGGCCATGTGGAAGAAGAAATCTATATTTTGGGAGCTTGAGTATTGGAAAGACCTAGATGTCCGTTCTTCAATCGACATGATGCACGTGACGAAGAATCTTTGCATGAACCTGCTAGGCTTCCTAGGCGTGTATGGGAAGACAAAAGATACACCAGAAGCACGGGAGGACCAGCAACGTATCAAAGACCCATACAACAAGCATACTGATAAAGGCCGTCAATACTTAAGAAGCTACGCTCTTACCAAAGCAGAGAAGGAAATCTTTTTTGAATGCCTGAGCTATATCAAGGTCCCGGCTGGGTTCTCATCAAATATAAAGGGAATAATAAATATGGCAGAGAAAAAATTCCAGAACCTGAAGTCTCATGATTGTCACGTGATTATAACGCAGTTGCTTCCGGTTGCATTGAGGGGGCTTCTTCCAGAAAATGTTCGAGTACCCATTTTGAACCTATGTGCATTCCTCAATGCAATATCTCAGAAGGTGATCGATCGAGAAAGTCTGGAAAGGCTACAAAAGGATGTGGTCCAATGTCTTGTCAGTTTTGAGTTGGTGTTCCCCCCGTCCTTCTTCAATATTATGACGCATCTCTTAGTTCACCTAGTCGAAGAGATTTCCATTCTCGGTCCTGTATTTTTGCACAAAATGTTCCCCTTCGAGAGGTTCATGGGAGTCTTAAAGAAATATGTTCGTAACCGTGCTAGGCCAGAAGGAAGCATCTCCAAGGGCTATGGAACAGAGGAGGTCATTGGGTTCTGTGTTGACTTTCTTCCTGACCTTAAGCCGATTGGTGTTCCTGAATCACGGTATGAGGGGAGACTGACTGGAAAAGGCATGCTAGGAAAGAAAGCAATGATATTTAGGGACGGGCATTCTTTGAATCAAGCACACTACACAGTTCTACAAAGTTCTACCTTTGTGGCTCCGTATATCAAGGAACACATGAATGTTGTACGCTCCAAGTTCCCGGGGAAGGATGACTACTGGATTAAAGAAAATCACATGGAGACTTTCGGCACTTGGTTGCAATTACATCTCATGAATGACACCACTATTGGAGATCAGCTCTACTTGTTGGCCGCGACACCATCTGTGACTGTATTGACTTTCCAAGGGTACGAGATAAATGGGAATACATTTTACACGATCTCCCAAGATAAAAAGAGCACTAACCAAAACAGTGGTGTCCGCTTTGATGCAACATGTGAGAATGGGAAAAAGGACACATACTATGGTTACATAGAGGAGATATGGGAACTTGACTATGGACCTACTTTTAAGGTCCCTTTGTTTCGGTGCAGTTGGGTCAACATGAATGGAGAAGGGGTAAAGGTAGACCAGCTCTACGGAATGACAACAGTGGATCTCAAGAATCTTGGTTACAGAGACGAACCATTCGTCCTAGCCAATGATGTGGCTCAGGTTTTCTATGTGAAGGACATGTCCTCCAGACAGAAAAAAAGAAAAAATAAGGAAACGAATACATCAGACGATGAGCCCAGGCGTCACATAGTTCTTTCAGGGAAAAGAAACATCGCGGGAGTCGAGAACAAGACAGACATGTCAGCAGATTATGATAAGTTTGAAGAAATTCCGCCCTTCACCGTGAGAACTGACCCTTGCATCCCGTTAAATAATGAAGATGCTCCATGGTTATGGCCTAAGAAGCGATCATAGGCAAGGGATCGAAATACGCGACGAAGGATTCTTACCCTAAACCCTATGTAAATCTATGTAATGTATGAAAACTATGACACGACATTTTGTGAAGGATTTTTTATGATGTTTGCAATTTTCAAAGTTCAATATTTTTCCTTGCAACTATGACACATAATATGACAACACGCAAAGGTTTCACATTGTTTGGATCATTTTTGAATTTCTTATGCCCGTTTCAAAGACTAAAGCTGTCGGTGAGATAAGGACGTGTGGGTAACCTTTAGTCCCGGCTAGTGGGTGCAACCGAGACTAAAGCCGTCGGCATGATAAGGACGCGTGGGTGGATGCACTGCTCGATGAGATAAAGCATGTAGCGCACGACGCCCCTGTCGGAGGAACAAGACAAAGTAGAAACGGCGCCGTGCCTATAAAAGGAGCATCAATACGCCATGGCAAGCAGCTCAACAAGCCAACCTAGAAGGTAGGGAGAGTTTCATCCCCATGGATGGAGGACAGGGTTGGGAAATCTCCCGTGGCGGAGCTTCTCGAAGATGTCGTTGGTGCTCACGCCCTACGGCATCTTCGGAAGCTCCGCCTCGGAAAAATTTCCCTGCAAGCCCGTGAAAGACTCCATCTCCTCTAATAGTGTTGGGTAAAGGGTTGGGAAATCTCCCATGGCGGAGCTTCTCAAAGATGTCATTGGTGCTCACGCCCTACGGCATCTTTGGAAGCTCCGCCTCGGAAAAATTTCCCTGCAAGCCCGTGAAAGACTCCATCTCCTCTAACAGTGTTGGGTAAAGGGTTGGGAAATCTCCCGTGGCGGAGCTTCTCGAAGATGTCGTTGGTGCTCATGCCCTGCGGCATCTTCGGAAGCTCCGCCTCGGAAAAATTTCCCTGCAAGCCCGTGAAAGACTCCATCTCCTCTAACAGTGTTGGGTAAAGGGTTTGGAAATCTCCCGTGGTGGAGCTTCTCGAAGATGTCGCTAGTGCTCACGCCCTACGACATCTTCGGAAGCTCCGCCTCGGAAAAATTTCCATGCAAGCCCGTGAAAGGCTCCATCTCCTCTAACACTGTTGGGTAAAGGGCGGACATGAAGCTTCTTAGCACGAGGCTGAACCTCGCTAAACTTGAAGTGGATCTCTGTTGAAATAGCATATTGTGAACCTATAAATGGTTTTTAAAAAAAATTCACAAGCATTATATCCTGTACTTGTAGTTCAAATATGGGCACCCTCCTGCCGAATCGGCAGGAATTTGTCTTTTTCATGAGGGATGGACGGAAAGGTTCCTGATACACCGGTTGGGAATTTGTCCATCTAAGGGGTCTAGTATTTTTGAAAAATGGGTTGGTACCAATGCCAAACTTTAATTTGGTGGTTCCTTCACAGAACACCCCGATTTCGGCACCTCAAAAATGGAAATTGGCTATTTCGTGCATCGAAAATTAAAACTTCCTCTTGCAACATCGTAAGCCATCCCAAGATGCACATATGTACACAATATGGGCACATTATCACAAACTATGCCCTGATTCTAGCCATAACATTGCTGCCGGGATCAGACCAGAGCCCACAATATGGACACCATGGGCGAGAAACTGGTTTTACGGCCATGGGGGCACGTTGGACGAAGAAGGGAGGGCAATATATACCCAAAAACACAAAGATCATCCCCTACTGCCCATCGAAGATATTAGAAGTGCCGTACAAGATGTTGTTGCGGGACGGTTCGTTCCCGATAGAGAGAACGACGAGCTCACACGCGCCCTAAAAAATGATGAACACACCGGACGAGCACAAGGCACACCAGGCTCCAAGCCGTGGAATGTTGCCTTCCCAGCGGAAATGAAGAGATATCCCGATAAAAGTCATCAGAGGAGAAAGGAAAGTGAGGCAGCTGAGAAAGCGGCAGCTGCAGACCAGCTGCGTAATGTAGAAGAAGCATTAAAGCGGCAACAGGATCAACTCGACAGACTTAGCCAGCAAGGTATTAGCGGCCAATCTCAGCGGCACATGGTAGAAGCTGCATTCGATGGTACTGGCGCCCTATCGAATAAGAAAAGCAGCGTCGCTTCCACCCAGCTCTAGGATGGTGATGATGATGCACTGACGACGGCTCCTCCTAAACGCTACCCAGTGGATGATATCACGGAGAGCACAGCTTGTGAGCTAAAGGTGCAAGTTATGAACTTAAGGGTGACGGCGGCGGTCGGCATGGCCGTACCAATTTCGCCTAACACAACTTGGCATTGCAGACTGGTTCCAAAAGGGTACGCTATCATCACGTTGGATGATGTTTGATGTCTACGCACGCGTCTGTTCTTGTAGACAGTGTTGGGCCTCCAAGTGCAGAGGTTTGTAGAACAGCAGCAAGTTTCCCTTAAGTGGATCACCCAAGGTTTATCGAACTCAGGGAGGAAGAGGTCAAAGCTATCCCTCTCAAGCAATCCTGCAATTACGATACAGAAAGTCTCTTGTGTCCCCAACACACCCAATACACTTGTCAGATGTATAGGTGCACTAGTTCGGCGAAGAGATAGTGAAATACAAGTAGTTGTGATGATTATAAGTAGTAAACGCAATCTGAAATAAAAATGGCAGCAAGCAATCATGTAACAAAACAGGAAGTAAACGGTGTGCAAAGCTTGGAAACAAGGCCTAGGGATCATACTTTCACTAGTGGACACACTCCCAACAAATATAACATAATTGAACCAATAGATGTTATCATCAATATGCAACTCAAAACAATTCTCCAATGGAAAACATACACTAATCATGCGTAGGGCTACGAAGCACTCCTCAAAGTCCGTATGTACCCAAACTAGATTGTCCCACACTATCACCATGAACGCACTAGATGGTTCCAACAAACACCAACAATTCATAGAGACATTAACCAAAAAGATACACATGATGCACACACTAGTCACCTTTACACCATGATACGAGGTATCTACGGAGAGTACAATAATAAAGCATAGGAGTAGCATAACATCTGAATAATAACATCTACCAATTCAACTAGATATAAAGCTCATGATCACATAAAGATCACATCATGGGAGAGAGAGGTGAACCACGTAGCTACCGGTAGAGCCCTCAGCCCCGGGGGAGAACTACTCCCTCCTCATCATAGGAGACAGCAAGGTTGATGGAGATGGCGGTGAGGTCGATGGAGACGGCGGAGACGGCGATGGAGACCGATAGAGATGGCTCCGGGGGCACTTCCCCGTCCCGGCAGGGTGCCGGAACAGAGACTTCTGTCCCCCAAAATTCGTCGTCGGCGGCGGCGGAGCTATGGAACTCTTTCTGGAAATTTGCCGATTCCCCTAGGGATTTCCATCCCGAGGCATCTTATAGGTGAAGGGGTGGCGTCAGGAGGCGACCAGGGGCTCCTCACAAGGTGTGGGAGCGGCCAGGGGCTGGGCCGCGCCCCCCTATTGTGTGGGCGGCCTCGGGCCCCCCTCCGGCTCTCTTTCGGTCTTCGGTACTCTTCCGGGAAAAATAAGACTTCTGGAACTTGTTTCGTCCAATTCCGAGAATATTTCCTGTGTAGCTTTTCTGAAACACAAAAACAGCAGAAAACAGGGAACTGGCACTGTAGCATCTTGTCAATAGGTTAGTTCCGGAAATCGCATAAAAACGCCATGAAGTGTAACGAAACACAAGGAAAATGGTGTAAAAACAAGCATGGAGCATCAAAAATTATAGATACGTTTGAGACATATCAGCATCCCCAAGCTTAACTCCTGCTCGTCCTCGAGTAGGTAAGTGATAACAAAAGAAATAAGTTTTGAGGTGACATGCACCTACACAATCTTGATCATCGATGTAAGCATTGAGTGCTGAGATCAAAGAACTTAAAACATGGGCATGAAAGACATAATCTTGACAATAAGAAACTTAGCAATCATGTTATAACATGAAAAAGAACACAAACAAAAGATCATGAATAATGAAACAATGAAAGTCAAACGTGTGTTCAAATCATATGGAAAAACATAGTAAATGGTTTTCAGCTTGTCCCTCATGGAATAGCAAAACATAAATGCATAGGACACCTTCAAGTTTAATGTAACAACCCAATTTTTTGAGAAATAGAAATAAATGGATTTATTAAAATACCAAATTTTGGAGACAACAAAAACTTTTATTTTGAATACAAGATTAACTTATTGTCTTTTAAAACCTGTGAATTTGAGCATTAGCTCCCATGCTTCAAATAAAAAGAGTATGAGAAAAGTTTTTTTTTAAAACAAATCCTTTGAACTCAAATTTTTAATCGTTTAGAAAGAAAATATTGGAATAGAGGTAAAACCTTTATTCTCAAGAAACCTATCTTTGTTTTAAAAAGAGGAGAATAAAAATATCCCATTTCAAAAATTACAATTTCTCATTTCTCAAGTTGACATTTCCAAAAATGTTGGATTCAACATTTTGAAAACTTATTTTCAAAACTTTGAAAAACTCCCAAATGTTTTCTTTAGCCATGTTTTGGAAAACAAATAATTATACCTGTACAATGTTTTTGTTAAATTGAAATAGTTTTCTAACTATTAAATTTTGTGCATGGTTACATGCTAAACCCATTTGGGTCACTTACCAAACCAAAATTAAGTCAAGCAATCACAAACAAATAGAAAAGAATCAAGAAAATAAACTGCAACACAAAAACCTAAGTAAGAAAAGAGGAGGTAGTGATCTTAAAAAAAATTACTGATTCCACTACTTTGCCCTTATATATTAAGCAATATTTGAACTATACCATCATGCATCTCTCCACCACAACTAAGAACAAGTTACAAAGAATCAAATACAATAAAGTTTGAAACAAAAATCAACTTGGAACCCTATTCAAATTTCTACCAAAGTTTGAATTCAAATAAGAGGTCATTCCCAACTCCATGTCATCTACAAGAAAACCAACACCTTTGGACCAAGATAAAACTTTTGCACTCCATATTGCATGTATGCATAGAGTTTTAATATAGGTCTTTTATGATTTCATGTGGGTTTTAAATTGTTGTGCAATGTTTAGTTAATTCAAACTTAACCAACAGAAGCATTAGAGAAGAGCCACAAAGATCAAAAGAACCAGAAGCAAGAGAAATAAAGAAAAAGAGAAGAAAAGTTTGATCTAGAAATTATTATTGACTACCCTACTTTGGACACTTAAAATAAGCAATCTGTAAATAAATTGAGTGTGTGGTCAGTTGGTTGAGCAAGACCAACCTACATTCTTGCTGGACTAACAAACTTCAAACCAAAATTCAAATTCTAACCTAACTCAAACTTCTGCCAAAGTTTGAATCTGAAACATAGGACAACCCCCAAATTCAAAATAGCCTTGGAGCAAAACACCACCTCTTGACCTAACAAAAATTGTTTTAGAATCCCTATCCAATATAGTGACCAACCCAATTTGAAAATTTCAAAAATTTGAATTTTTATTTCTTGCGGACATTGTGTCGAGCACCTAGTGGGCAGGATTCAACAATAGTTCAAGCACTGTTTGCAAGCAGTGGAGAGTCACCCCTGATGTGCCCATGTCCTTCCCACAGTGTCCCCTGTCGCCTTGCTGTTGATCCCCAGTCACCCCTGCCCAGGCCCCGGCCGTTAGACATGGAGGAGAAGAGGAAGAACACACCAGCACACCTTCCTTGCCCCCTCTGCACCAGACCACCCCGCAGCCCGCAAGCGCGCCAGCAGCTCGCCACATCACGCCGCAGTTCTCCGCCGACAGCACCGACCGCCTCGTCCCTTCGTTAGCCGAAACCGGCCGCAGATCCCCTCACCTCGTGCTCCCTCTCCCGCCTATAAAAAGCCCCCTTTCTTCCCTGAAAAGATCCACGCCATCACCAGGAACCTCCTAGACAACATTTCCCTCGCTCCCGTGCTCTCAGTCGAGCTCGGCGACCTCGACCGCTCCGCAGAGCACCGCGCGTTCCCAGCCATCCCGTGCTTCCCCCGGCGCCGTACCTGCTGGAGATGGCCGAGGAGAACCACCGCCGCCGCCCTCCACCCTCGCCGTCGGTCGCCGCCGCTCCGGTGAGCTCCCCTAGCGCCGCCCTCCTCCCAGTCCTCTCCCTCGCTCCCGTCCAGTAGCGCCAGGAAGAAGAAGCCCGATACCGCTTCGTTTAAGTGGCCTGGCAGGCGGGCCCCGCCTGTCAGCTAAATTTTTTTTCCCCAGCGCCGCCCGGGATCCCTAGTTGGGCCAGCCCAGTCTCTTGGCCCACTAACCCCCTCCCGCAAGTGGCCCGCTACCGGTAATTAAAAAAAAAGGGGTAGTGAGGATTTAAAATTATGAATCTGAACCTATTTTAGATTTAAATTTCCCGGAGTTGTAGGAATGCAAATTTAGCAAATAAGATGTCGTTGGAAAGCTTATGACATGAACTAGCTAATGGTAGTATTTCCAACCCATTTAGACTTATATTTTTAATTGGGTAAAAATAACAAACTTGCAGTTATGCAACCTTGCAAAATTCATAACAAATCAAATAAAATTCAAAAAAATATGAATCCAACTTTCAAAATTCACATTTAGTGTTATCTATCTGTTGGTAACATTAGTTTGCAAATTGAAATCTTTTAATTAAAATGCTAAGTTTCTTATGTGGTTAAATAGAAATCTTAACTTAGGAATATTAGGAAAATATTTTATAAATAGAAATTTTCTACATCCATTAGTATAAACCACATTTTAGAATGCATCTCTGTAAGAATTGACCTTGGTCAAGATGAACTTGCAAGAGATATTTGAAACTCCCATATTTAATAATAGCTCTTTATGGGCTTGAAACTTGTCTCAATAATTCAAAGGAAATCAAAATGAATGGACGCCACTTTGGTTGAACCCTAATCTTGAATACCTACTTGTAGTCCATGAACTCAGGACTTGCAGGAGATATTTTCATAATCCAAAATAAAGGAAACCCTACTTAAATACAACAACTCAATAATCTCATCCATCGAAACCCAATGATCGTCGAAACCACTCTCCATAGACTTCCTAGATCGTTTCTCTTACCCAACTATCCTTATTTGAGTGAATATGTGTTGTTTGTGAATTGTGTGGTGATTGTATGCTTATTTACCTTCCTATGATTAGACGATAACGAGAGTAAGGAGAATGGATCCCGAAGTTAACCAAGCAATGGTGATGGAGACTACACAACTCGAGATGAAGATGAAGAAGCCTATGACATTGCCAAGCCAGGCAAGCCATCTTTTGATCATACCATTACCCAGTTTTATAATGCATGTTTACTTGCTTTTAGATAAAGTGCATGCTCAAATAATTGTTACCAAGTTGCACATGAGTAGAGATGTCTTTCTTAACAAGTGCATCCAACTCTTTTCGTGGATGACATCAAGTGCATCAAGCTTAGCCTACCTTTGAGAAACCTTTCCTTAGTGGATGCTCAGTAGAGCATCAAGCTAAGCCTATCCAATATACCTACCTAGATCCTTGTGCCCTCATGAGGATTATGCTTGAGCTGAAGGCATTCATGGAAAATGACTAGGTGGGAACCCCAATGAAGATCATGAAGATTTTGAAATGAAAACCTTGGAAAGGGGCAACCTTGCCCAAGGATGATTTTGCAACACAAACCTTGGAGATGGGCAACCTTACCCAAGGGTGACTTTGAAAACTATTTACAAAATGGTGACATGGTGAAGGTGACATGAAGGTTTGACAAAAATGATAAATGCGTGAAGTACCATACTGGACCAACCATACAGTGCGACCACATTACCCTGGTATGGGACGGGGCTTAGTGGAGTAGTTTTTTTCTCCTTAGTGTAGACCCTACACACTATAAATGGAAGTCCGACCAGGGACTCCTCTTCCAGGGCACCCGCTGGCTGCGGCCTCGGTTCGCCTTGTCCTCCTTTTTAGGTGGTTGGGGTACAAGCCAAAGAGCCCTCATTGAAAATGGACTATCGTGGGTAGGACTCTACCTCGGTGAGTGTCATTCCAGAGGTTCAAGCAGTTGGGGACTTTGCACACCCCGGACAGCTTCTTGGACTCTGGTGTTGAGGGGTACAACTCTAGGCGGTAGTGTTTATGCTAAGGCGGGCAGGTGAAACATTAATGGTCAGCTGCTTGTCGTGGCATATGTCGTTATGCAGGGAAGTTGCCCACACGATGAGTAGTCGGATGGTGTGGGTAAAGTGTACAACCTCTGCAGAGTGTAAAACTATTCGAATAGCCGCGTTCGCGGTCATGGACGGTTGGATTGGTTGTACTTGGCCGTTATTAGGTTTTACTTTGAAAATGATTGTGAAAGGTGACTTGACAATGAATTTCGATGACCATGGAGGTGACTTGGTGAACAAAAGAATTGACATTTGGGGGATTCCATTTAGAGATTTATAAAGAGCTAAATGTTTTCTTACCATTTTAAACAAAAGATCTTTGAAAGGAAATTCTGCTTTCTGCAAATGAACCTAGAGCTTAGACCACTATATGAACTGTGCATTCTCTATTCATTTATTTATAAGATGGTTTGCGAGTGCATGCAATGTACTCATGGCTCTGTCCCTGGCTATTAACTTGGCCAGACTTGAAGGAGAAAAATCAAGAAGGAAGAAATCGTTGACGACTTTGTGAATTAGGCTCGTTTCTTACTGTCGGCTCTGCCTGTGCGGTTGAAGCTTGACAATATGGACCCAAGTGTTATTCCGCTGCATATTGATGTAATGTAAGGTTTGGTCTGTGCGACCACCTATGTAATCCCCTTTATTTACTATTAATGGCTATGACTGTGATATCAACTACGTTATGTAAATCACAACAATGATTCTGGGATTGTGATGGATTGCATAACGGGAACTTCGAATTTGTTATAAATTCGTGGGTGTTACAAGTTGGTATCAGAGCCTAGGCTGACTCTAGGAAACCCTAGTTAGCATGGTCATTAGAAAATGATATCTCTGACATCACCAGATTGATATCAGGACTATCATGACCTTAGGAGACCTTAGTTAGCATGGTCGTTAGCTAAGAAAGTGATATGTTGACAAAAACTTATTTCTACAAGAGAAATTTATTTGCTTTGGTACCCAAAGCCCAACTTATACTCCCATCTTATTCACTTCAAATATCTTACACTCTCAACTTATACTCTCAAGAGATTTTGACAAAGAATTTATTTACCTCTTTAATTACAAAGTCTTTTCAAAGATTTGTTTTACTCTATTCCCCATCTACTTCAAATATATACTATGGACGATATACCGACCTAAGACCGAAGGACTTTTGGATGAAAGGATTAGGGACTCAATATTTTTCACGGCTTCAACCTTGGATGTCAACTACGATGGCTACCGTCGACAGAGAGACACTTCTTCCAGCTACCTAGAAATCTTCCCACGAGAGTCAAGTATGCAGAATAAAGACTTCAAGAGACAAATCAAGTGTGAGTAGAAAGGATGAAGACCTCAACAGCCTTGACCTAATAGGACTTATAGGAAATGCTCAATTGTTTGTATTAAGCTGCCCTTACCTCACGATTACGAAGTGTGCTTAGTACCTTGATTGTTTGAATGATTGATTTATTTTGAGATATGTTGCTCATATGCCATCCGGCAACATGTAGCAACCACTTTGAAAACTTGTTTGCTCAAAAATGTTTTTTTTTGTCTTTCTCGCCCAAACCAAACTCTGAGCCATACCAATCCCGCATAAGAAACCTTTTGAAAGATGTTCCCTCTTATCTACTGCAGGACTTGACCCCTCTGATGCACCCCATGCTCTCAAATCCACCATTTCAGTTATGTACGAACAAAGGTAAGGCCAACTCGGAGTTCGAGTTTCACCTCAATAAAATTGCTCGAGAATACCAAAGGAGGTCCCACTTGAACCTAATTCCGGAGAAGAAGCAAGGAGATTTTTGCACTCAACCCTTATGTTATGATTGTGGAGAAGCACTCCACGCAAAACGTCCCTGCCCCAATAAAAGTATTCCCAACCTAGATCACCTCAGCATGAAGGCTTGTAGCCGTTGTGGAGGAGAAGGTCATCAAGCTAGCCAGTGTACTGGCAACTGTCCCAATTGCGACGACGAACATCCAACTGGAGAATGCCCTTCAAGAAACATCACATGCTTCTTATGTGAGAGTAGTACTCATGTTCCAGCAAACTGCTCCATGAATCACCTGGTGACAGCTATATCCAAGATCAAGAAAAAGCATTTTTAGCTAGCAGCTCAAGTTGTCAAGACTAGCAAAGAGCATGGCAGTCATAGAAAACAACAGAAAGCTCGTAACAAAAAGAAGAGAGAAAGGAGGATAAGACGTCAAGAAAATAAGCCTCCAGCGCCCTCTAACCTATGCTATAACCTAAACCTATGATCCGGAAGAACCTTGTCAAAGGATACCTATCCCTAGCATGGCGACACGACCAACATCATCTGTTGGAATTGTGGAATCCAAGGGCACTACTCCAATGAGTGCCCAACAAAGTTGAACGCTGCACCAGAACCTCCGGTCGCTCAAGATCCGGTCATAACCAAAGAAAGTGTCAAACCCAGTTGCTCGGAAGATCCTACAAATGTTCTTTCATCTTCAGGAGGCAACCCTATCAACCCCAACCTGGGCAGAGTTCGAAACCGCATCATTATTGAAGATAGCGTCAAAGGACTCTATAGCCTCAACTTTCGCAGGGGAAGGAAGTAGCCTTACCAACCACCGGGAAGTAACTTTGGCAACCTCAAGGCACGAAGAGAAGAAAAAAATCAATCATCATGAATCAGCCACAGAATACCCCGAAGTTGCTCGTAGCCATAAAGTTAGTAAGAACAAGTTGAATCAAGTGTGAGGATCCAAGCCGAGAAGAAGCCTTAGTCACCTTAGTTTGGGACTAGTAGGCTTGTTTATTTGTTTGTAAATCAAGAGCGAGACTTGTAATCTACAAGACCCTTTGTAATAAAAGCCTATGGTTTAGATACCAAATATTTTGTTTTTGAAAGTGTGATTGTTTGTTGAAATTGCTATGTGATTGGTGAAGATGTGTTTTGGCCCATCTGGCCACATCACATTTCGGGTGTACCCAATCTTTCCATCTTGATATAAATTAATACCCACTCTATCTATTATCTGTTCATCTCATTTCCCAATCTATCTCAATCTTAACTTGTGAATCTCGGGACGAGATTCTTTTTAAGGGGGGAAGATTGTAACAACCCAAATTTTTGAGAAATAGAAATAAATGGATTTATTAAAATACCAAATTTTGGAGACAACAAAAACTTTTATTTTGAGTACAAGATTAACTTATTGTCTTTTAAAACCTGTGAATTTGAGCATTTGCTCCCATGCTTCAAATAAAAAGAGTATGAGAAAAGTTTTTTTTAAAACAAATCCTTTGAACTCAAATTTTTAATCGTTTAGAAAGGAAATATTGGAATAGAGGTAAAACCTTTATTCTCAAGAAACCTATCTTTGTTTTAAAAAGAGGAGAATAAAAATATCCCATTTCAAAAATTACAATTTCTCATTTCTCAAGTTGACATTTCCAAAAATGTTGGATTCAACATTTCGAAAACTTATTTTCAAAACTTTGAAAAACTCCCAAATGTTTTCTTTAGCCATGTTTTGGAAAACAAATAATTATACCTGTACAATGTTTTTGTTAAATTGAAATAGTTTTCTAACTATTAAATTTTGTGCATGGTTACATGCTAAACCCATTTGGGTCACTTACCAAACCAAAATTAAGTCAAGCAATCACAAACAAATAGAAAAGAATCAAGAAAATAAACTGCAACACAAAAACATAAGTAAGAAAAGAGGAGGTAGTGATCTTAAAAAAATTACTGATTCCACTACTTTGCCCTTATATATTAAGCAATATTTGAACTATACCATCATGCATCTCTCCACCACAACTAAGAACAAGTTACAAACAATCAAATACAATAAAGTTTGAAACAAAAATCAACTTGGAACCCTATTCAAATTTCTACCAAAGTTTGAATTCAAATAAGAGGTCATTCCCAACTCCATGTCATCTACAAGAAAACCAACACCTTTGGACCAAGATAAAACTTTTGCACTCCATATTGCATGTATGCATAGAGTTTTAATATAGGTCTTTTATGATTTCATGTGGGTTTTAAATTGTTGTGCAATGTTTAGTTAATTCAAACTTAACCAACAGAAGCATTAGAGAAGAGCCACAAAGATCAAAAGAACCAGAAGCAAGAGAAATAAAGAAAAAGAGAAGAAAAGTTTGATCTAGAAATTATTATTGACTACCCTACTTTGGACACTTAAAATAAGCAATTTGTAAATAAATAGAGTGTGTGGTCAGTTGGTTGAGCAAGACCAACCTACATTCTTGCTGGACTAACAAACTTCAAACCAAAATTCAAATTCTAACCTAACTCAAACTTCTGCCAAAGTTTGAATCTGAAACATAGGACAACCCCCAAATTCAAAATAGCCCTGGAGCAAAACACCACCTCTTGACCTAACAAAAATTGTTTTAGAATCCCTATCCAATATAGTGACCAACCCAATTTGAAAATTTCAAAAATTTGAATTTTTATTTCTTGCGGACATTGTGTCGAGCACCTAGTGGGCAGGATTCAGCAATAGTTCAAGCACTGTTTGCAAGCAGTGGAGAGTCACCCCTGATGTTGCCATGTCCTTCCCACAGTGTCCCCTGTCGCCTTGCTGTCGATCCCCAGTCACCCCTGCCCAGGCCCCAGCCGTTAGACATGGAGGAGAAGAGGAAGAACACACCAGCACACCTTCCTTGCCCCCTCTGCACCAGACCACCCCGCAGCCCGCAAGTGCGCCAGCAGCACGCCACAGCACGCCGCAGTTCTCCGCCGACAGCACCGACCGCCTCGTCCCTTCGTTAGCCGACACCGGCCGCGCTCTGGCCGCAGATCCCCTCACCTCGTGCTCCCTCTCCCGCCTATAAAAAGCCCCCTTTCTTCCCTGAAAAGATCCACGCCATCACCAGGAACCTCCTAGACAACATTTCCCTCGCTCCCGTGCTCTCAGTCGAGCTCGGCGACCTCGACCGCTCCGCAGAGCACCGCGCGTTCCCAGCCATCCCGTGCTTCCCCCGGCGCCGTACCTGCTGGAGATGGCCGAGGAGAACCACCGTCGCCGCCCTGCACCCTCGCCGCCGGTCGCCGCCGCTCCGGTGAGCTCCCCTAGCGCCGCCCTCCTCCCAGTCCTCTCCCTCGCTCCCGTCCAGTAGCGCCAGGAAGAAGAAGCCCGATACCGCTTCGTTTAAGTGGCCTGGCAGGCGGGCCCCGCCTGTCAGCTAAATTTTTTTTCCCCAGCGCCACCCGGGATCCCTAGTTGGGCCAGCCCAGTCTCTTGGCCCACTAACCCCCTCCCGCAAGTGGCCCGCTACCGGTAATTAAAAAAAAAAGGGTAGTGAGGATTTAAAATTATGAATCTGAACCTATTTTAGATTTAAATTTCCCGGAGTTGTAGGAATGTAAATTTAGCAAATAAGATGTCGTTGGAAAGCTTATGACATGAACTAGCTAATGGTAGTATTTCCAACCCATTTAGACTTATATTTTTAATTGGGTAAAAATAACAAACTTGCAGTTATGCAACCTTGCAAAATTCATAACAAATCAAATAAAATTCAAAAAAATATGAATCCAACTTTCAAAATTCACATTTAGTGTTATCTATCTGTTGGTAACATTAGTTTGCAAATTAAAATCTTTTAATTAAAATGCTAAGTTTCTTATGTGGTTAAATAGAAATCTTAACTTAGGAATATTAGGCAAATATTTTATAAATAGAAATTTTCTACATCCATTAGTATAAACCACATTTTAGAATGCATCTCTGTAAGAATTGACCTTGGTCAAGATGAACTTGCAAGAGATATTTGAAACTCCCATATTTACTAATAGCTCTTTATGGGCTTGAAACTTGTCTCAATAATTCAAAGGAAATCAAAATGAATGGACACCACTTTGGTTGAACCCTAATCTTGAATACCTACTTGTATTCCATGAACTCAGGACTTGCAGGAGATATTTTCATAATCCAAAATAAAGGAAACCCTACTTAAATACAACAACTCAATAATCTCATCCATCGAAACCCAATGATCGTCGAAACCACTCTCCATAGACTTCCTAGATCGTTTCTCTTACCCAACTATCCTTATTTGAGTGAATATGTGTTGTTTGTGAATTGTGTGGTGATTGTATGCTTATTTACCTTCCTACGATTAGACGATAACGAGAGTAAGGAGAATGGATCCCGAAGTCAACCAAGCAATGGTGATGGAGACTACACAACTCGAGATGAAGATGAAGAAGCCTATGACATTGCCAAGCCAGGCAAGCCATCTTTTGATCATACCATTACCCAATTTTATAATGCATGTTTACTTGCTTTTAGATAAAGTGCATGCTCAAATAATTGTTACCAAGTTGCACATGAGTAGAGATGTCTTTCTTAACAAGTGCATCCAACTCTTTTCGTGGATGACATCAAGTGCATCAAGCTTAGCCTACCTTTGAGAAACCTTTCCTTAGTGGATGCTCAGTAGAGCATCAAGCTAAGCCTATCCAATATACCTACCTAGATCCTTGTGCCCTCATGAGGATTATGCTTGAGCTGAAGGCATTCATGGAAAATGACTAGGTGGGAACCCCAATGAAGATCATGAAGATTTTGAAATGAAAACCTTGGAAAGGGGCAACCTTGCCCAAGGATGATTTTGCAACACAAACCTTGGAGATGGGCAACCTTACCCAAGGGTGACTTTGAAAACTATTTACAAAATGGTGACATGGTGAAGGTGACATGAAGGTTTGACAAAAATGATAAATGCGTGAAGTACCATACTGGACCAACCATACAGTGCGACCACATTACCCTGGTATGGGACGGGGCTTAGTGGAGTAGTTTGTTTCTCCTTAGTGTAGACCCTACACACTGTAAATGGAAGTCCGACCAGGGACTCCTCTTCCAGGGCACCCGCTGGCTGCGGCCTCGGTTCGCCTTGTCCTCCTTTTTAGGTGGTTGGGGTACAAGCCAAAGAGCCCTCATTGAAAATGGACTATCGTGGGTAGGACTCTACCTCGGTGAGTGTCATTCCAGAGGTTCAAGCGGTTGGGGACTTTGCACACCCCGGACAGCTTCTTGGACTCTGGTGTTGAGGGGTACAACTCTAGGCGGTAGTGTTTATGCTAAGGCGGGCAGGTGAAACATTAATGGTCGGCTGCTTGTCGTGGCATATGTCGTTATGCAGGGAAGTTGCCCACACGATGAGTAGTCAGATGGTGTGGGTAAAGTGTACAACCTCTGCAGAGTGTAAAACTATTCGAATAGCCGCGTCCGCGGTCATGGACGGTTGGATTGGTTGTACTTGGCCGTTATCAGGTTTTACTTTGAAAATGATTGTGAAAGGTGACTTGACAATGAATTTCGATGACCATGGAGGTGACTTGGTGAACAAAAGAATTGACATTTGGGGGATTCCATTTAGAGATTTATAAAGAGCTAAATGTTTTCTTACCATTTTAAACAAAAGATCTTTGAAAGGAAATTCTGCTTTCTGCAAATGAACCTAGAGCTTAGACCACTATATGAACTGTGCATTCTCTATTCATTTATTTATAAGATGGTTTGCGAGTGCATGCAATGTACTCATGGCTCTGTCCCTGGCTATTAACTTGGCCAGACTTGAAGGAGAAAAATCAAGAAGGAAGAAATCGTTGACGACTTTGCGAATTAGGCTCGTTTCTTACTGTCGGCTCTGCCTGTGCGGTTGAAGCTTGACAATATGGACCCAAGTGTTATTCCGCTGCATATTGATGTAATGTAAGGTTTGGTCTGTGCGACCACCTATGTAATCCCCTTTATTTACTATTAATGGCTATGACTGTGATATCAACTATGTTATGTAAATCACAACAATGATTCTGGGATTGTGATGGATTGCATAACGGGCACTTCGAATTTGTTATAAATTCGTGGGTGTTACATTTAAGAGGGTGACTAGATACAAGTAATTTAAGAACAAGTGAAACCAATCATCATGAATCACTCAATGAAAACTTTGGGACAATGCACATTATACTCAGAATGACAACTGTGCTCTCATAATGGTGCATAAAGATAGAAGGTGGTGACTCAACTTAAAAGTAGAAGAAAGGCCCTTCGCGGAGGGAAGCAGTGATTAAACATGTGCTAGAGCTTTTCATTTGTAAAACAGAGATAAAACTTGGGTTTTGAGAGGTGGTTGCTTTTGTCAACGACTGGCAATGGGGTTCTTACTATCTTCCATACAAAAATGAAGCAAGTTTTTGAGAGAGAGATTGACACTTTTTGTGCTCTTTTTATAAAACTTGGCACTCCTCCCCACCTTTTTTTCCTTTCTCAAACCATGGCTAACCGATTCCATCGGGTGCCCACCAACATTCACATACCATGGAGGAGTGCCTTTTTTCTTTCTTTCTTTCTTTTTCTTTTTTTCTTTTTGGAATAAGACAATATGGAAGATAGCAAATCTGACCACTACGTCCCCATGAGCTGAAAACAGTGTCACAAAATGAGAAGTATTTTGAAGGTTTTTTGAAAGGTAGCACATGAAAATTTACTTGGAATGGCTTACAAATACCATGCATAGGAATTTATAGTGGACACAATGGCAAACTTGGTTTTTAGGAGTTGGATGCATGAGTAGAGCTCATACTCAGTACAAATAGAGGGCTAGCAAAAGACTGGGAGCGACCAACTAAGAGAGCAATAACGGCCATAATCATGCAAAGCGACAAAGCAACATTAAAAGAAGCATAAGATGGCATCAAAAGTCAAAAACTAAATGATCAAAAGTCAACATGGTGTAAGCATGTGCCAAGTCAACCCAAATAAAGCATCAAAGGAGAAAACTAAATACATGCTTTCATATAATAAAAAACAACGCATGATTTTTTCAAAGGCTCATTAAGCAATCTCAGTCATTTGAGACAAGTCATGCTACAGCAAAACTACTAAGCATACTATCAAAAAGACATCAAACATGACATGCAAAAGTCTAAGCCGCAGTTGATGACCCACAAGTATAGGGGGTGTATCGTAGTACTTTCGATAAATAAGAGTGTCGAACCCAACGAGGAGCAGAAGGTGTTGATGAGCAGTTTTGACCAAGGAATCACTGTAAATACTAGCAAACAGGTTTTCAGGGGTATTTGGTAATTCGAGTAAATAAAGTGCGAGTAAATAAAAGACAGTAGTAACAATTGCAGCAAGTGGCCCAATCCTTTCTTCAGCAAAGGACAAGCCGGTTGTGTTCTTATAATAACCAAACGTTCTCGAGGACACACGGGAGGTTTCTGTCAAGAGCTTTCGCTTCATAGAGCCGATAGTATTTATTGGTTTGGTAAGTGTTATGGGGGTGAACCTGTGCTAGCGCACTACCCTTACTAGGATAAATACACACTTGTGATTATACCCCTTGCAAGCATCCGCAAATACAAGAAAGTAATTAAGATAAATCTAACCACAGCCTTAAACTCTATGATCCTACGCTCCCTGGTGCAATGGTTTCCCAACGGAGGTTTAGGTTTCTGTCACTCCAGCAACCCCACAATCGGTAGCCAAATACACAATGCATCTCACTAGGCCCATAAATGGTGAAGTATCATGTAGTCGACGTTCACATGACACCACTAGTGAAATAGCACCACAACAATATCAAACCATTAAATATTTCTCAACAATAATTCACTACTAGCATCTTGACTTCTCCCATGTCCTCAAGAACTAAACGAACTACTCACAAGACATCATATGGATCATGATCAGAGGTGAAATAATGGTAAATAACAATCTGAACATAAACCTTAACTCAACGGTTCCACTCAATAGCATCAACTACAAGAGTAATCAACACCGGGAAAGTTTCCCCTATGAGTATAACAAGATCCAACTCAAGATGTTACAGCGGGATGGCGAGATGATGGTGGAGATGAAGGTGCTGGTGATGGAGGTGATGATGATGATGATCCCGATGAAGTCCGGTGCGATGGTGATGACGATGGCGACGATCTCCCCTCTCCGGGAAGGAATTTCCCCGGCAGATTTCTCCCTGCCGGAGAGCTTTTTCTCTCTGGTGTTCTCCGCCCCGCAGAGGCGGCTGTGTCTAACTCTGAGCCCCCCTTTGACTTAGGTTTTCGGGGACGATGATGTACGTGAAGGGGCGAGACCAGAGGTGGGCCAGGGCGGCCTCACGTGGGGCCCGTGCGGCCAGGGGGCTGGCCGTGCCGCCCTGGCGTGTGGAGCCCCCTGGCTCCTCTCGACTCCTCCTTCTGGTTTCGTAGGTCTTCTGGGAAAATATAATTTCTGGGTATTTTTCTGGAATTTTCCTGATCTTCAAAATATGGTCTCTTGATGGTCCCTTTTCCAGCAGAATCCTGACTCCGGCAGCAACTCCTCCGATGATCATCAAACATGTGAAAACAAAGGAAATAACATAAGTATCATGTCTAAATATGAAATATATCAATGAATAACAGTAAATTATGATACAAAATAGTGATGCAAATTGGACGTATCAACCCCCCCAAGCTTAGACCTCGCTTGTCCCCAAGCGAAAACCAAACTCGGTAAACATGACCACAGGTTTATGGAGTGAAGTGTCGATAATCAAAATACGGACAAGAAGCATCACATTCACCAAAAGCACAAGTTATAATAGACAGCAACTTCCCTTTATAAGATGTAGACTTGCAATAGGTAAAAGGGAATCACATGTAAAGATGCATAAAGTAAATATAATTGGCAATGGCAAACCTTAGTTCTTGGTCAAAGAACGATGAACAAGCTATTCTTGCTTTTAGACGGAGCCTTTTAAAACAGAGCTAATATAGCAAAGACTATATGCTCAACAAAGTAAACTTTTGCATTCATAGAAAGCTTTCAAAGATATATTCCTTCAGACAAAAGCATTATACAAAACAAAGAAGATAATAAACATGATTAAACGGATCAACATATGGATGAGTGAAACATAACAACTCAAATGCCTGCTTGAGATAGAGGGAAATAGGTTGACTCAACATAAAAGTAAAAGATAGGCCCTTCGCAGAGGGAAGCAGGGATTAAACATGTGCTAGAGCTTTTCATTTGTAAAACAGAGGTAAAAATTGTTTTGAGAGGTGGTTGCTTTTGTCAACGACTAGCAACGGAGTTCTTGATATCTTCCATACTAAACAAGTGAGAGCGGTTCCGAGATGTTTGATTAATTGGCACCTTAGTGCTCTTTTATAGCTTTGCACTCCTCCCCACCTTTTTCCTTTCTCAAACCATGGCTAACCGATTCCATCGGGTGCCGACCAACTTTCACATTCCATTGGAGGAGTGCCTTTTCTTTCTTTTTCTTTTAAGATTATAATGGTCTGACCAGCTCCCTTGCAAAATTAATGACGAGCAGATGAAGCTGCCTAGTCTAGGGGTACTCAATTTAGTATGGAAGATAACAAACCCATCCACTACGTCCTCATGAGCTAAAAACAGTGGCACAAAATGAGAAGTGTTTGAAAGTTTTTGAAAGGTAGCACATGAAAATTTACTTGGAATGGCTTGAAATACCATGCATAGGAATTTATAGTGGACTCTTTGGAAGTGACTTGGCTTTTGGGAATTGGATGCACGAGTAGAGCTCATACTCAGTACAGGTTTTTGGCTAGCAAGGCTGGGTAGCAAGCATAAGAGTTGCATGAAACAAACAAACATACATATAGTAAGAACAATCATGCAAACTCCCTTGAAGGTACAATGATTTTAACTTTGAGAAAAACAATGCTTATAAGCCAAACATAAGGAAAACTGAAGTGATGTGACTACAAGCACTTCTTTATTCTTTTCTACTAAAACCTCAAGGTAAAAATTGCTACTGACCAAGCTAGGTTTGCCAAAACCAACTAGATCTACTCATGCTCCCAATGTAATACCAATACCAATCAACAAGACTAGTCATACAAGAGAAATTGCAAACTAACATAAAGTGTGCGAAAAGTAAACGATAGAACTTCTCATTAATATTTCATTACCGCAACTCACACCAAGGGATACATAGATAACTGACTAAGGAGGATACTTCCAACTGCAAACTATTCTATATGATAACTTCTCTATTCATGATATGACTCTACTTGAAAAGTAAATGAGCAAAAGGTAATGATGTGATACCGAGGCACTCCCCCAAGATTGGAACAAGCCAAGGGGATGCCTAAACCGAAGACGAAATACTCCTTTGGTGGCGGTGGTGGATAGTCTCTAATAAGCTTCTCAATCAAATCCTTCAGATCATCAATCTTGTACTCGAGGTTACGAATCATCTCAGAATTGTGCTCAATACGGTTCATGAACCTGTCGGCAAGAGAATCCCAGCTCTTGGAATTATTTCCCCATCCTTCCTCACTCTTGGAGCTTCCTGTCCCTGCATCGTTAGAACGATCTATATCCCAGCCAGAGGGTAATCGTGATTTGGGCACCTTTTGGAACTGATGTTCATGAATTAGAGTATGGAAGGGATTTTGGCTTGGTGGAGATGTCCGTGGAGCTAAGGTGTGATGTGGCACACCTCCTCCGGTCCTTATGCGAGCGCTCTTCTTGAACTTATCATGATCTGTCACCACCCCTATGCTGGCAATCACGGTGCTTGGCCTTGGACCATGATCTTCCTCCTCATCTTCTCTTTCAACCTCTTCTTTCAGCCGGAAGTCTTTGATGCCATCTTCCGGAGGTGTCTTCTCCTTATCCCCGCTTGAAAAGGCCATGACTTCCCCAAGCTTAAGATCAACTCCTGACAGAAACAGCTCGAAACAAAACACGACGAGAAAACGATATACAGACCTCGGGGACTCCGGGGGGTTAAATAGGCGAAAATTATACATCGAAACGAAGTCACAGGAGGAAACCGGGACGGAAACGAGTTCTGGTGTGTTCTCACACATAGGTGGCGCGGCCAGGGGTGGGCCCGCGCCACCCGTGTGTGAGGCACACACGGACTTCTTTTCCTCCCCGTTTCCGTCTCGTGATTTTTCATATTTATTAAAAATAGCAAAAATATTAAAGGAAGAACTTTTAGCGAAACTTTTCTGACTAGAACTGTTACCTATTCGAAAACGAACTCTGCAGGTTCCTGCAGTTTGTTTTGGATGTAATCTTCCGGAGAAACCATTTCAATAACATCAACATCTTCATTATAAGAATCTCCAGAAATATAATGCTTGAGTCTTTGCCCATTCACCACTTGTGTAGAATCATCTTTCAATGAAGCAATCTTTATAGCACCTGAGCGGTACACTTCCACAATAACATATGGTCCTTCCCATTTAGAAAGTAATTTTCCTGCAAAAAATCTAAGACGAGACCGATACAAAAGAACTTTCTCACCAACATGGAACTCTCTCTTAAGAATTCTCTTATCATGCCATTGCTTGACTTTCTCTTTGAAAAGTCTGGCATTCTCATACGCTTCGTTTCTCCACTCATCTAGAGAACTCAAATCTAACAACCTTTTCTTACCGGCTAGTTTAAAATCTTTGTTAAGCTCTCTCACTGCCCAAAAAGCTTTGTGTTCTAATTCTAAGGGCAAGTGACACGCTTTTTCGTAAACCATCTTATAAGGAGACATACCCATGGGGTTCTTATAAGCAGTTCTATAAGCCCATAAAGCGTCGTTTAACTTACTAGCCCAGTTTTTCCTGGATCTACTAACAGTCTTCTGCAAGATAGACTTGATCTCTCTATTTGAAAGCTCTACCTGCCCACTAGTTTGGGGATGATAAGCAGAGGCAATTCTATGATTGACATCATACTTAGCAAGAGTTTTTCTAAAACTACCGTGAATAAAATGAGAACCTCCGTCAGTCATAAGATATCTAGGCACTCCGAACCTAGGAAAAATAACATCCTTAAGCATTTTTAACGAAGTCTCACCATCGGCACTCTTTGTAGGTATGGCTTCTACCCATTTAGTAACATAATCAACAGCAACAAGTATATGGGTATAGCCTTTTGAAGGAGGAAAAGGACCCATAAAATCAAATCCCCAACAATCAAATGGTTCAATGACAAGAGTGTAATTCATAGGCATTTCATTGCGTCTAGAAATATTACCAACTCTTTGACATTCATCGCAAGATAAAACATACCTTCTGGAATCTTTAAAGAGGGTTGGCCAATAAAAACCTGATTGTAGAACCTTCTGTGCGGTTCTATCTCCAGCATGATGCCCTCCATAAGCACTGCTATGGCATTTTCTTAATATCTCTTGTTGCTCATATTCCGGTACGCATCTTCTCATAATACCATCGACTCCTTCTTTATATAAATGTGGGTCATCCCAAAAGTAATGCCTCAAATCATAGAAGAATTTTCTTCTTTGCTGAGCTGTAAAGGTTGGAGGCAAATACTTGGAAACAATAAAATTAGCATAATCAGCATACCAAGGAAGGTCTCGCAAAGTTACATTTATTGCAGCCAACTGTTCATTTGGAAAACTATCATTAACAGGAACAGGATCAAAAGAAATGTTTTCCAATCTAGACAAGTTGTCAGCCACAGGATTTTCAGCACCTTTCCTATCTACGATATGCAAATCAAACTCTTGTAAAAGCAATACCCATCTAATAAGCCTAGGCTTAGCATCCTTCTTAGTCATAAGATATCTAATAGCAGCGTGATCAGTATGAATAGTAACTTTAGAATCAACAATGTAAGATCTAAACTTATCATATGCAAAAACAACAGCAAGAAACTCTTTCTCAGTAGTAGCATAATTCTTCTGAGCAGCATCAAGAGTCTTACTAGCATAATGGATAACATTCAACTTATTATCTACGCGCTGTCCAAGAACAGCACCAACAGCAAAATCACTAGCATCACACATAATTTCAAAAGGTAAATTCCAATCAGGTGGTTGAACAATAGGAGCAGTAGTTAAAGCCTTCTTAAGAGTTTCAAAGGCTTCCTTACAATCATCATCAAAGACAAATGGTACATCCTTTTGAAGAAGATTGGTAAGAGGCTTTGAAATCTTAGAGAAATCTTTAATAAACCTCCTATAGAAACCAGCATGACCGAGAATACTACGAATACCTTTAACATCTCTAGGACAGGGCATTTTCTCAATTGCCTCCACTTTTGCTCTGTCAACTTCAATACCTCTTTCAGAAATTTTATGTCCAAGGACAATTCCTTCATTCACCATAAAGTGGCATTTCTCCCAATTAAGAACAAGGTTAGTTTCTTCACATCTCTGCAAAACTTTATCAAGGTTGTGCAAACAATTATCAAAGGAAGTTCCATAGACGGAAAAATCGTCCATGAAGACCTCCACAATTTCTTCACAAAAGCCATGAAAAATAGCAGACATGCATCTTTGAAAAGTAGCAGGGGCATTGCATAAACCAAAAGGCATACGTCTATAAGCATAAGTTCCATAAGGGCAAGTAAAAGTGGTTTTCTCTTGATCATCCTTCTTAACAGCAATTTGAGAAAAACCAGAATAGCCATCAAGGAAACAAAAATGAGTCTTCTTAGACAACCTTTCTAACATTTGATCTATAAACGGTAAAGGATAGTGATCCTTTTTAGTAACCTTGTTTACCTTTCTATAATCAATGCACATTCTATATCCAACAACTACCCTTTGAGGAATAAGCTCGTTATTCTCGTTAGGCACAACAGTCATACCTCCTTTTCTTAGGAACACAATGAACATGACTAACCCATCTACTATCTGCAATAGGATAAATAATACCAGCATCAAGGAGTTTAAATACCTCATTTCTTACCACATCCTTCATCTTGGGAATTAGGCGGCTTTGATGCTCCACGACTGGCTTCGCGTCTTTCTCCATATTGATTGCATGCTGACATAAAGTAGGAGAAATCCCTTTTAAATCATCAAGAGTATATCCCATAGCTCCTCGGTGTTTCTTCAATATCTCCAATAATCTTTCTTCTTCCTTTCCTGAAAGTTTAGAGCTAATAATAACAGGATATATTTTCTTATCATCAATATAAGCATATTTAAGATTATCAGGCAAAGGCTTTAATTCAAAAACAGGATCTTCCTTAGGCGGCAAAGTGGTACCAAGATCCTCCACAGGTAGATTATGCTTGAGTAATGGTGGTTGACGAAGAAGAATGTCGTCAATCTCTTCTCTTTCCTTGCTAAAAATATCACTTTCGTGATCTTCCATGAATTGCTGCAAGGCATTATTAGGAGCAAGAGCAATAGAAGCAAGCTGCTCAACTCGAAAATTTTCATTAGGCGTTTCATTCTCATAAGAAGTCTTAGCAAACTTGGAAAAATTAAACTCATAAGACTCTCCATTAAACTTAGTAAAGAATTTCTCCTTCTTACAATCTATCACGGTGCCATAAGTATTCAAAAACGGTCTACCAAAAATAATAGGGCAAGTTGTACTAGCCTCCTTACCAAGTACTAGAAAATCAGTGGGGTATTTAGTCTTACCGCATAGAACTTCCACATCTCGAACAATACCAAGAGGCCAAACAGTCTCTCGGTTAGCAAGCTGAACAACCACATCAATATCTTCAAGTTCACAAGCGCCAATCTCGTGCATAATTTCTTTATAAAGCTCCAAAGGAATAGCACTTGCACTAGCACCAATATCACATAAGCCATAATAGCAATGATCTCCAATCCTGACAGAAATAACAGGAACACTTGCTTTCCTATGCTTTTTAGGATGCGAGAGAATGTTAGAAGCATCTTCACAAAAAAGAATATATTCATCTCCTACATCTTTAGTAACAAGATCTTTCAATATAGCAACAGGAGACTTAATAGTAATTTGCTCATCAGGCTCTGCAGCTCTCTTAGTACTTTTATTAGACACACTTACCAAAGTAGAGTATTTCTTTACCTTCGCAGGGAAAGGTGTCTTCTCAATATAAGGTTCAGGAATGATGCTATCAACCGTACAAACTTATGTAGCTGCAGCAGGTATATGACTAATAGAGTATTTATAAGGCGCATGATATTTGTTCCAATCTTTCTTTGGAACATCAATATAGGAAGCAAAAGCCTTAAGACAATTAGCAAGAATTTGTGAATCAAGACCATAAACAGCACTAACACTATGAAAGTCATCGGTTCCCATAAAAGATTTAATGCATTCATAATCATAGTTTATACCTGACTTCCTACCTTTGTCGTTTTCCCAACCTTCAGCATTCTCTTGTATACGGTCAAGAAATTTCCACTTAGCATCTTCTTTCATATGAGTAAATGATCCAAAGCAAGAAGCATCCAAATAATCCTTATCAGGAAGAGTAAGCCGCGCATAAAAATTATCAATAACAATATTATTGGGAAGCTCATGAATGGGACATTTGAGCATTAGTAACTTCAATCTCCCCCACGCTTGGGCAATACTCTCTCCATCATGAGGCCAAAAATTATATATCTTGTTACGGTCTTTATGAATTTCACTTGGAGGATAAAACTTGGAATAGAAAAGAGGCACAATATCCTCCCATGCCATAGATGGACCATCTTGGAGTAGTCGATACCACTCTTCAGCTCTGCCTTTCAATGATATAGAGAATAATTTCTTCTTGACCTGGCTTGGTGAAATACCTGCACATCTGAACAACTCGCATAATTCATGTATAAATAATAAGTGATCACCCGGATGGACAGTTCCATCTCCTGAATAGCAGTTATCCATAATACGCCCAACAATTTTCATAGGTATTTTAAAAGGATCAATTTCAGCAGGCGGCGGCGGTGGTGGTTCCTCCGCATGTGCAGCAGTAGTAGTAGATGTGTTTCCAAATAGGAAACCAAATGGAGAGTTCTCCATAGCAGAGTAAAACAAAAATAAAAGACAAAATAAAAATGATACTCACAGTGACGGTTACCTTTTCCAATTCCACTCTTCAATAGCGCTACACTCCCCGGCAACGGCGCCAGAAAATAGTCTTGATGACCCACAAGTATAGGGGGTGTATCGTAGTACTTTCGATAAATAAGAGTGTCGAACCCAACGAGGAGCAGAAGGTGTTGATGAGCAGTTTTGACCAAGGAATCACTGTAAATACTAGCAAACAGGTTTTCAGGGGTATTTGGTAATTCGAGTAAATAAAGTGCGAGTAAATAAAAGACAGTAGTAACAATTGCAGCAAGTGGCCCAATCCTTTCTTTAGCAAAGGACAAGCCGGTTGTGTTCTTATAATAACCAAACGTTCTCGAGGACACACGGGAGGTTTCTGTCAAGAGCTTTCGCTTCATAGAGCCGATAGTATTTATTGGTTTGGTAAGTGTTATGGGGGTGAACCTGTGCTAGCGCACTACCCTTACTAGGATAAATACACACTTGTGATTATACCCCTTGCAAGCATCCGCAAATACAAGAAAGTAATTAAGATAAATCTAACCACAGCCTTAAACTCTATGATCCTACGCTCCCTGGTGCAATGGTTTCCCAACGGAGGTTTAGGTTTCTGTCACTCCAGCAACCCCACAATTGGTAGCCAAATACACAATGCATCTCACTAGGCCCATAAATGGTGAAGTATCATGTAGTCGACGTTCACATGACACCACTAGTGAAATAGCACCACAACAATATCAAACCATTAAATATTTCTCAACAATAATTCACTACTAGCATCTTGACTTCTCCCATGTCCTCAAGAACTAAACGAACTACTCACAAGACATCATATGGATCATGATCAGAGGTGAAATAATGGTAAATAACAATCTGAACATAAACCTTAACTCAACGGTTCCACTCAATAGCATCAACTACAAGAGTAATCAACACCGGGAAAGTTTCCCCTATGAGTATAACAAGATCCAACTCAAGATGTTACAGCGGGATGGCGTGATGATGGTGGAGTTGAAGGTGCTGGTGATGGAGGTGATGATGATGATGATCCCGATGAAGTCTGGTGCGATGGTGATGACGATGGCGACGATCTCCCCTCTCCGGGAAGGAATTTCCCTGGCAGATTTCTCCCTGCCGGAGAGCTTTTTCTCTCTGGTGTTCTCCGCCCCGCAGAGGCGGCTGTGTCTAACTCTGAGCCCCCCTTTGACTTAGGTTTTCAGGGACGATGATGTACGCGAAGGGGCGAGACCAGAGGTGGGCCAGGGCGGCCTCACGTGGGGCCCGCGCGGCCAGGGGGCTGGCCGCGCCGCCCTGGCGTGTGGAGCCCCCTGGCTCCTCTCGACTCCTCCTTATGGTTTCGTAGGTCTTCTGGGAAAATATAATTTCTGGGTATTTTTCTGGAATTTTCCTGATCTTCAAAATATGGTCTCTTGATGGTCCCTTTTCCTGCAGAATCCTGACTCCGGCAGCAACTCCTCCGATGATCATCAAACATGTGAAAACAAAGGAAATAACATAAGTATCATGTCTAAATATGAAATATATCAATGAATAACAGTAAATTATGATACAAAATAGTGATGCAAATTGGACGTATCGGCAGTCTAAACAAGCTCCTTTTTGTACCACTTTTTTGCATGAAACTTTTTCTCTTTTCCAACACCATTCAAACCTTTTTGAGGAAACTCTTTTGATGAAAACCAACATATACCAGAGGTCCAAATACACCTTGATGCAAAGATAAAACAAGATCTGAACAAAAATCAAGGCGAAAAATGCAAGCTAAACGCAGTAGCAGAAAAAGAGAACACTCATTGAACGATAAGAGTGAAAACTAGAGTGTTCTTGGCAATGGAAAACGGAATAAGTCTCTCTCCAAAACAACATGATGTGATCAAACCGTTTATTGCAGCAAACAAAACAAAATAAAACTGAAAGCAAAAACAAAGACGCTCCAAGAAAAATGCATAGTGCATGAAGCAATAAAAATATAGTGTCTTGAAAGGTGACCTGATTTTTGCCGATGAAGAAGGGGGTGCCTCGGGGGCATCCCCAAGCTTTGACGCTTGTGCTTCTTGGGTATTTCTTGGGGTGACATCCCCAAGCTTGAGCTTTTGTCCATTCTTCATCTCATCTCATCATTCTCCAATCCCTACACTTGAAAACTTCCTTCATACAAAACTAAACACAATTCTATTAGCGACATTAGTGTAAGTATATCATTGAATCAACCCTTTTTGCTTCAGGTTTCAACTCAAAACCACCATATATAAAGTATAAACTACTGTAGCAACTTCCCCAAAAGTTTCGTGATCAAAAGAACTCAAAAAGAAAGCGATAAAGTGGCAAACACAAATATTGGCAGAAATCTGTCAAAACAGAACAGCTGACAAAGGTTGAATTTTTAGAGGGTTTTTTGTTGCTCAAATCAAAAAGTGTTCAACTAATGAAAGTTTGGATATAACCTGGGTCATATGCACAAGAAATCGCAGGTCCAAAATATATACAGAGAATTTTCACGAATTTTTACGGTGCAGCACCGAAAACTGTTTCAGGACAGCAACATCCCCAAATCTTACCTCACTCAAATTAGAGGCTTCTCTTGGCACAACAACGAAATAAAAAGGATAAGGAGCGGTTATTACAGTAGTAATAACTTCCAAGACTCAAATAAAAGAAAAATTACTAAAAATAAACAATGGGTTATCTCCCAAGAGTGCTTTCTTTAACGCCTTTGAGCTAGGCGCAGTAATTTGCAAAGATGCTCATGTAGGCGCCATATAGGAGCTTGAGGCAATAGCGCCATATAGGAACTTAAAGCAATAGAGTGCATCAAAAAGCAAATGTGAAAGACATTTAAATCTGAATCACTTCCTATGAAAAAAATCTTGTTAAGAGACAAGTCATGAAAGCGCAAAGCAAAAAGCATAGGAAGGCAAAACAAGTACAACTTCAAGAATTGCAACACATAGAGGGCAAACTCAATATTGTTGAGATCCATCAAACCATGTTTCCCTCTCTCATAATAACTTTCAGTAGCATCATGAATAGAATTAACAATATAACTATCACATAAGTTTCCCTATCATGAGCCACATGCATAAAAGAATTAATACTCCCCACATGAACAATCGTAGTAGGAGCAGATTCAACAGAATAATTATTCTCATCACCATAATCATCAAAAATAGGAGGCATATTGTAATCATAACTAACTTTCTCCTCAAAAGTAGGTGAACTGAAAATATTATACTCATCATCATAACCATCATAAACTAGAGGTTTAGTATCATCACAAGCTAGAAAACAGCTATTTTGCAAAGCATACTCATCAAACATATCATTATAAGAAGGAACATGGATAGTACTAATGGTACAACAATTATTAACCTTAGAATCGGTATGAAAAAGATTTTCAATATCAAAAGTAGAGTGCTTTTCCCAATCATGATCACTAACATAGGTAACAGGCATGAGAACATCATCCCAATCAGAATTATCATAATCTATAGCAGGATCGTAACGCTTAGGGGAAGGTACCGTGTCCTCTCGCCTTTTACTCCTCTTCTTCTTCTTCATACTCTTCTTACTCTCTCCTTTAGGGGGGAGAGACTTGAAGGGCATCTTCTCCACATATCCTTTAGGAGGGAAAGGCATCTTCTCCACATAATCTGGTTTACTGACAGAAACAACAGAAGAAACTTTGGAGGATTCCTCCTCTCTATTAATAAGATCGAAACATCTATTAGTCCTGTCATAGCTTGGCAAAACATCATGTTTTATAAGATCTTGTAAGTAAGTATTTGCGAGGCAATCTTTAGCACAATAGAGACGACAACCACGAAGGGTGCTATTAATATCGACATCTCTCATATCAACCAAAGAAATCTTTCTAGATATCTCTTCACAATTCAAAAACAGAGTAAGCTCATCATGCTGATTGAGAGTAATCTTATCATCACAATACAAATTTGCGGTACTCGTTCGATTAATTGGGCATTGAAAATTAAAGTGACCCGTTTTACCGCAAAGTTCACAAAGAAAAGGATAAAGCTCATAAACCCTTTCACCAAGCACATCTAGATCCCTGAGCCACATACTGGTTTCTTCATTTGCGTGGTGGACACAATAATCTTCCTTGTTGTAACTCTGTTCACAAGGTCTATGTACTCCACAAAAATTAACATGCTTATAGGAAATAGGACTTTCAGAGGTTCGAGCATGTTTATTGGAATCATCAACAACAATATCATTTTCTACGCGAGTGTCCTTAAAAGGTTCATGATACACGTCCCCATTTCCTTTAGGAACATTAATATGGGAAGCAAAGGTTTTAAAACAATCAATCATAATTTGAGGATCAAGACCATACTTAGAACTAAGCTCTTGAAAATCAACAGTTTCAGCGAAAGACTTAATGCAATCAAACTCGTAATTCATACCTGATCCTTTACCTTTGTCGCTATCCCAACCTTCAATATTGTTTTGAATTGTTTCAAGCAGACCCCACTTGGTGTCGACATCCTTGCTTGTGAAAGACCCATCAAAGCATGCATCTAGATAGTCCTTGTAATATCCTGAAAGCCTTGCATAAAAATTATTAATAACAATATTATGGGGAAGATCATGAATAGGACATTTATGCATTAGTAACTTCAATCCTCCCCATGCTTGGGCAATGCTTTCTCCCTCATGCGGATAGAAATTATAAATGTAATTTCTATCTTTATAAACCTCACTAGAAGGATAGAATTTAGAATAAAAGAGAGGTACAATTTCCTCCCACTCAACTGGTCGGCCATCCTTCAGTGTTTTATACCATTCCGCAGCTCTGCCCTTCAGTGATAAAGAAAATAGCTTCCTCTTAACTTGGTTCATTGAAATACCTGCACACTAGAACAACTCGCATAATTCATGTATAAAGAGCAAATGATCACCAGGATGGACAGTTCAATCTCCTAAATAGCAGTTATTCATAGCACGATCAACAATTTTCATAGGTATTTTAAAAGGATGAGGAGCACAAGCATCATTAGAAACATCACATATGGGAGATAAAATATCATCAGAGCAAACTTTCTCCACTAAAGCCGAGGAACTAAAAATATCGTGCTTAACAAAACCAGCTTCCCCAAGCTTAGATTTTTCCATAGCATTAGCAATAACGGGATTCAAAGCATTCGTACTAATAACATTGCTATGCGAAATAAGCTCCAAAGGTCTTTCAATTTTCTCTTCAAATCTAAACTCAGAAAAAAGACTAAAGAACACTTTATTTTCCATTAAGCCTAACTAGTGAAAATAAAAACATGAAACAAAAAGATATAATTACAAAATCTAAAGGAAATAACTCCGAGCACTCACATAGGAGGATGCGAGTACCTTTTACCTTACCTCCCCGGCAACGGCACCAGAAAAGAGCTTGATGTCTACGCATGCGTCTGTTCTTGTAGACAGTGTTGGGCCTCCAAGTGCAGAGGTTTGTAGAACAGCAGCAAGTTTCCCTTAAGTGGATCACCCAAGGTTTATTGAACTCAGGGAGGAAGAGGTCAAAGCTATCCCTCTCAAGCAACCCTGCAATTACGATACAGAAAGTTTCTTGTGTCCCCAACACACCCAATACACTTGTCAGATGTATAGGTGCACTAGTTCGGCGAAGAGATAGTGAAATACAAGTAGTTGTGATGATTATAAGTAGTAAACGCAATCTAAAATAAAAATGGCAGCAAGCAATCATGTAACAAAACAAGAAGTAAACGGTGTGCAAAGCTTGGAAACAAGGCCTAGGGATCATACTTTCACTATTGGACACACTCCCAACAAATATAACATAATTGAACCAATAGATATTATCATCAATATGCAACTCAAAACAATTCTCCAATGGAAAACATACACTAATCATGCGTAGGGCTACGAAGCACTCCTCAAAGTCCGTATGTACCCAAACTAGATTGTCCCACACTATCACCATGAACGCACTAGATGGTTCTAACAAACACCAACAATTCATAGAGACATTAACCAAAAAGATACACATGATGCACACATTAGTCACCTTTACACCATGATACGAGGTATCTTCGGAGAGTACAATAATAGAGCATAGGAGTAGCATAACATCTGAATAATAACATCTACCAATTCAACTAGATACAAAGCTCACGATCACATAAAGATCACATCATGGGAGAGAGAGGTGAACCACATAACTACCGGTAGAGCCCTCAGCCCCGGGGGAGAACTACTCCCTCCTCATCATAGGAGACAGCAAGGTTGATAGAGATGGTGGTGAGGTCGATGGAGACGGCGGAGACGGCGATGGAGACCGATGGAGATGGCTCCGGGGGCACTTCCCCGTCCCGACAGGGTGTCGGAACAGAGACTTCTGTTCCCCGAAATTCGTCGGCGGCGGCGGCGGAGCTACGGAACTCTTTCTAGAAATTTGCCAATTCCCCTAGGGTTTTCCGTCCCGAGGCTTCTTATAGGCGAAGGGGCGGCGTCAGGAGGCGACCAGGGGCTCCTCACAAGGTGTGGGCGCGGCCAGGGGCTGGGCTGCGCCCCCCTATTGTGTGGGCGGCCTCTGGCCCCCCTCCAGCTCTCTTTCAGTCTTCGGTACTCTTCCGGGAAAATAAGACTTCTGGAACTTGTTTCGTCCAATTCCGAGAATATTTCCTGTGTAGCTTTTCTGAAACACAAAAATAGCAAAAAACAGGGAACTGGCACTGTGGCATCTTGTCAATATGTTAGTTCCGGAAATCGCATAAAAACGCCACGAAGTGTAACGAAACACAAGGCAAATGGTGTAAAAACAAGAATGGAGCATCAAAAATTATAGATACGTTTGAGACGTATCAATGTCAAGCAAGATTTTGAGGAGCTGAAGCTGGACCACCCTGCAGGGGAAGATAGGAACCTGACTGAACTAGGAGAAGCCAAAGGGGGGACTGTTGTATGGCCAAAGGAGCACATCGTGCTTCCAAATTATGTCCCACCAAGGCCACCCACTCCTCAGAGCAGCAATCCACCTTCGCCGCCACCTCACCATTCTCCAGCGCAACCATCGCCTTCACCGCCTCACCACTCAGCGCAGCCATCTCCACCGCCGCCTCAGCCGTCTCCACTGCCGCGTCAGCCGTCTCCATCCCCTGAGCCTCAGAGACTAAAGCGGAAGTATACTAAGAGGGGCAGCACCACCAGCAGCAGCAAGAGCACGTTCCGATCACCGAAAACGTAAGCTGCCCCTCCCAAGAGTACCTCATCAGAATATGAAGAAGCTTCGTTGCGAGAAGACAGATGAGGAAATTGCTGCGGCCGCAGATGCCCATTATAAACAGTGGAAGACTGACATGGCTAACAAGAAAAAGCCAAAGCCGACGGAGCCATTGATCTTCCCGGTCACCACAGAAGATAAAGCCAAAGCAGCCGCGCTTAAGATTCAGCTTCACCAACCCATAGCACTCACACCTGACTATAATCGCTCTATTACCAAGTCGGCTGAGGCAAAAGAGCGGAGAGTCGGGAAAGAAGTTGCCCAGCTCGGACAACAGAAAAATCAATCGATCAAACCGCTCAAAGTGTACGATACCAATGAGTGGAGAGCCCAAGAGCGGCATGATCCGAACATTGATCCGGAGTTTATTCAACTCTACGGAGAAAAGGCCAAGTTATATGGACTCTCTATTGCTGAGTACATGAGCCGTCTGGATGAGTTCGAGGGGTACCAGCAAATAGCGTACATATACCGGTACAGGGCTCCTCTCGTCAAACCCGAGTTAGTCAAAGATCTACCAAAAAAAATGCAGAGATTGCATAACTGGTACATGCAAGCCTGTGCTGAATCCACAAACTGGATCTATGCTGGATATAAACACCACCATTACGATCATGGAGATGGCTTCTTACTGATTGAATTTCTAGAATTATTTCAGTTTTACCAACAAGACGCCCTCGACAAAACTATCGTCAGTGCCTATTGTCTGTAAGTATTATTAAGTCTTTCTAGCTCAGCTCATTCGTTGCTTGTATAATCTTACTCATCATTATACTAATTATATATGCAGAATGAAGATTCTCGAATGCAACAAAGGAGGAATCTATGACCTTGGGTTCGTTGACTGCAATTTCGTTCATGAAGATACTCTAAAAAAAACCCAGAGAGACAGAGGATAACTTGGTACAATCGTTGAAGTATTTCAGCAACAGAAGGGAAATATTATTTCCTTACAACTTCGAGTGAGTGTTACTGTCTTGTACACATTCTGTTTTCGCTTACTCGATATTAAGCGTATAATTGACTCGTTATGTCTGTGCAGCTTCCACTTTATTCTGTTAATCATTAGTGTTGACGAAGGAGTAGTCAAAGTCATGGACTCAAAAACGCACACCTTTAGGAAACTGGGCGAACATGCAGGAATGCCTCCAGAAGGCTTGGAAACGGTTCACCGCCAACACTAGGGGTGTTTGGAAGCCAGAGCTTACATTTCAACCATTGAATGTAAGTACTACTTGCTAGATCCGCGCATCTCTTTGATTCTAGTTTCAATACCATTATCATGCTTGATTCTTATTTTGATTGAACTCC
This sequence comes from Dactylis glomerata, assembly GCA_007115705.1. NCBI lineage: Eukaryota > Viridiplantae > Streptophyta > Magnoliopsida > Poales > Poaceae > Dactylis > Dactylis glomerata. Next base: position 110,517 of record QXEO01000712.1, read on the forward strand.
GTTCTCGTAAAGTGCTTGAGGCAGGAAGCTGGGAATAACTTATGTGGATACTATGTCTGCGAGTTCATTCGCCAGACGTCCAAAGAGAAGGGCGCAGACCGAAACTTCAAAAAACTTGAAGTACGATAAACAATAATCACAACTTTATTTTATTACCATCAACTGTGTTTAGTTTCATTCATATATATTGATCCCCTTCTTTAAATTAGATCGAACGGATGCGGGACGGTCTTCTACCACGGGAACGCGTGCAAGCAATTCAAGAGGAAATTGCCGGATTCTTATTAGAACAAGTCATAGATCCGAAAGGAGAATACTATTACCCGGTTCATTTAGAAGGGTGAAGTGTAAAAAAGAAGATGTAAAATCAAATTTGTGTGAGTTACCATTTGTAATAGCGACCAAGCACGACGGATGAGCCGGTGAATAATATATTCGTGACCATGATGTGTAATATATATATATAGTGTGGTTCCTTTATTATTGCTGTATATATATAGTACCATTAAATTGAATACAAAACACACCAAATAAAACCCTAAACCCTAAATGGAAAAAAAAACACAAAACCCAGAGATCAACGATCCCGGTTCATGCTACGAACCGGGACCAATGACCCAAGCCCCCTCGCGCTGCAGCGCGTCCACGTGGAGACCTATCGGTCCCGGTTCGTGCTGGAACCAGGACCAGCATTGGTCCCGAGTAATTGATCCCGGTTCGGCAACTGGGACCAATGGCCCGGACGAACCGGGACCATAGGGCCTTTTTCCACCAGTGGTAGGGATACTATGCATGCTCTGACATATTGGTTCTCTTGAACCGCATCAACAGTTTGCTCCGCTTCTTGCTCTGGCACACTTTGGAATCGTTTCTCCATCCCTCCGCAGTGTATGGAACCGATTCCTATTAGCCTTGGAACCGCTTTTCTATCACAGTGTGGCTGGTCTTAGTGTAATTAGGCAAAGGTGGTACAAATGGTTTTCTTAGTGGATCAATCCCAACATGTGTGTTGAAGGTGGTCTCAAATAATTGTGAGAATATGCCTAATTAATAAAGCTCGTGGTTCCTTAAAACCTCTAGCATAGTGAAGGAAAGTCGGAGGGCAACATTAGTGTATGTGGTTTTGATCCTCAACATTCGGGCCTTGTAGTATTCTACTATAGCAATGGGCGAATAGCTCAGGGACGACGTTTTACCTCGCTATTTGCTGTGGTGCGACATATTTTACAGAAATAGCTAGGATACGACGGCATTGGACACCAAAATAGCTAGGGCACACCGTCGTCGACGAAACGGTATTAGGGCAGGTTAAGTGGCGGTGGGACCCACACACATCGTCCCGGCTGAGTCAAACTAGCCTGCCCGACCGACCGACCGAGCAGACCGACCCTGTCCGAGCTCGACAGTGCGCCCCTCAGATCCCTCGCCGGCGGCGGAGCTGTCGTACTCCTGGGCGGCGCATTCGTGCTCTGTGGCGTCTGTGGTGAGTGAAATCGAAACCCAATCGCATTCCCGTCCGAATTCAGCCCCGAATCTGATCGAATCGCCCATGATTTGCAGCAAGATTTTGGCGGGCGAGCGGCGGCAGCAACCGAGCAGAGTGAGTGTCGCCCTGAAATAGATGGAGGCGGCAGAGTCAAACTCGAGGTATTTCATCACTCTCGTGCTGATGTTTCTGTCGATTAGAGCTCGTTCGCTTCCAATTCGTCACATTTTCGCACCATTGTCGAAACAGGGGAGGTGACCGGCGTAGCTTCGAAATATCAGTCAAATTTTTTCTATCTAAGGCGAAGCTAGCTGATGGTAGCTTGAGGACTATAGAGCACGACAGAGTAGTTAGTTGGGAGGTTGAATTTGCAGAGATCGATCCACAAGAACTAGTGAACCAAGAAGAGAAAGCGGTGAGGAATATTGTGGAGAAACTAGGAGAGAGTGTAGCTTGGGGTCCAGAGCAAGAAGTGTCATTGCTACGGTTCGAAGAATGGAAGGGTGAGTATGTGAGAATGGAGGATGGCGAAGCGCTTGTTGATGAAATCGATCGGCAAGACGGCTGGACAAGCAAACGTGCTACATTTCTTGCCGAGCTGGTTGAACTGAAATCTGATTCAGTTGTAGGATATGTGCCATCAAAGTTGGCTATGCAGATTGCAGATGATGACTGGGCTACAAGTAGACAGATAATGCCCATTGTAACCGAAGTGACAGTGTTAGCTGATGACGCACAAGAAAGCTGTGATGGTACTGCAAATGTGGCTGTTGTGGACTGGAATTTAGTAGATCTGCAAGAGCGTACTGACTTGGTCATTGCACCAATAGCTGACACAGAGATGGCAAAATTTTTTGGAATTCCAGTACATGATAAGGACAAGGAGAAGGACAAGGAGAAGGACAAGGAGAAGGAGCAGGAGAGGGATGAGGCTGCTGGTTCTGAAGATGTGGATCCAGAGTTGATGAAGGAAGCTGCTGATGATGTAGATGATGAAAATGGTGATGAGATGGTAAATGTATATGACAGAGACAACCCTGTAATAGAAGTAGGAAAGTTTTTTCCAACCATGGCTGAGTTTAGGATGTGTTTCAAGACATATGCAGTGAAAAGGGAGTTTGACACCAAGACTCTGTGGACAGATACAAAGAAATTTTATGCAAAGTGCAGAGGCTATGATGGGGGTGCCAAGCCTTGCAAGTGGTATATTTCTGCTAGACGCCAACCTGATGGAAGTACAGTCAGGGTTAATCAAATCCCAAATCAACATACTTGTATTACTAGTTCACAGAATGTATCAACCATGACCTCACAGGCCTGGGTTGCACAAAAGATCACTCCAATTTTAGCCAAAACACCAAACACTACTGCAAAGAAACTGAAAATAGACATGGAAAAGCAGTACCCTATTAAGCTGAATTATACCACAGTGTGGAAGGCAAAACAGAAGGCAATGAAAGAATTATATGGTGATTGGGCAAATACCTTCAGGATGCTGTATAGTTTCAAGGCAGAGGTGGAGAAGAGATCACCTGGCAGTGTTGTAGAAATTGATACTGAGGTTGCACCTGATGGCAAGGTATTTTTCTCCAAATTTTTTATGGCTTTCAAGCCTTGCATTGATGGCTTCAAAGCTGGGTGTAGGCCATATTTGAGTATAGACTCATCTTTTTTGACTGGGAAGTGGAATGGCCAATTGGCAGCATGCAATGCTCTAGATGGACACAACTGGATGTTTCCAGTTGCTATTGGCATGTTTCAATCAGAGACAGAGGCTTCATGGACATGGTTCATGATGCAGTTGAAAAGATGCATTGGGCCAGTTTCTCCTTTGTCTATACACACAGATGCTTGCAAAGGGCTAGAAAATGCAGTCAAGACTGTATTTCCACATGCTGAACAGAGGGAGTGCTTTGGCCATATGTGGATGAATGTGATCAAGAAACATAGAGGAGAAGATTTTGGGAGACTGTGGCCAGCTGCAAGATCTTACTCTAAGCAGACACATGCTTATCACCTTGCCAAGGTTATTGCATCAGATCCTGACTTTGAGCACTGGCTGAAAGCATACCATTCCCTTTTGTGGTATAGGTCTGGGTTTAACACTGCCATTAAGTGTGATCATATCAACAACAATCTGGCAGAAAGTTTTAACAACAAGGTGAAGGATTTGAAAGACTTGTCTGTGCATGACATGGTTGACCAAATTAGGATCATGATCATGAGGTTGTGGGAATTGAGGAGAAGAATAGGTGATGCTTTGCAAGGGGATAAGCTTCCAGCAGTGGTACAACAAGTGGTTAACAGGAGCAGAAATCTTACACACTTGGCAGTTGAGAAATCTTCATTGTGGGGAGCTGAAGTGAGAGATACCAAGACTGGAAGGAGGCATGTGGTTAACACTGAAATGCATGAATGCACTTGTCTGGAGTGGCAACACACTGGAAAACCATGTGAGCATGCCATACTCTTCTTAGCTTCCAAACCAAAGGTAAACATGCACCCTTATCTGCATGAATATTATTCAGTAGCAAGATTCAAGGCTGCCTATGCAACTCCCATACCAGCACTTACAGATCAGTCTCAGTGGCCTGAAGTGGATTTTGAATTCTCTATGTGTCCCCCCCTTTCCAAAAGAAAGGCTGGAAGGCCTAGAGTTAGCAGATTCAAGGCCTGGTTTGAGAAAGGTAGGAGTAGTAAGAGGGGGAAAAAAGATGAGAAACCAAAACGGCCTCAAAAAGGGAACAAAAATAGATGCAAGTTGTGTGAAGAACTTGGTCATCGAGCTGGATCTCGCAAATGCCGATACACTCCAGAACCGGAGCCAAAGTAAGTGCAAGATTTTGATCCTTTATTTAAATTCTGCAACTCTGTTTGAACAAAAATACTTTGCTTTATTATTTCAGAACAAAGAGTGCAAGTGAGCCCTCTGTTTTTGAACCCCTTGTTGTTGATAACTGCTGGCCTACAAAAAGGCCGAGACAAAATGGTCATATAAGACAGAGACGTGTGCAGGATATTGTGGTGCAAACAGATTCAGTTGTGGATGCTGTTGTGCCATCAGATTCAGTTATGGATGTTCAGGTGCAAACTGAATCCATTTTGGATGATGCTGTGCAAACTGAATCCATTTTGGATGAAGTGGTGCAAACTGAATCCATTTTGGATGAAGTGGTGCAAACTGAATCCATTTTGGATGAAGTGGTGCAAACTGAATCCATTTTGGATGATGTAGTGCAAACTGAAACTGAATCTGTCATGCTAACTGAACTGAATCTGCCATCTGTTGCGGTGTCAACTAAACAAGATCAAGAATTAGCTCTAGGTCGTCATGTGCGGCGTCCTAGTGCTACTGACGCAAAGAAAAGGAAGAGCATGAGGGTTTTGTGTGGTGTGCCGGCACAATCAAGTGGTAAGAAGATGAGAAAATCGAGTGCAAAGTGAATTCTTGTATGAAACTTATGTAATAATTGTAAACATGTGTAATATTTGTATTTCGAGGCATGAAACTGGTGTAATAATTGTAAACATGAATGCACTATGTTTACTATAAGTTCGCTCTTTGTTCCCAAATTTTGAATTTCTCCAAATTTCAACCAAATTATGAATTTCTCTAAATATTTGAAATATTTTGATCGGATTTTGGCTTAACCGTGACGTCCAAGTCATTTCTCTGTTGCTATGCTCATTTTGTGAACAATCCTAACCCTTTTGGTAGGGTAAACATCTCCAACATGCAATTGGTTCTCCAAAATGAGCTAAAAAAGAGCCCCAAAGGTAGCCCAAACAGCCCCATTTCTAATCCAACCATTTTTTCGACCTTCTCCAAATGACCTCAAACTCTAGGGTTAACATCTAGTGCACTAATATAGTGCCCTTGACCAATATGGAGTCATTTCATAAAACTATAGTTGAACCCTAGGTCTCTTCACACTTGACTTCATACGATATATTGCGATATCACATTATATACATGCATTTTTTGTTCCAATATACTTAGACCTTGTTTATCCACTTAAACCGTTAGTATATGATATAAGAAGACTATGTGCACCGGTTTTTTATTTTTTGAATTTTGTTTGATTTTTTTGTGCATATTTGTATTTTGGTCAAACCCTCGGTTTGACCAACATTTAAACACATTTAAAACATAAAAATGAAAAACTAAGCCTGGATCCTTCTTAGTCACATCAAAATGAAGCTTTGGGGAGGTTTTTGAAATTTTCATGTTACAAACCCATAACCACTCCTCTTCACCCTTGACTTCGTACGACAGAGTTCGAGATATCACCTTAGATACATCAAATTTGCGTTTCAATATATCTATACCTCATCTATCAACTGTAATCGTTAGTATATGACATAATAAGACTATGCGCGCAAGTTTTTCATTTTTTGGATTTTTTTTGAATTTGTTATGATTATTTTGAATTTGGTCAAACCTAACATTTGACCAACGTTTAAACATTTTTGGCAAAGTGAAATGAATAACTAAGCCCGGATCCTTGTTCCTCACTAAAATATGAAGCTACTGAAGATTTCAAATTTTGAAATATAACGTTGACTACATTTCAAAACGCGCTAACCCTGTTGACCAACCTCGACCGTTCCTCTAACAGCGTGGCGCAACCCGGTCCGTGCGATCTGTTCTTCTAGAAGGTGAGCTCACTGACTGGGAACCGATCCGTGGGATCCTTTCGTTTGCAATGGCGCCCGTTCATCTGTGCTACGTGGCTAAACGCTGGCCGTCCGATCTCATCTTCTAGAAGGTGACCTCACTGGCTGGGAACCGATCCGTGGGAGAGCTGGCTAAGCTGCCTCGTTGGCTGGTACCCCGTGCACTCGTCGGACCGTTGGCTAGGTACGCATGCATGCGACGGCGCTCACCAGCTATGACCGCCCTCCCCCATGCATGCACGCGCGCAGCGACGCTCGATGCAGAGCAAAAGCAGGCACCGCATGCAGACGTCGCAGCTAAGCCATTATATGCACAGATGCGCGTGCGTTCACGGGATACATAAAACGAACGGGAAGGACAGAAAAGCACGGCCGCCGAAGCCCACGCCGCTCCCAACGTAGCCCGATGGCTATTTCAGAGCTCTGACTTTTGGCGTGGTAGAAGCTAGTCCGTCGCCGCCGTCACATTGAAGTGCTTCACTATGCCGTCCGTTCGCGTCCTCACATTGAAGTACCTACGCGTGCTTCACTACGCCGACACCGCTATAAAAAGCACGGGCACCCCCATCTCCATCTCCACCCCTGCATCCCATTCTCCTCTCCAAAGCCCGCCCCTCTACCGCCGTAACCCTCCACCATCCACCATGCAGTTCACTGGTCCTACCTTCCGCCGTCCTGCCATCAGCGAGGAGCTGCGCTATCCACCGGGCAGGATGGTGGAGAACACCTTGAGGTGCTGGGCCATCTCTAGGTGGAGGGGGCCTGCCGATTTCGCCAAGTTCTTCCTCAGGTCCTGCTTCGCGCACCTTCCCGCGGGAACCCCGCCCATGTTCTACCTCCAGGAGGTCCGTATGGGAGGCAGCGGGATCCAGGTCACCTTCACCAACCCCTACGACGCCTACCATCTCCTCGGCAAAGCCTTTTGGTGCGGCTGTGAGTTCATCTGCTTCACCATGTGCAACATCTTCACCCAGTGGGACTGCATCTTCCCAACCGCCAACCACATGCACTGCCTCCCCTACATCTTCCCCGACGACGACGAGGAGTGAAGGGGATCTGCAGCTCGAGCCCTAGATTTCAGGTTGCATCTTGAAGAGCTCGAGGAGTGAAGGGGTAGGGCACGGCTAGCCAATTTCATGTTGCATGTTGCATCTTCAGTAGCTTACTACATGTTTTTAGTTTAATCTATGTCATCGATCGAGTCGTTATTCGTCGAGTCAGGTACTCTATGCCTTATGTAGTGTTCGGTTATGTCCTATGTAATGCTATGCCCGCCCTATGGAATGCTATGCCCTGTGTATGCTATTTATGCTATGCAATGTTTGAGTCTTTATCAAAAAAAAAATTCGTCTAGTGAATGCTATGGCAAAAAAACATATTTCTTTGCCAATATCTTCCACAACCATCAATAAAAATATATCACTTTATTACTTTGGCAATATCTAAAAAATGTTTCAATCCAAACTAGAATAAATGGGAAAAAAACATATTTCTTTTAGTACGGGCACATCACCAAAACTTGACACATACTCACATCCTACACTTTGAGCTAAGTACAAACGTTTATTTTAACTTGACACATCATTTTTTGTGAGCACTACACCTACCAGTACATTTCTTTTTCATCCGACAAAATTTGAGCCAACACAACAAAGTTTAAGACAATACAACAAGTATTGAGCCAACACAACCAAAATTTGAGCCAAAAAATTCTTAGCCAAAACTACACAATAATATTTCATTTAGCCAACACGATCAAAATTTGAGCAAACACAACAAATTTGAGCCAAACAAAACGATATTTGAGCCAAACACCCATTTTCTTGGTCGAAAATAACATTTACACAACATTCCAACACGTCTAATATTGTTTTAGCCGACAATAACGTGTCAAAATCTTTCATCCACAAAGTGAACACTTCACGTCTTATTTGCCAACACGAACCTTTTTTTTCCTTACTCATTTATGAAAGCAGTACTCACTGATTGGCCCAGCAACAGGCCCAACAAGCGGCCCATGAACTGGTCGATTTTAGTTTTTTCTGAAACGCCCAACTGAAACTGTTCGAGGTGTTAACTGAACCTCATCGAGTTCGTCTTCCACCGAATTCATACGTTCTCGATTTCGACTGGAAGCATTCGGAGATAATTAATTCAAATTCATAACATAGTTCATCTTACAAAGGCCACGCCCTGTTACAAACAATATCCTACTTCGGAAGCTCGAGCAATCCACAACTCCTAAATTGAAATGGCTAATTTGAACGCCATAGAAACATCAAATATATGGCAATGATGCACACATAAAATGCTCCTGCAATCATGTTTGACTGCTTCTTCAATTCCACAATCTGGCTCAACAGCTTGTTCAATTTCTGCAACTCCCCATTCACCTCCAATGGCCCAATGCCTCTGTTTGAGATCTCCTCCTCCACAGCAGATGCCCCAGCAGATGAGATGGGAGCCTGGATTGGGGGCAGCACTTCAACTATAAGCCCTCGATCCCGAATGTACTTATCCATCCACTCAAAATGGCCACATTCTTCCAAATCCTAAAAAGGGGAACGCAAACCCTAATTCCCAAATCCAAAGTGCAAAATCAAAATCAAGACAAATCGAGACAAATCAGGACAGATACTACCTTCCCATCCTTCCCTTGACGTGGCTTGCTCTCGCACTTGACGAATTCCCGGCCGACGTTGCCCCTTGCCGAGCGCACACATGTCAACCGCTTCAGTGGATCGAGGCGAGGGCACTCCGGGCATCTAGTCATCGGGACTTCTCCATAACGCGGCCAGGACTTCACGGAGCCAGAAGCGGAGCTGGACATCCCTCGCCGCCGCCGCCGCGGACCGTTGCCGGAGATGAGGAAGAACAAGGTGCGCGGGGAAGAAGGGGAAGAACAGAGGAAGAACAGGGGAACGGCGATGTCGGGGCCACGGGAGCGGGGGCTGAGTCTGTTTCTTTCTAAATAGATAAGGCTGACCTGGATAAGTGCTGGGTCCCAGTCTGAGGTGGCGCGCAGTGGGTCCCGCATAGCAACGGTCGTCTGGTGGGTCCCGCGTTCAGCCTAATCCAACTACGTTAACGGCCAGCATTCGGTTTAAGTGAGTAAAAGAGCCGTATCGGGCCGTGGTTATTTGGGCCGTTCCATATGTCGCATCTGAGCTATTGTATCGAAAAACGTCGTTTTCCAGCGAATAGCGAGGTAAAACGTCGTCCCTGAGCTATTCGCCCCTATAGCAATTTGTGTTAGTTTGATGTTTTGATTGTTGCCAAGAAATTGTTATTATTTTCTGGAAGGATGGATGGTGGTTTGGTATAAATGTAGGATGGATCTATCTCATTTAAAACAAGTAGTTGTGGTATGGGCACAAAGCAGTCCCATTTGAACAATAGCATCTCACGAATCCACTTGTAATATTATGATCACATTGTTCCCATAAGTTCAAGAGGGAGAAATCCTCCTCACGTCACACCTTGTAAGAGTTGAGTCTTGAATACAACGCCCGATTCGCTCCTTTCTCCTGACACCTACTATGGAAAGCGGCAGGCTACACTCAATAATTTCCACCGTGAAGCACATAGACGAATGAATCAAGAGTGTCCGTATATATGAATCGGATGGTTAAGAAAATGGGCGGGGAGAGAGGAGGACAAAAACTGGAAAACATAATCACAATGTACCATTATAAGAGCGTCACATTTTGTCATGCTTCTCTGCACAACTGGCAACAACATCAGGACCTTGACTCACTAAGGAAAACAATATAACGACATAAAACGATGTTTTTCCTCATATTGTCCAATTTCGTTTATAATAGTCCAATATAAACCTAAATTTAAGGCATGTTGTGTCCTTCTCATATGTTCATACAATCGCGATCTCACTTCATTATATGCAACATAGTCACCAAACTGATAAATCTCACTTGGAATGGTGCACTTTTGTGTAACTTTGTTTTAGCTAGAAAAATCGATGCATTTGGTTTCTCTACTACAACAAGTGTAAGCATCGATCCCTATTTCCATTGGTGGTCACCACAGCCTCTCCGCTCAATAGGGAGATGTTTGATAACATGCAAAATGTTAGCTTAACTTAGGATCTCCTCGAAAGAATGAGAACTTAGAAATAACTTGGACGGGAAAGTTGTCTATGAAGAATCCGCACGCAATATCACAACTAGATATGAAGTGGACACTATGAAGAGACACTGTTATCTCCTCTTTGTAGATTAAATCTCACAATGGAGTTGAGTAAAGAAAATATGATCATTCTCATTGTATATGTAGTATTCCTCAAGATATTGTTTTCTTTGGGCCTCTTTGATTCATAGGATTTGTAAAATATATCAATAAAAACACATGATTGAAATTATATTAAAAATTACAAGAATTAACATCAAATAGTTCTCAACACATCATATAAAAATAAGGAAATTGGAGGACGAAGAGGTTGAGTGGATGATATTAATTTCCCCTCCAAACTAGAGTGCAATGGTATCATCTGTAACAAATATGAGGGTTTAATATTTTCTAATCAACCGACAACACATGAGAAGTCCTTAAGGATTTGAATTCTATAAATGTGTTATGAACGAACCAAATAAGACCTTAACATACATATCCCTATCGTTACTGAACTTTTTAATAATCGTGGACAATTTTTCTATTGTTGTTGTTATATGCCGCCTGCAGTGTGCTTTAAGATAAAACTATAGCTGATGATCTAAAGTAGAGTTATTTCTCCCATGAGTGATGCTACCTAGTTGTACCCACTTACAGAGTACTTTACGAACATGCTGAAATTGGTGAGAATTCCTTTTTTTTAGAAACAGAAAACTGGTGAGAATTCCTTGTTAAACAGTATTGCGTACTTATTTGGTTGATTTTATGTCCGATATAATGCTATTACTGTCCTCTCCGGATGTGCAGTACTATGCTAGCCCATGTAAACAACTCAATCTTCGACGAGATCTACAAGTATAACTCTATGGAATCACTTCATCCTATTAAGTACTAGACCAAACGTTCTCACTGAACATTCACTTTGGAAGAACTCAAGGTTTTCTGATTCAGCTCCACTAGCCTTTTACTTTCCCCAAACTATATATAGCAGCGCATCACAAACTAATATTGTGCACAGTAGATGAACTTCCTCACATATGAAGATATTGATCCAAAGGATCCGGATTGGAATGAGATGCCTCGAGAAACACGAAATGAGACCAAATTGAGAGGGAGGTACATGTATTGGAGATGGATTTATCAAGAAAAATATGTATTGGAGATGGGTGGAGCGTATCTCTTGTACATCGCCCATTCTTTGTAGTTGCGGAGGCCAAATCATCATATCTGGGATTCCTCACATATGAAGACATTGATCGAAAGGATCCGGATTGGAATGAGATGCCTCGGGAAACACGAAACGAGACCAAATTGAGAGGGAGGTACATGTATTGGAGATGGCTTTATCGAGAAAAAATGTATTAGAGATGTGTCGAGTGTATTGCGGAGGCCAAATCATCATATCTGGGATGTTTTGGAGGGAACCAAATCAATTTTTATCGTCCTTCCTCTATTTCAACCAACAGACACATCTGTAGAGTATGGCCTCATCTGCTGGTATTGACCATGCGTGTGTTACCGACTAGTTTCCGACTATGATCGATATTTTGGATCCCGTTTCCCGTACTAGCGTACTCCATTAGGGGACATCTCGTAACAAAACTGACTTTTTCGCTTCCATGTCTCCACAATTCCACATGAAGCCATATAAGAGGATCTCTAGCCAATCCCTTAAAAACAGGCTTGAAGAGTATGAAATTAGTTTTGCGCATCTAGACCGCACCTAGCCAATCCCTCAAATGATTTAGAGGAGTAAACTCGGCCACCCCGAATCCTAAATATTTTTTTCCGACAAGGAGCATATATTAATATTGCGAAGATACCAATTACACCTAGCCTCTACAACAATGAATTGCCCTAGCGGCATTATGGATGCACACAGGCAAAAAAGCAAGAAGAACTAAAAAAAAGTCATGCGAGAATGATCCACTCCTTTAAACAACAGTATTCAGCTTCTCCAAAAACAATGCATCCAAGAAGGTAACAATTTGCACTATCGTCGCCTGATCATAGATGTTAGGTTTTCACCCTAAAGAAAGACATCACTCTCAAAACAATGGCTTCAACAAGGACATTGCCAGGCATTAAGGCTAGACCTTGGACTTTCACCCTGAAAGGTAAGGCTTTGAACTTCTTCTGTGTAGTCGCCTCCACTTGCATACCGCTGCTTCAAGCCACAAAACACCAAGCCAATTCCTCCTCGCCACCAAGACTCGAGCCACCATTGCTAGACCACAGATCTCGGCTTCCATATCATTCTCCGCCAACATCACGGAACAAGAATGTGCTCCATGATATTAAGAGCCAACAGAGCTTCGAAACGCTCCCTCTAAAACCAAACGGTCAGACAAAAGCACGTGTGCGCACGACCGAATACCACCTGATCCATCAATCTGCAGGCATGAGACGCCCAGTGGAGTTCACCGGCGGAGCCTTCCGGAACACGACCGTCCAACCAGATCGATGGGGATATGTATCTGGCAGATCTCCATCTTGACGCAAGAAGAAATCCTAGGACCACCTCCTTTATTCAAAATAAGCAGGGCGGCCCCCACGTCACCCACCGGTAACCTGCAGAATCTGCCTCTCCGATCAACCGGCGGCCAAGGCCAGCGGCGTGAAGGAAGGCAGCAGCGCAGGGTCGATCCACCACCGGAACCGGCCATGACGTAACGAGAAGGAGATGGGGGGACAGCTAGGAGCACCCAGATCAAAAAGATCTGGGGTTGACCCCCGTCATGACCTCAACCCATCCACCACAGCCGGGGAACCTCCTCCACCACCCCGGCAAGGGGCGCCGCCCTGGCCACTGCCGTCGACGAGCTGCCCATCTCCGCCCCTGCAAATCCCAACGGCTGTCTCTAGCAACCACCAGACCTCCGCTTGGCGACTGGGCCTGCCACCACCACGGCGAGGGCCGGTGGCAGCGGCGACAAGAGGATCCGACGGTGGAAGGAGAGGGCTGGCGGCATGGCAAGCCCCCCGCCGGCGCTGAGGGGTGCGCCGCTGGAGGAATGGATACTCGACCTTGCCTCTCCCGAGTAAAACTCTTCACTCCCAACCGCCCACCAAATCTCACCCCAACCGTGTTGGCGCCCCCACTGAAACCCTAGATCATACGCCGATGACCCCAGTGGCCGGATCCAGCCACCACCCACCACCCACCCCCGTTGCCTATTTGGAGCACTAGTTGAGGCCACCCCCATGGGGGCACATCCTCCTCGAGGTCCCATGGCAACTCACGCTAATCTGACTTCCCTGCTGCCACCAGCGCGGAGGTACCAAGATGTTCACCATCGCTTGTGGGGACATGGGTCGCTGAAATCACCGCCCACAACAGAAACGAGTGGCATTGGCTTGGCACATTTTGCTAGGAGGTGCAGGCGGCGAAGGCGTATGACATTGCCTTGGTGTGCCTCCACGGCTCCGATGCGAAGATCAACTTCTCCTTCAGGGAGTCGTGGCCAGAGGATGCTTTGGTCCTACCCCGCTGCGTCGTCGGCCATCGCGAGACGTGGGAGGTTCGCGAGCGGCTCGATGCGGAGCGGGCCACTGAGGACTACATGGAGGAGCTCTGCCACAGTCACTGGAGCGCGTCAAGGAAGAGCGCCTCGCCTTCGAGCGCTACAAGGCGTCAAAGATCGACGAAGCTAGGCCCTCTGGTACACTGGTCATCGACCTCACCGGCGAAGACATCGACACCTCCATTGAGAGGGCGAGCACAAAGATTTTTAGGTTTAGGGTAATCTAGTAGTTTAATCAAATTTTAAGTACTATTTTGAATCAAATATGAGCGATTTTATTTTAAAATGGGGGTGAATTTGAGCTTTAGGGAGCTAAATAGTATAAGATATCGACTAGAAATGCCTTTTCTTTAAAGGAGATAATATATACTCTTTTACTCTTCCAAAATATGAGGGATGTGCTAGAAATGCCATGGTGTGCGGCAGGTGGCATCGGATGAGACATTCATGTGTCGGGCTTGAATAAAAACCGTAGCAGAAGTTCCTCTAACAAAAGAAGCATAATGTTTCTTACTAGTAGTATTAAAAAATAATAAGAACGATCTGGTTTTGTTGTGAATTTGGTACTAGTATATTTATTCTCTCCAAAGGTGGATGGTGGTGTGTTACTTCAGTAGGGAAGTGCAGTAGTACTATGCTAGCCCATTTAAACAACTCAATCTCATCGACGAGACCAAACGTTCTCACTTAGCACTCCACTAGCCTTCTACTTTGCCCAAACTATATACTCCCTCTGTCTAGAAATATAAGATGTTTTGAATCTATACACTAAAAGATATCTAAATACACTTTCTTTACAAAGCTAAAACATCTTATATTTCCGAACGGAGAAAGTATATTGCAACGCAGCACAAATCAATAGTATGCACACAGTAGATGAACTTCCTCACATATACCAAAAGATAATGATCCAAAGGATCAAGATCGGAATGAGATGCCTCGGGAAACACGCAATGAGACCAAATTGACAGGGAGGTACGGGTTTTGACCATGTGTCCAGCGTGTCTCATCTACATTGGTGCGGAGGCAAAATCATAATACCCGGGATATTTTGGATGGAACACGATCAATTTTGTCGCCCTTCTCTATTTCATCCGACAAACACGTCTGTGGAGAATACGGCCTCCGCTGCAGGTACCTGAGGCGTACTCTTTTTGTTTTTTGAAGTAGTACCTGAACCGTTCAAAAAAAAAGTAGTACCTGAAGCGTACTCCACTGTAAAACAATTATGGGAGCGATATCTCATCGGGCTCGCTGGCGTGATATATATAACAGACATACGGTACAGAGATCGGCGGAGTCTGACCTGGACTTGATACACAACAACCGATCTACACAGTCCTAGACAATTACCTGTTTATACAACAAGGTTTAACACCCCTCAATCATAACTTATCTCTACTAATAATATTGCTAGAGGTATAATCCGTGGCTTGCAAGTATGCTTTCAATCCATCAAAAGTATATTTTCTCTACTAATAATATTGCTAGAGGTATGGTCCGTGGCTCTCAAGTACGCTTTCAATCCACCAAAAGTACATTTTTTTAATAAATTTTCGTTTGATGATTTCTTGTTTCCGGTTTTGCCCTCCCACCAGATCACATATTACTGTAACTACCCTTACCGCTTCGCTACTTTTCCTCGCCCCTCCTCTACACGCGACCTTACCGACCCACGGCGGTCCGGCATGGAGCTACCTACTCGCCTCTGACCTCCTCCTTGCTAATGCTCACAATTATTTGACCCAACGCTTCTATTTCTGTGCCCCAGAGACGACGACAGTGGACTACGCCAGGGACCGGGCACCGATGGGGATCGAGTTGGGCGGCGGTGGGATAAGGATGGGCGGCAGCGGACCTTGGGGCTCTAGGGAGTCGCGGCGGAAGGCGGGTTACTGGTGGTGAGTTAGTTCGGCCCAAGGGATATTCTCTGCGGCGGCGTGAGATACAGGACGCGCGGTACCTCGAGGCGATGAAGCTCGTCCGGTTGTCCCCACGGGCCACACCTCAGCCGTCCCTGTCCTTCTAGCGCCCTTACCCCATCCTGATCTTTTGGCCTCGATCAGAGCCACCTTGCCCCAAGAAATCCCCAATTTTTCTCCCGTGCGGATCCTGCGGGGAGGGTCAGAGTGGCGACAGATGTGATGTCACCGCCGAACTTCATCCGCCCCGGCTAGCGTGGAGGCTGTTGGCCGCTCGGTCGAGGCCGCCGCCGCTGTGAAGAGTGAGGCGATGCCTAGTGCCAGGAAGAAGGTGGCACCGGAGGGCGCTGTCGCACAACGAGTAGGCCGATGGACATCTACCGCAAGGAGTCACGTCGCAAGCCGCCGTGAGGGGACTCGAGCAATGCCGGCTATCGAGATGAGCGCGTCGCGGCCTCGCATCGGAGGGTGCTGTTGCGCGTGCCGGCTGAGCGTCCGCCTCTATCGCTATACGGAGGAGCAGCGCCTGGAGGTCGCAGACACGATCACCGCCATCATCGGGAGGAGGGTCGACCGCTCCACGCGTTTGGCGCGGAGCGACATCGCCGTCGAGGCGTCGACTTACAGAGGAGAAGCGGGGCATAGTGCCAGCCTCCACGACGTACCCATGTCGATGTGACAGAGCCGGGAGGAGCAGCGCTGGGGAATGGCGTCGCTGGCGGCGCCGCGCCGCGAGGATGTGTTCCGCGTCGGCCACCATAGCTCGTCCAGTTGCTTTCCGTTCTTCCGTTCTTCCGTTCCTCTTTTCAATTTCTGTGTGATGTCGCTCTGGCTAGATGCAGTCTCGCTAGATGTAGTTCTGATAACGTGTTTGATGGTTGTAAGGCAATGCCTGAAAAGCTTCTTTGGATCGTAGTTATGTCACTTCTGAACTTTATAAAGAATCAGTTCAGGCCTCATGCTGAATATTTGTTGTATTATCAGTTCCACTATGAAATAAAATTGTAAAATTGGGGGCGTGGGCTTCTTGAATATATAAAAAAGGTACATTCAACATTGCGATGATGCAGCAGACCATTGTCTTAGCCTGTCCAGAATTAGTGTTTGGAAATAAACAAGACCGAGGAAAGTAAAAGTTTTTTCTATATAATTTTGAACTTAGAGATGGTATAGATGTCGTTGGTCAGCCAATGGACGTTTCTCTTTTCTTGAGAGTCAGTGATGTGGGTTTTTATATGGATTAGTTTTGTACTAATCGTGATGTAGTGAAATTTGAACTTTACAAGTCTATTTGTATTTCTTTGATGATATGATATAAGATACCATCCTATTAAGTTTTATGTTTGAGGGCTTCTCTCTTAAAGATTACCCTCTTTTCTTTTACTAGGAAATATCCTATGTTTCAAATCAATTTTGCATTATTTTCCATAGATTTATTCTACATGTTCAATTATAAAAAAGAAGAATTGAGAGATGGTTTGGTTTTGGTGTCAACACTTCGGTGCTAGCAGTGCAAAACTTATTTCAGTTGCAATGCATGGGCATGGTTTGAGCATTTATAGGGAAATATTGTGAGGAATTTTCAGTATGTCGTCATTAGATGCAAATCAATAGTGTGACCTGCAACTTCCTAGCAGATTTAGTGCGTTCAAGCTAAACCGAGTCTTTGGTCCCGAAATCAGCTAGGATTCCCGATAAGAAGTAGGCCAAATCACCTCTGCAATTCTTCTAGAGACCATATTGATTAAAACGGTGCCTATGAAATGTTTTAGTATATTGGCAGTTTATAGTAAAGATGTTTGTGATTTCTTGCTCTAACTTTAACACCATGAATAAATTGAAATTTTAATATAGGCCCAGATTTTTAGCGTTTTGTGGCAACCTTGCTCTTACGTAGCAAAGCGCGAACATTTTGCTAGTCTAAGTTAAGATTGTGACGAAACACCTCTAATTGTCTAGTAAATAGTGACTTTATAAATCCATCAGCCACTTGATCTCCTAAAGATATAAACCTGATGTCCAACAGCTTCTGAGCAACTCTTGCACGAACAAAATAATAATCCACTTCAATATTCTTGGTCCTAGCATGAAACACAGGATTAGCAGAAAGATACGTTGCTCCAATATTATCACACCACAATACCGCCGCTTTAGACTACGATACTCCCAACTCATCAAGCAAAGTTTGGACCCACATAACTTCAGCTGTAGCATTGGCTAATGATTTATACTCAGCCTCTGTACTAGATCTAGATACCGTAGCTTGCTTTCTAGCATTCCATGAGACAATGTTTGATCCCACATACACAACAAAGCCACCTGTAGATCTCCTGTCATCTAGACATCCGACCCAGTCAGCATCAGAAAACACACTCATAATAGTGGATGAGGACTTACTCAACCGTAGTCCAAGAGAGATAGTACCACACAAATACCTCAATATTCGTTTGACAGCCGTCCAATGTACCGTGGTAGGTGCATGTAGAAATTGACACATCTTGTTGACTGAGAAAGCAATATCAGGTCTAGTCAATGTAATATATTGTAATGCACCAACAGTACTCCTGTATTGAGTAGAATCATCACCACTCAATATTTCACCATCCGTCAAAGACAACTTATCAGACACTGATAGAGGAGTATTAACCCGATGAAGCAGATCATTAGCATACTTTTCCTGAGATAAAATAATTCCATCATGTACCTTTTTTACTTCAATTCCAAGGAAATAATGCAACTCTCCTAAGTCCTTTAGTGCAAAATCAAGTCCAAGATCATGAAGGAGCGCATCTACGGCCTTCTCTGACAAACTAGCAACAACATTGTCATCCACATAGATTAGCATGAAGATAGTTACTCCCCTTTTGTTGTAGAAGAATAGAGAAATATCAGCCTTAGATGCACAGAACCCAAGAGTCTGAAGCTTGGAACTTAGTCGAAAATACCAAGCACGAGGAGCCTGCTTAAAGCCATAGAGAGCTTTGTCAAGTTTAGAAACATGACCCAAAAGAGTCACATACCCAGGAGGTTGACGCATATAGACCTCTTCTTCCAAAACACCATGCAAAAAAGCATTCTTCACATCTAACCGTCAAAGATTCCAGCCACGGGAAACTGCAAGTGACAAAACAACACGAATAGTTGCCGCCTTGATAACAGGACTAAATGTGTCCTCATAATATATGCCATACCGCTGTTTGTAACCTTTTGCATCCAAGCGTTCTTTGTAACGATCAACAGTGCCATCAGCCGTCCGCTTGATCTTATATACCCATTTGCAATCGATAACATTTTGCCCATGAGCAGCAGGAACAAGATGCCATGTACCATTTTTAAGCAAGGCATCATACTCCTCATCCATCGCTGCCTTACATCGAGAATCTGTAAAAGCCTCAACAATATTAGAAGGTTCACCAGTAGAGCAAAAATAGGCATATCGAATTGTACCATCGGTAAATTTATTAGGCTTAGAAACACCACTTTGCAAGCATGTGTGAGGTCTGTTGATGCGGCACGGTGTTGATGTAATTTCACCGTCCAGTTGGGAGCCCCAAGAGGAAGGTATGATGAGCACAGTAGCAAATTTTCCCTCAGTAAGAAACCAACGTTTATCGAATCCAGGAAAAAGGCAAACTCAAAAAGGTGATGCTTGCTAGCTTCGCGACAGCTCCGGACAATTTATAAGGCGCCTCGTCCAGTGCTTTGCTTTGCCAGCTGCAACGCGGAACCTGCACACAACACAACCAAGTACTTTGCTCCCAACTTACGATGAGGTTGTCAATCTCACCGGTTTGCTGTAAACAAAGGAATCGGCGTATCGAGTGGAAAGCAATAGTAGTATGCGAGAAAGGTAAACAGTGCGAGTAAAGTAAACAGGTGATAGCAATATAAAGGAAATTGGACCGGGGTCCACAGTTCACTAGTGGTGTCTCTCCATAAGATAAATAACATCATGCTGGGTAAACAAATTACAGGTGGACAATTGATAGAATAAAGATAACGTGCATATGTCGAGAGGATCACTATGAGATTTACTCTGGGCATTACAACAAAATACATAGACCGCCATCCAACTGCATCTATGACTAATAATCCACTCGCGGGGAATCAATCCGAGGACCCCTTGAGTATTAAGTTGCGAACAACAGATAACTGCATTAAGCAAAGTGTGTAATGTAAATAAGGCATATGTCCTTGGACATAAGAATGTTGTTTTCTCCCTAGTGGCAACAACACATCTACAACCTTAGAGGTTTCTGTCACCCCCCAGATTAAATAGAGGCATGAACCCAACTATCGAGCATAAATACCCCCTCTTGGAGTCACTAGTATCTACTCGGCCAAGATAGCTACTAACAACGGAGAGCATGCAAGATCATAAACAACATAGAGATAACATAAGATAATATTCAGCACATCAACTCAATCATAACACTAATATTCATCGGATCCCAACAAACACAACATGTAGAATTACACAAAGGTAGTCTCAATCATGTAAAGCAGCTCACGAGATCTAAACATGAAGCACATGGTGGAGAAGACAACCAACTAGCTACTGCTATGGACCCATAGTCCAAGGTAGACTACTCACTCATCGCGCCGGAGGCAAGCATGGCGAAGAAGAAGACCTCCGGTGGCGATTCCCCTCTCTAGCAGGGTGCCGGGAAGAGCTTCTGGACCCTCCCAATCTCGGGTCGACGACGGCGGCAGATCGCGATGTGTTTCTGGAAAATTGATCGGATACTTAGGTTTTTCCCGTCGGGGGGTGATGTGGCACGGTGTTGATGGTTTTTCACCGTCCAGTTGGGAACCCCAAGAGGAAGGTATGATGAGCACAGCAGCAAGTTTTTTCCTTAGTAAGAAACAAAGGTTTAATCGTATCCAGGAAAAAGCCAAACTCAAGAAGATGATGCTTGCTAGCCTAGTGACACTCCAACAAGGGCGCCGTTAACGATAACGTGTTAGCGCGTCTTCAACTAGTAGCAACGTGGAACCTGCACACAACACAACCAAATACTTTGTTCCCAACTTACGATGAGGTTGTCAATCTCACCGGTTTGCTTGAAACAAAGGGTATGAGCGTATCGAGTGGAAAGTAATAGTAGTATGCGAGTAAAGTAAACATGTGATAGCAATATAATGGAAATAGGACCGGGGTCCATAGTTCACTAGTGGTGTCTCTCCATAAGATAAAATAACACATGCTGGGTAAACAAATTACAGTTGGGCAATTGATAGAATAAAGACAACGTGCATATGTTGAGAGGATCATTATGAGATTTATTCTGGGCATTACAACAAGATACATAGACCGCCATCCAACTGCATCTATGACTAATAATCCACTTGTGGCGAATCAATCCGAGAACTCCACAAGTATTAAGTTGCGAACAACAGATAAGTGCATTATGCAAAGTGTGTAATGTAAACAAAGCATATGCCCTTGAGCACATGAATGTTGTTTTCTCCCTAGTGGCAACAACACATCTACAACCTTAGAGGTTTCTGTCACTCCCCTAGATTAAATAGAGGCAGGAACCCACTATCGAGCATAAATACCTCCTCTTGGAGTCACTAGCAACTACTCGGCCAAGATAGCTACTAACAACGGAGAGCATGCAAGATCATAAACAACATAGACATAACATAAGATAATATTTAGCACATCAACTCAATCATAACACCAATATTCATCGGATCCCAACAAACACAACATGTAGAATTACATAATGGTGATCTCGATCATGTAAGGCAGCTCACGAGATCTAAACATGAAGCACATGGTGGAGAAGACAACCATCTAGCTACTGCTATGGACCCATAGTCCAAGGTAGACTACTCACTCATCGCGCCGGAGGCAAGCATGACGATGAAGAAGACCTCTGGTGGTGATTCCCCTCTCCGGCAGGGTGCCAGGAAGAGCTTCTGGACCCTCCCGATCTCGGGTCGACGACGGCGGCGGATCACAATATGTTTCTGGAAAAGTGATTGGGGTTTTAGGTTTTTCCCGTCGGGGGGTCTTTATAGGCGAAGGGGCATCGTCAGAAGTGGACCGAGGCGGCCACACACATAGGGGGCGCGGCCTAGCCCTGGGCCACGCCGCCGTGTTGTGTGGGCCCCTCGTGGCCCCACTCCGTCTCCTCTTCGGTACTCTAGAAGCTTCGGTGAATTTCTGGATGTTTGGCTTTTGTTTCGTCCAATTCCGAGAATATTTCCTGTGTAACTTTTCTGAAACACAAAAACAGCAGAAAACAGGGAACTGTCACTGTGGCATCTCGTTAATAGGTTAGTTCCAGAAAATGCATAAAAATACCACAAAGTGTAACGAAACACTAAGCAAATGGTGTAAAAACAAGCATGGAGCATCAAAAATTATGGATACGTTAGAGACGTATCAGCATCCCCAAGCTTAAGTCCTGCTCGTCCTCGAGTAGGTAAGTGATAACAAAAGAAATAATTTTTGAGGTGACATGCACCTATACAATCTTGATCATCTATGTAAGCGTTGTGCGCTGGGATCAAAAGAACTTAAAACATGGGCATGAAAGATATAATCTTGATAGAAGAAACTTAGCAACCATGTTATAACATGAACAAGAACACAAATGAAAGATCATGAAAATGAAACAATGAAAGTCAAATGTGTGTTCAAATCATATGGAAAAACATACAAATAGTATTCAGCTTGTCCTTCATGAGAGAGCAAAACATAAATGCATAGGACACCTTCAAGTTTAAGAGGGTGACTAGATACAAATAATTTAAGAACAAGTGAAACCAACATCATGAATCAATCAATGAAAACTTTGGGACAATGCACATTATACTCAGAATGACAACTATGCTCTTTTAGACGGTGCATAAAGATAGAAGGTGGTGACTCAACAAAAAAAGTAAAAGAAAGGCCCTTCACGGAGGGAAACCGTGATTAAACATGTGCTAGGGCTTTTCATTTGTAAAACAAAGATAAAAATTGGGTTTTGAGAGGTGGTTGTTTCATGTCAACGACTGGCAATGGGGTCTTACTATCTTCATAATAAACAAGTGAGAGCGGTTCCGAGTTCTTTGAAAATTTGGCACATTGGTGCTCTTTTATAAAGCTTTGGCACTCCTCCCCACCTTTTTTCCTTTCTCAAACCATGGCTAACCGATTCCACCGGGTGCCCACCAACATTCACATACCATGGAGGAGTGCCTTTAAAAAAAATTAGATTGCAATGGTCTGACCAGCTCTCATGCAAAATTAATGACGAGCAGATGAAGCTGCCTAGTCGAGGGATACTTAATTTAATATGGAAGATAGCAATTCCGACCACTACGTCCTCATGAGCTAAAAACAGTGGCACAAAACGAGAAGTAGTTGAAAGTTTTGAAAGGTAGCACATGAAAATTTACTTGAAATGGCTTGCAAATACCATGCATAGGAATTTATAGTGGACACAATGGCAAACTTGGTTTTTAGGAGTTGGATGCACGAGTAGAGCTCATACTCAGTACAAAATGAGGGCTAGCAAAAGACTGGGAGCGACCAACTAAGAGATTAATAACGGCCATAATCATGCAAAGCGACAAAGCGACATTAAAAGAAGCATAAGATGGCATCAAAAGTCAAAAACTAAATGATCATAGAGGCTTATGGCGACTTGTACGAGTCTAACATGTGTGAGCATGCGCCAAGTCAACCCAAATAAAGCATCAAGGAGAAAACCAAAATAATACTTCCAAATAATTAAAACAACGCATGATTTTTTTCAAAGGCTCATTAAGCAATCTCAGTCATTTGAGACAAGTCATGCTACAGCAAAACCACTAAGCATACAATCAAAAAGACATCAAGCACGATATGCAAAAGCCGAGGCCGCAGTCTACACAAGCTCCTTCTTGTACCACTTTCTTTTTGCATAGAGCTTTTTCTCTTTTCCAACACCATTCGAACTTTTTTGAAACAACTCTTTTGATGAAAACCAACATGGACCAGAGGTCAAATTACACCTTGATGCAAAGATATAACAAAATCTGAACAAAAATCAAGGCAAAAATCGAAAGCTAAACGCAGTTCTAGAAAAAGAGAACACTCGTTGAAACGATAAGAGTGAAAAACTGAGTGTTCTTGGCAAATGAAAAGCAAGGCAACTTATCCAAAAGGAATTTGTTGGGGTCCAACCATTTATTACAGCAAAAAAAACTGAACAAAACTGAAAACTAAAAACAACTGGTGCTCCAAGAAAAAACGCATAATGCATGAAGCAATAAAAATATAGTGTGTTGAAAGGTGACCTGATTTTTGCCGATGAAGAAGGGGTGCCTCGGGGGCATCACCAAGCTTTGATGCTTGTACCTCTTGGATATTTATTGGGGTGCGTGGGCATCCCCAAGCTTGAGCTTTTATCCATTCTTCAACTCATCTCATCATTCTCCAATCCCTACACTTGAAAACTTCCTTCATAGAAAACTAAACACAAATCTATTAGCAACATTAGTGTAAGCATAATAATGAATCAACCCCTTTTGCTTCAGGTTTCAACTCAAAACCACCACATATAAAGCATATACCACTGTAGCAACTTCCCCAAAAGTTCCGTGATCAAAAGAACTAAAAAAGAAAGCGATCAAGCGGCAAACACAAATATTGGCAGAAATCTGTCAAAACAGAACAGCTGACAAATGTCGAATTTTTAGTGGGTTTTCTTTTGCTCAAATAAAAACGTGTTTAACTAATGAAAGTTTGGATATAACCTGGGGCATATGCACAAGAAATCGCAGGTCCAAAAGATATACAGAGAATTTTCACGAATTTTTGCGGTGCAGCACCGAAAACTGTTTCAGGACAGCAACATCCCCAAATCTTACCTCACTCAAATTAGAGGCTTCTCTTGGCACAAAAACGAAATAAAAATGATAAGGAGAGGTCATTACAGTAGTAATAACTTCCAAGACACAAATAAAAGAAAAATAACTGAAAGTAAAAACATTGGATTATCTCCCAAGAGTGCTTTTCTTTAACGCCTTTGAGCTAGGCGCAGAAAGTGCAAATCAAGTAATATCAAGTGAATCATTAAGATCAACTGCAGAAGTCTTTTCAATAAGGCATTGTATTTCATCCACATAAGGTTTTGAAGACCCTTTGTGATCACGCTTTGGTTCACTCAAATCACTAAAAAGATTTTTGGGACAGATCCAATCAAAATTATTTTCAAAAGCTTCATACAATCCCAAGAGTTTGCTAGGTATTCGCACTCTAGAAGCTTCACTGGGTGTACCAACAACCTCTACAGGCGAGCCAAGCTTATTAAATCTCTTAAAAAAATTTCCTAGCTTCAATGGCAACATCTCTAAATTCTATACGCAAAGTTTTCAAGGTAAAAGCTTTCTTTTTGGGGTCCTCAATATCATGAAGCTTAAGAAACATGTGTTGCATAAAAGGATTAAGGCTAGCAAACCTAGCTTCCAACATGTGAACTAAATAAGTAGAAGCAACTTTATAACTAGGAGCAAGCTCAGCCAAAGACTTTTCCTCAACATCTTTATGCATACTAATATGATTAAAGAACTCCTCAATGTTACTTTTCCCAATAATAGAACCACTACCTACTGAGAGGTCCTCCAAAACATACTTAGGGAACCACAGAAAGAACTAGAAGTAAAGAAATAACACCTATAAAGGAAACTAATTTTTTTTTGTGTTTTTGATAAAATGATGCAAGTAAAAGTAAAGTAAAAGCAAAACTTAAAACAAAGTAAAGGATGTGCGTGCGAAACTCCCCTTGCAGAAGTCTTCTTTTTCCCTGGCAACGGTGCCAGAAAACTGTCTTGATGCGGCATGGTGTTGATGGTTTTTCACCATCCAGTTGGGAACCCCAAGAGGAAGGTATGATGAGCACATCAGCAAGTTTTTCCCTTAGTAAGAAACCAAGGTTTAATCGTATCCAGGAAAAAGCCAAACTCAAGAAGGTGATGCTTGCTAGCCTAGTGACACTCCAACAAGGGCGTCGTTAACGATAACGTGTTAGCGCGTCTTCAACTAGTAGCAACGTGGAAGCTGCACACAACACAACCAAATACTTTGTTCCCAACTTACGATGAGGTTGTCAATCTCACCGGTTTGCTTGAAAACAAAGGGTATGAGCGTATCGAGTGGAAAGTAATAGTAGTATGCGAGTAAAGTAAACAGTGCGAGTAAAGTAAAAAGGTGATAGCAATATAATGGAAATAGGACCGGGGTCCATAGTTCACTAGTGGTGTCTCTCCATAAGATAAAATAACACATATTGGGTAAACAAATTTCCTTGGAATTCATCCCAGGGTAGACCTCTTCCAGCTCTACTTCTCAGTGCGGGCCAACTACGAGGATGACAGATTTCTCCGGACCTGTGGGACAATTTGCTTTCTTCCACGGAGATCAAAGGAGTATCCCTTCATCACCCCTCTGGATTCCGCCATTGGATGGAGAGGGTCCTGGTTCTACATGGCGGATAAGCCTGCGCCATCTCAAGCCCGCGGCCTTCCTTCCTTTGAAAACATAGCAGCTCAGCCCCTCGACTCCAAGAACCCTGTCAATGACGACACCGCCACCCCCTATGTCAAGCTCTTAGCATGGCGGATCGCCAAGCTATCCAAGGATGGTCTCAAAGGAATTGATACCATCAATTGTTGGATTTCTCGGCGGATCTAGCCGCTGCAACATTGCGATAGCCTGATGCATGAGTACACAGGTGCAAATGATGGCATGCGATACTCAAACAAGGAGATGGACCCTAAGGTGGTCGAGAAGCGCATTCGCTCGCTGATGAAATCTCCCAGGAAGAAGCCCTTGAAATTTGGCATGGCAATGTTTGAGAATGGCAGCTGCCCACCGGTAAGTTACATTTCCGCCATAGTATTACATGATACCTTTGCACTTTATTCTAACTAACGTCTTTATTTATTAGCTCAAATCGCTTGGCCCTGCGGACTTTGCTCATCCCCTTCGCCGCTCCAACTCCAAGCCCACTGGTGTTGAGGAAGTAGTTCACTCCAGCAGAAACAAAGAGGAGACGGCGGGGGACGTAGATGACACAGCCCGCACGACTAAGGCGAAGGTGGTTCCCAAAAAGCGGGGCAGCAGCGGGAAACCTCGTGGTGGTAGCGGGAAATCTACTGACTCCCGCCGTTTTGTAGCTCAACGCAGGGCGGAGCTGGAAACGCCATCCGAGAATACCGCTACCATCAACCTACCAAAGTCAAGGTAACCTTTCATTATTTCTTTCATCATTTTTGCTGATTTCACTGCTAATCCTCCTTTGCTCAGAAGGAAGAAGCCTGCTGTCAAGGAACCGGCATCCAAGCGAACCAAGCCCTCTCCTGCTGCTATCCCGCCGACCCCTGATGCACCAATTCCCTCCCCCGCTCGCAATGATATCGATATGGAGGATGCTGGTGGTCAATTTGGGACGATGCCAGAAGCCAACCTGACGACTGAAGCTACGACTAATGATGTCGTCCAAAGTGAAAAGGCTCCTGGCTTGTTCCAAGGTCAGATGGCGGATGCTTCAGCAGGGGGCAGCTCGTTTTGGAAGCAGAGACAACTTAAGATCGTCGACCTTATCACCAGCCAGGAAGATGCCAGCAACCAGCTATCCAACGGAATTTCCGCTTTTGTAGAGAAGACAACAATCATGAAGAAGGTATGTACTTCTAGTAGCCCCCGAGCGCCGTGGCGAATTTTCGTAGAAAATCCGCTATGGTGCTCTAAGAGAACTACTTTTAAACTTTGCATAGTATAGCCCCCGAGCGCCGTTATATCATATGGTGATCTTTAGAGAACTTTAAATTTTGCACTGAGTAGCCCCCGAGCGTTATGGCGGATAACTATCCGGCATAAAGCTCTTTAGAAGACTAAAAAATCATCATGAGTAGCCCCTGAGCGTTATGGTGGATAATTATCCGGCATAAAGCTCTAAGAGTGACTAACACATAATATCATTTTTCCAGAATTACAAGAAAGTTGTGGAGGACCTGGTCCAGGTCGTCAGCTCGCAGGAGAAGGAGCTGGCAGAAAAGAGCACTCTGGTGGCAGACTTGCAGCAGCAGCTCGAGAATAGCGGTAATTTTCTTTTGTCTTGGACAAGTTTAAGTACCTTTATGCTATCCGATCAATACTTTGCTTATATTTCCGCCATGCAGATGCTGCCAAGCTGAAGTCCACACTCGAGGGGATGGAAAGAGGCCATGCTATAGCGATGGAGGGGTTGCAAAAGCAGCTCCAAAAATCCTTAGCCTCGAATACCCTCCTCGAGGAGCAGCTCAAGGACCAGGAACGCTAGAACCTGCAGAAGCAGAAGGAGGTAGAGGATCTCCGCAAGGCCGCCGCTAAATTTGAAAAGCAGCGAGATGGCTTTAACGAGGTCCTCGATTATTTCCAGAAGACCCTGCTAGGTATCAATGGCTTTCCATACTCTGTAGTTTGTAATAATGCTCTATGCCAAGTATGACACGTTGTTTATTTCCGCTATGTAGCGACCCTGGAGCAAGGCGAGGTGGATTCCGCCACAGGCTTGCGCATGGCCACCGATGCAGCGAAGAAGGAGCTGGATGGCCTTCTCAACGCTGGTCGGCAAGCGTGCGGGAGTCTGCAGATAGTGGGTTCAGCTGGCCTCTCCGCCATAGGGCTCACCAAGAAGTTGCTGCTCGTGCCTGGGCTTGTGGCGGACTGGAAGCAGTCGTCCGCTCGGGGTGGTGCCAGAACCACTTTAACTCTAGCGAAGGCCCACTACCCTGAGCTGGATCTGGACTTAGTCACCTCCGGCATCCCAGAGAGCGGCGAGGACAGAGCACCGGTGGACGAGACCGCCATCCGGCAGAGTGTGCTAGGATATGATCAGCTGTGTGCCCTGGGCACTCAGCTGAACGTATACTACGAGGCATACGATCTGCCGGGGTCTCCGAGCCAAGCTTCGGCGTCGGTCTCTGCAGCCACTGCTGGTGCTGATGGCGGCGATGAAGTGTCCTCTGCAATTCCGCCATCTGCTTGAGTTGTACCCTGCAATGTGGCAGGAAAAAACAATTGCATCAATTCGGCCCCTGAGTGGGTCTGTAAGTTAAATATTTAAACTGCGTGTATGCTCTGCACTATGCCTGATCTGCTTGTGGCGGATCAGTGAATGCTTTTGAACTTGTAGCACAGTTTTTATTAAGTGGTTTTATGTGCGAAAAAACTGCCAGGCCTATTTTTATGCAACTTGCAGCTATTTGACATGCTCAAAAAACAACACTTTGAAAAAAATTCGCGCGTAGGATTATGCGATCCGCCATCCGGCTCTTTGTGCTTGACTTTTTGTGAGATGGCGGAATCTTCGCACGAACAATCTGCTAGGGCGACGATACTTAGTAGCAACCATCCAAAACCCTTAGCAAATAGCGGCTTAGACCCGTCAAAAAGTCACTACTCGGGAATCCACACAAAGAACGTCAGATGGAGATCAATACATAAATATGCTACGCGGACCGCTATGGCGGATTTAAAGAGATGCAAGTGCAAAGCACAATTGCGCAAAGGTTCCATACGATCTAAATGAACAATAAATGAGGTAAAAGACTCAGAACAAATCAGGAGTGAACCAGATGCTTTATTTCATTGATCATATAGAGGTGCCTATTACATAGCTAGGTAAGTGCTAAGTGTAGAAAGGACATAGCTGTGCGATGTTCCATGGACGATCTGTTTCATCGTAGATATCATCAGGGTCTCTTCGTTTGCACTTCTTATTGGGTCGCTTATCTAGCTCGCGAATATCAACGAGGTAGTAGGAACCATTCAGTAGAGCTTTGCTGATGACGAAGGGTCCTTCCCAAGGCGGGGATAGCTTGTGGGACTTCTGCTTTTTGAGGCGTAGAACCAGGTCCCCTTCTTTGAACGAGCATTTGCGAACTCGGCGGTTGTGATAGCGGCGGAGATTCTGCTGGTAGATGGCGGATCTCTGGGCTGCTAGGTCTCGTTCTTCTTCCAGCAGGTCCACGGATAGTTGTCTGGACGCTTCTGCATCTTCCTCCTCATAGGCCTCGACTCTTGGGGAATCGTACTGGACATCACTTGACAAGATTGCCTCTGCTCCGTAGACTAAGAAGAAATGGGTGAGGCCAGTTAATCTGTTTGGCGTGGTCCGTAGACTCCATAACACAGATGGCAACTCTTCTGCCCAGGCTCCAGCTGCTCTATGTAACGGTGCTTCTAGGCGTGGCTTGATCCCTGACATGATTAGTCCGTTGGTCCGCTCAACTTGGCCATTGGACTGTGGATGTGCCACAGATGCCAGGTCAAGGCGGATTCCGTTGTGATGGCAGTACTCTTCAACTTCTCCTTGAGACAAGTTAGTGCCATTGTCGGTGATGATGCTATGTGGGATGCCGAATCTGACCACAATGTCCTTGACGAATTTTAGGGCGGTTTTGCCATCAAGTTTTCTGATGGGCTTAGCTTCCACCCACTTGGTGAATTTTTCTACCGCTACTAGGAGGTGCGTAAATCCCGAAGGTGCTATTTTTAGCGGACCCACCATGTCCAGCCCCTAGACCGCAAAAGGCCAGGTTATAGCGATCGTATGCAGTGATGTGGTGGGCATGTGGGTTTGCTTGGAGTACATCTGGCAACCTTGGTAGAGCTCCACGATACGATCTACATCTGCCTTGGCTGTTGGCCAGTATAATCCATGGCGGAATGCTTTAGCTACTAGGGATCTGGCGGCGGCATGATGCCCACATTCGCCTTTGTGGATTTCCCTTAGTATTTCAATTCCGTCCACTTGGGATATGCACTTCATAAAAACTCCCGAGGTGCTTCGCTTGTAGAGCTGGCCATCTATGATGGTGTACGCTTTTGCTCTACGCTCGATTTGTCTCTTTTGGACTTCGTCTTCGGGTAGCTTCTTGTTCGTCAGATATTCCAGGTAGGGCTCTGCCCATGGTGGATTGCTGGGCAAAACCGCCATAACGGGGGAGCTTGCTAGTTCCGGATTTTCTGGATCTACCATCTTGACTGATGGTATGTGCAGATGCTCAAGGAATATGCCTGGCGGAACTACCTTGCGGCTAGATCCTAACTTGGACAAGGTGTTGGCCGCCATGTTATCTTCTCGTCGTACATGCTTTATGTCGTAGCCGAGGAAACTTTTGGCCATCTCATCCACTTCGTCTCTGTAAGCCGCCATAACTTCGTTCCGAGCTTTGTATGTGCCAGCCACTTGCTGAGCGACAAGGTCAGAATCTCCACAACACATAATGTGTTGTACGCCGATCTCCTTTGCGACGCGTAGCCCGTGCAGTAGCGCTTCATACTCCGCGATGTTGTTGGTGGTGGGGAAGTGAATCTGGAGAATGTAGCTGAGCTCATCTCCCTTGGGAAATTTGAGTGTCACTCCAGCCCCCGAGCCGTGTAGCAGCTTTGAACAATCAAACTGCATCACCCAGTGCTCTGGTTCTGGGACATGCGTAGTATCCTGTGCTTCCTTCCAATCCGCCATGAATTCCGCCAAGGCTTGAGACTTGATGGCGGTGCGAGGCTTGTAGTCGATGTCGAAGGAGGCCAATTCAATGCCCCACTTTGCAACTCGTCCTGTTGCATCGCTGTTGTTGATGATGTCCTTCAGTGGAGCCTTGCTCACCACTGTGATCTTATGGTCATAGAAGTAATGTCTTAACTTACGAGAAGCTAGGAAAACTCCATATGCCAACTTTTGGTAGTAAGGGTAGCGCTGCTTGGATTCCGTCAGGACCTCGCTGACATAGTAGACTGGTCGCTATACGCCATACTCCTGCGCTTCTTCCTTGCGTTCTACCACGATGACGATGCTGATGACCCTGTTAGTTGCCGCCATGTATAATAACATGGGTTCTTGGTCTTCGGGGGCTGCTAGGACTGGTGCAGTGGATAGCACTCTCTTCAGATCCTTAAGCGCAGTGTCTGCCTCGTCGGTCCAGATGAATTCGTCTGATTTCTTCATCAACTTGTAGAGTGGCAAAGCCTTCTCGCCAAGACGACTGATGAATCTGCTCACTGCTGCCACGCAGCCTGTGAGTCGCTGTACGTCCTTCAAGTCATTAGGCCGAGAGATGTCGAGGATTGCCTTGATCTTCTCCGGGTTGACCTCAATTCCACGGTGGGAGACAATGAATCCCAGGAGTTGTCCAGCTGGTACCCCAAAGACGCACTTCATGGGGTTGAGCATCATGTTGTACTTCCTTAGATTATCGAAGGTCTCTTTCAAATCCGCTATCAGGCCATCTTGCTTCTTGGACATAATGGCGATGTCGTCCACATATGCGTGGATGTTACGTCCGATTTGATCCGCCAGGCACTTCTGCATGGTGCGCTGGTACGTTGCTCCTGCGTTCTTCAGACCGAACGGCATTGTGACATAGCAATATGTGCCATAAGGTGTTACGAACGACGTAGCAAGATGATCGGACTCCTTCATCTTGATCTGGTGGTATCCTGAGTAGGCATCTAAGAAACATAGCAGCTCCGATCCCGCTGTTGAGTCAATGACTTGGTCAATGCGAGGCAAGGGAAAAGGATCTTTTGGGCACGCTTTGTTCAGGCCAGTGTAATCTACACACATGTGCAGAACCTTTGTGTTTTTCTTAGGAACTAACACAGGATTTGCCACCCACTTTGTATGGATCACTTCTTTGATGAAGCCTGCTTTCAGTAGCTTGGAGATCTCCTTTGCTATCGCGCGGCGTTTTTCATCGCCGAAGCATCTCATGGCTTGTCTTACTGGCTTGGAGCCAGGGATTATCTGTAGGGCATGCTCGGCGAGTTCCCTGGGTACACCTGTCATGTCAGATGGCTGCCATGCGAAGATGTCCCGGTTCACACAGAGGAACTCGACGAGCGCGCTTTCCTATTTGGGGGACAGATTTGTCCCAATCGAGGTGGTCTTGGCGGCATCGCCAGCGACAAGTTCCACCTACTTTGTATCAACTGTAGGCTTAAAGGTGGGCGGGGAGGCGGAAACTTCCTGCTTGGATGCCGGCATCTCCGCAGGGTCCGTGGTGGCATGGATTTCCTTGAACTCCTCGCCAAAGAACACTGCCTCCGCGAAGGCGGCTTCTCCTTCCTCGCACTCCTTTGCCTTTCTGAAGCTGCCATAAACGGTGATTATGCCATCCGGTCCTGGCATCTTCAGCTGGTTGTAGATGTAGCATGGCCTGGCATGGAAACTGTGGAAGGCAGGGCGGCCGAAGATCACGTGGTATGTACTTTTGAATGGGGCCACCTCAAAGGTTATGGGCTCTTCTCGGTAATTTTCTTCGCTACCGAAGGCTACCTTGAGGGTGATGGACCCGAGGGACTTAGCTTGGCGGCCAGAAACCACTCCATAAAAAGTGACAGCACTATGGCAGAGTTGGGTCTTGGTAAGGCTGAGTTTTGTCAGAGTTTCCACGTACATGATATTCAAGCTGCTGCCGCCATCCATTAGACACTTGGAGAACTTGTAGCCGTGGATTACAGGGCATACTACCATGGCGTAATATCCATCCGGGATGTGTTCTGGGTGATCTTCACGGCTCCAGTGCACCGGTACTTCAGACCATCGGACGTACTGGCGGACTTTTGGAATGGTGGCGTTGAGGGAGCGCATAGCGGATCGCTATGCCTTAGCCGTGGGGGGTCCAAGGAACGTGTGAAAGGCTCTTTTTTTGTTGGTATTTTTGAATGGGTTACCCGTGCCAGCCCCACCCTCTGCCTTTTCGGCGGGTTTGGGTGTAGGGTCTTCGTCCATATCACTGCCATCCTTGGACTCCTTATCCTTTTCCACTTTTCCTTTGCCACGAGGCCATTGTCGCCGGTTGCACTTGTAGCCAGCATCTTGATCCGCCTTGATATCGTTGACAAATTTGCAGTTCCGGTTGGTGTGATTGCACTTCCCTGAAGCGTCTCGATGGGCGAAGCATGGCATATCGCGGTACTCGTCGTAGGACACGGGGGCAGAAGGCGCCGAAGCGGGAGCTGTAGAGCTCCGCGGCTGGCCACTGCTGGTACTACGTCCTTTGCCGCGTTGGCTGCTTTGACTCTTATCGGCAAAGGTTGTGGCCACCATGTCCGGAGTTTGCTGCTCTTCTGGCGGATTCTTCCGTTTATTGCTGTTGTTCCGCTTTCTTATATTCTAGATGGCGGAAGCCTTCAGAGATTCACGGGCGTCATCATCGGCGGCCGCGTAGTTGCTTGCAATGGTGATCATGGAGTTTACGGTTAATTTCCCTTCGTTCCTTTCTCGCAACAGGCGATGGCGGAGCAGCTGGCCTCTCTCCAAACTATCGATGAACGCGAGGATGGCGGATTCATCGGTAACCCCTTCACAAGAATTCTTCATATCTAGCCATCGCGCAAGGAAAGTTCGGGAGGTCTCGTCGTCGGCCCGTCGGCACCTTTGGAGGTCACCAATATTATGAGGTCTCTTATAGGTACCCTCGAAGTTTTCGGTGAACACAGTTTGCATGTCGAACCAGGTTTGGATGGAATTTTCTGCCAAGTCATTGATCCACTACCGCGCTGTGCCGGATAGCATCAGGGGCAGATAGTGGACATCAACATTGGGTGATCCCCCTGCGAACTGTACTACGTTGAAGTAGTCTTGTAGCCAAGTTAGAGGCCTGTCGACTCCATTGTATTGGCGGATATTTTTCTCGATTTTGAACCCATGTGGGATGGGCTCATCATGGATCCATTGTCCAAAGCACTTCGGACCGAGGAAGAAGGCTGTTTGAGACTTGGCAATCTCGTTTAGGTGGGTACGCGCGTCGTAGGGCTTCTGGTCCTGCAGATCCTTGCGAGAGTTGCATGATTTTGCTGGTCCGCCGCCGCCACCGCTGCCGCCATGGGGGCTGCCTGGTGGGGATGGCGAAGGATCACGTCGTCTTTTACTCTCGTCGTCCTACGACTGATCTCTGCAGCTACGATGGCTTCCCTCTGCTCTCCGTGGAGATGGATCGTCGTCATGGCGGCGGGAGCCTTGCCCTTTGTCATCGTGGCAGCGGGAGGAGCGATGCTTATCCTTGTTGCCGCTGCGGTGCACGCCGTCGTCATGGCGAGATCATTCCCTTTGCTTGGATCCGCCGTCTCGACTAGCTTCCCGTCGTGGCGGATCGTCTCTGCGTCCAGCGTCACGGCTTCATCCTCGCTTGCCATCGTTGTCGTGTATGACGATTCCTCCCTTTGGGATTTCGAACGTCTTATACTTTGGTGGCGGCATGTTGGTCTTATGGCGGGGAGCAGCGTTGTCTTGCTGGTATCCATAGGCAGGGTAGTTCTTGCGAGGTGGTGATGGATTTCTCTGCGGACCCTTGCCGTGTGGCTTGTCATCGGAGGATATTGGGATGGCATCTGCCCGGTTGCGAGCTTCTCTTCTTCGGACTTCTGAGGATCCGGTATGAGATTCGTTATCAGGGCGCGTACCATAGTTGCCAGTACCTCGAGCTTTGGAGGCGGTGCTGGACCTGCATAGCGCGGGATCAGATTCAAGCCATCGTGACGACGTAGCTTTCTCCTGCTGCACCAATGCTTTGGTCATCAGTTTTACTGCCGTCACTAGGGCTGCTAGGCTTTTATTATGCTCCAATAGCTCCTTTGCGGCCAAGATGTTTTCTACGGGCGTAGCCCTGACTTCATCGCAGTTCTTGTCCACATATGGCGGGTTCTTGATATACATCTTGGCCAGAGTTTCTGCGGTTGGCACAGTGAACTCAAGGTTTCGCACCAGCTGTGGGTCGCCTCCCTCGTTCATTTGGTTCTGGATGAGAGTAACATACTTCTCCTCCTTGTTCCTTGTGCGCTTCAGCGTGTCTTGAGCTTTAGCAATGTCGCCATCTAGCTGTTGGCCCATCTTCTTGACTCGCTTTGCTTCTTTGAGGATTGCTCGCCTTTTTTTCTCGAGATCATTCACATCTCTGACATAGTTAGGGGTGATTGGATCTGCTAGAGTTCCGTAGACGACCTTGTCCAGTGGGGTCGTGAAGTCTTCTGGGTGATGCACCTTGCGGATGGCGGGTTGCAGAGGCCTGGGGCCGCCCTGGATCTCAGGAAGCTGTTCCGTGGCGGGATCGGCGGCTGGTGGCGGGTTACCCTGCTCTTTGCCAGCATCTCCGTCATGGGCTGCCTGAGATGGCGGATCACCGGTTGTCTGCCCAGCGTCATCTCCTTTGTTGGTCATGAACATCTGCTTGGTGGCTGCGTTCTGCTCTTCAAGTGCTTGCTGAGCTAACTCCGCCTCGATCCTTCTCATGGCGGCGTCATAGTGATCAGAATCATAGCCTTTGCTATCCCAGTCATCTGATTCACCACTTTCGTTAAGTGCCTCTAGGATGGATTCACCTGGGCTATCTTCTCCATTGGAGGTAGATCCCGAAGTGATACCTGTGAAAGCAACTAGGCAATACCGCGGTGTCTCTAACGCCAGATTACTCATGGCAGATTCACAGCGGTCTACCACCACTTCCTCTACGTCTAGGGCGGGTTGGGTGGGATTGTTCTTCAGATCCGATCTAGATGACTTAGGAAGTTCCAGATCAAATGATTCCTCCTACGTATCCAGCTCGAAAGCGGTCCGTTTGGGGGTTTCAGCCATACCAATCCGCCGGAAATTGGTTTTCATAGCGGGGTTAGGGTTTGTCTCTCCGATGAAGATATGGATATCTCCGATCGGAACGATGGTGAATCGAGCGGGGTCTTCTCTAGCTGTCACCCAGAGGTTATCCGCTGGGACGATGGGGAAGCCGGAATCGTAGAGGACGCACCCGATGGCGACGGTGTCGCCGATGCCTGCAAAGGCGGATCCCGCCTGGATCCGCGCTCCTGATGCGTTTTGCCCCACGGTGGGTGCCAACTGTCGTGGTTTCGTCAATAGATCTACCATAGGGGTAGGTGTATGGCAGTTTGTGGAAGGGGGTGAACACGGCGGAGCGATCCAGGACGGTGGTAGCACGAGTTTACCCAGCTTCAGATCCCGCAACGGTGGTGAGACCCTATGTGCTGCTATAAATCACTATATGGCAACAAGTGCTCGGTTACAATGATGAGGTTGGCTGTTTCGCTATGCGATTGGCCGTATGTCTAAGTTGTGCCTCAAGGGCTTCTCCACGCCGGCTTATAAAGGCGCCTGGCGTGGGCTACACGATGGTACCAGAGCGGATACAATTTGGAGTCCTAGACTAAGTCCTATGCATGTACTACAAGGCAACCTGCCATGGGCCTATCTTCGGATCCGCCATGAGCTCCTGCGTCCAGTACCGCCATGGTCTCCCTAGCAACTGGGCCGCCCGGTAGGCAATCCGCCATACCACCCTGATGGGCCACCCTGGCTTGCTGGTTCAGGACTACGTCGCTGGTATACCTATTTGGTATATCCCCAACAAACATTATAAGTAGAGCACACATTTCTAGCAATGATATACAATTTATCAATTTGTTCCCATAAGTCTTTCCCTTTTTGTGACAAGCGGTGTTCCTCATAATATTTTTGTTGCTCTTTCGTGAACCCACCTTGCCAAAAAGATTTAGTTTCAAAGAAACCAACCATTGATAGAAAGCATGATAAAGCAAGACAATAACAAACCAACAAAAATAACAACTATAGTAGGAACTAATTTTTGTGTGTTTTTGATAAAACAAAGCAAGTAAAAATAAAGTGTCGATGGATTTCGTGTCGCAAGAACATGGGGTACCACGCGACGGACCCAAAGATTCGAACGCAGGGGGCTGAACGTGGGAGATCTTGGATCGCAACGAAACACGGTGACGGAAGCCTCGAGTCATCGAACGCACAACGCACTGCAGAGAGAGACACCGAGCTTTACCCAGGTTCAGGGCCCTCGTGGTGAGGTAAAACCCCTACTTCCTGCCTTCTTGTATTACGACGCGATACCTCGCGAGGAGTACAAGGTCTTGATTACAGAGCTCTAACTGGCCGGAGGTAGAAGAACCAACTTAGCCTAGCTAGGAGCCCAAAGATGAAGATCCGATCCCCCTTAAGGGGTGGCCTCCCCTCCTTTTATAGCGCCCTGGTCCTCCTTCCCCTTATCATCTTGGGGAAGGGGTTGCCACACACGGCCAAGGAGGGAGGACAACTATAGTCTTGATTCTTCCATGGATGTAGTCTTCGTAGAGTAGTGGCGCTGGTCCACAGGAGTGGGTGGAGGAAGCTGACGTCCTCCTCTAGCGCCCTGCACTGTCCACCCTATTTTTATGGGGGTGCCAACAACCACTGTGCCGCTTTATGCAGGCATGGCGAAAGTTGGTCTCCTCCCTGTTGGGGGTAGCGTGGACGGTACATAGTCTTCTGCTCTTATCTTCTTGCTCAGCACGGAAACGTGCCGAGCTGACATGGACGTGGTCCCCCCCCTCACGAGAAGCAGCTCGTGAGGAGGTCTTCTGGTCCTTAGCAGTTTTAGTCGTCGTTCTCCTCATGAGGCGCCTCCTCATGAGGGTCTTCTCCGCTGGTTTCGGTCGTTGTTCCACCCCTAGGCCGAAGCTGGGCCGTTGAAGGGGCCCAGGAGCAGGTGGACCGGGATACCCCGGTATCCAGAACATCGACAGTAGCCCCCGGGAGCCTGGCCTGTGAATGCACCCTCTTGAGGGAGCGAAGGGCCAGGGGCCCCCAGAAGCTGCTGGGCCCTCCAACGGCACGCGTCAACGCGCAGTCACAGGACCATGTGAGGATGCAGAGGCCGCGGACGCGTGGCGCGACCGCAGCTGGTGAGGCGAAGCGGTGGGCGACACAGCAGTCCCCGAGGCATCAAACCGTCATGATGGTGCGTCGCTTCGCTGCAGAGCGCTGCACCAATGCTTCGATTCCCGCGCTGAGATTTGACGCATCAACGCCGGCCGCGCCCTTTAAATGCAGCCTCCTCGATACCTCCGGCACCTCACTCTCTTCCCCCAATGCCACTTCTTCCTCAATGCTCCCCAAGCAAATGGATCCCTCCGCCTCCTCCGCCGCCGCTAGATCGAGCTCGGGGAGAAGCACCGCGGGCGCCCCTCGGGCAGCGGGAACAAGGCAAAGATCCCCGCCCGGTGGACGCCCGGCGCCGGAGGCCCCCTGTGCATCGGGGCACCGAGGCAGGACGAGGCGAATCGCACCGCCCCGGGGGCCTCCAATGCCTTGACCCTTCGAGGTCTAGCGCCTGGAGGCGCTCTGAATATGCCATCGCCGATGGTGGCGGCGCTGGCTCCCCGCTCCCCGGGGAGCATCGATCGGGTGCTCCGAGAGGTGGAGGCCACCCTGGGCCCTTTCCTCCCAGCCGCGGATGGCCCGGGGCCGCAGGAGGCGGCCCTGCCGGCGACCGGAGTGGTCGCGACTCCCCACCACCTGGCGGCGGAGATGCTGGGACCCCTCGTCACCCCGGGGTCCCGCTTCTTGGAGCTCCTCGTCGTCATCTACGCCTAGAGCTTCAACTCCCTCCGGCTGCCCGACGCAGTCCGGAGGGTGATCTACGCCCCCGCCGCTTCCTCCGAAGAGGTCGCGCTGGTGGAGCAGAGCAGGCCAGAGCATCTCTGGCCTGTGGACATCATCCTCGGAGCGGGCGGCAACGCCATCCTCTCCGGACGCTAGAGGGCTTTCGCCCTCGGCCACCACCTCTGCGTCGGCGACCACCTCATCTTCCGCTTCAAGCTAGGGATGCTGGAGGCCTCGGTGCGGATCTTCGCCGCCGCCGGCGTCCGCCGCACCTACCCCCAGCCCACGGCGCAGTAAAGGGGCGGCCTTGCCGCGGTAGCCTTCTGGGGAGGGGAGCTAGTCTCCTCCCCTCTTTTGCGATGTAGTTTGCGTCGGCGCGGTATGCCCTGCCGTGCCTCTGTTTCTTCCCCCGCTGGGGGCTATCAATGAAGTCCTCTTTGCTCTTTCGCTCCTTGTTGTTCGTCGTTGTCCTGGTCGTCCGCGCGCTCGAGAGCCCTAGCGAGTTGTTAACGCCGGCAGGAGGCCTTCCTGCGCCTCAGAGCTCATGACGGGGTCGGCACCGACGACGACATTGGACGATTCCTGAGACAAGTAGTTGAAGAAAGAGTTGGAAAACAAAAAACCCCAAATCCCCGAAAATGAAAAACAAGTCGATAAAAAAATGAAAAAAGAAGGCGAATAAGATGCCCCTGTGACCGGCACAGGGACCTTCCTCATCGTGAGGGAGCGCGGCACTATCTGTGCCAGCAGCTAAGAGCAAATTGCCGCGCGTGGCGATTCAAGGGGCCTTCCTCATCGTTGAGGGAAGCTGGACCCTCACGGACGCGAAAGCGTCGACGCTTAAGAGAGCCCACAGACCGCCGACACCATGTTAAGGGTTGCTCACGAGGTGAAGGGCCTGGCGCGGACCTCCGGATCTGCGTCTCCTTCGAAAGATGATCGGAGCGGCCTTGGTCTTTAGTAATCCTGCCGTGTTTGGCCTTCCTCGAGCGAGGGGAATCTTCCTGCAGATGCTAAGTGCATCGACGCGTCCTTGCACCCTTATGAGGGTTGCTCACGAGGTGCTGGTCCTTAGCGGGTGCCTTGGGCACACCTTGGACTTTTCCCGAAGATTTCTTATTTTCCGGTGTACTTTGCGAGGAACTAAGCACCATGGGCACGTGGAGGTGATCGATAATGGGGCCATCGCCCCTAATCAGAGCTCAGTCCCTTCGGGTTTTTCGGGCTTGCTGTTTTCCGGGTGAAGGCCCCAGCACAGACACCATGCCTAGCCCCCTTCCGCGTGGAGTACAACAGAAAATAAATGGACTTCATGCCATTTTAATATCATGCCGAAGCAGAGGCGCTCTAATACGCTTTAACTTAATATCAGTGCTGAAGAGCAGTTTGAGCTGATACAAAGTGCCATGACAACGGTCTTGTCTCCTCGTGAGGAACCTACGGGTAGAACTTTCGCAGATGAGCTATGTTCCACGGGTTCCCCACCAGCACGCCTTCCGCGGTTTCCAGCTGCGCCGAGCCTGGCCTGGCGATGTGCGTCACCTTGAAGGGGCCTTCCCACATTGGAGACAGCTTGTGCAGGCCCTCGCGAGAGAGTATCCTCCTCAGCACCAGATCGTCGACCTCCAGAGTCCTTGCACGAACATGGCGACTATGGTAGCGGCGTAGTCCTTGCTGGTACCTCGCGGCGCGAAGCGCTGCTTGGCACTGAGCTTCTTTGAGCTGGAGGAGGCGGTCCTTGATGAGGTCCTCTTGGCGAATCTCGTTGAAGGCGAGCACTCTTGGTGACCCGAACTTGACGTCGGTGGGAAGAACAGCCTCCGCCCCATAGACCAAGAAGAAAGGAGTCTCCCTCGTGGGCTTGGTGGCGGTAGTCCGAATGGACCACATGATGGATTGGAGGTTGTCTAACCATTTTTTGCCACAAGCTTCGAGCTTGGCGTTGAAGCTCCTCGTGTTGAGTCCCTTGAGGACTTCAGCGTTGTCACGCTCGGCTTGGCCATTGCTCCTGGGATAGGCGACTGAGGCGAAACAGATCTTGATGCCGGCCGATGTGCAGTACTCCCGGAACAGCTCGCTGGTGAACTGGCTGCCGTTGTCGGTGATGATGCGGTTAGGCACACCAAAACGACAGACCAGCCCACGGATGAACTTGACTGCGGACCTGGCCGGAATGGTGCACACCGGCTCCACCTCCACCCACTTGGTAAACTTGTCGATGACGACGTAGAGGTAGCGGTAGCCCCCTTGCGCTCTAGGGAATGGACCGAGAATGTCCAGCCCCCAAACAGCAAAGGGCCAAGTGAGTGGGATGGTTTGCAGTTCCTGCGCTGGCTGAGTGAGAATCTGCTTGGCATGGAATTGGCATGCCTCGCACTTCTTGACCATCTCCGCCACATCCCAGAGCGCTGAAGGCCAGTAGAAGCCGCTTCGATATGCCTTTCCGGCGAGGGTTGAAGCAGAAGCATGATGCCCACACTCGCCGGCGTGAATGTCCCTGAGAAGCTCTTGACCTTGGTGAGTAGATATGCACTTCAGAGCGACGCCGTTTGGCCGATGCCGGTACAAGTCACCATCCTTAACGCAGTATCCCGAAGCTTGGCGTACTATCCTTTCGGCCTCCGACTCGTCCTCAGGAAGCCTGCTGCTGATGATGTAACACCCCACTTTCTGTAACCCTGTTTAAGTAGTGTTTAGTGAGCCAAAAATGAGGGCCAACTAAAACTTTTTGTGCTTCATCAGATTTACTGGAGTATCTTGTATGTTCTCCTTGTTGGATGTGTGATTGCTGCTTTAAGTTGCTTTTTGTATAAGACTATGGACCAAACCCTCCTATTTCAAATGGTTTGACTTTGTGTGATAAATTGACTTTGTGTGACTTTGGTTGAGTTCCTTGTGTGTAGCTCGGGTCTACAGGTAGGCATGTGGCCTAACCAATCTAAATCAAATCTTTATAAGGTGGCCAGTGGGGATATTCTTATAAACTGCTTCAAATTATTTTCTATATAAAATCTATTTTGATGTTTCCCTCTTTGTAAAACCCAACTACTCTATTCCATATGGAAGGAGTATTTATTTTCAAAACTTAGGTTTATCAGAAATCAGAAATGAGGTTCCCTCCTTATAAGCACTCATTTCATTTTTTCAATATCTTTATAAAATTATTTTCCCAACTACTTTTCCTTTTTACAAAGATATGAGATATGGGAAGAATACCTCTCTGGTATTATTCTTGTCTCTGAAAATTATGGGAATAGTGCCCATGGTTTATAAATGTTTTGAGATCTCTCTCTAATATACAAAAATCCCACTTGGCTAGAAATCAACTCTTGTTTGTAAACCGACCAAAACAAGTTGTTTTCCTCTCAATCCTAAAATCTCTAACTCTAATGTCTTAGTCTTACCATAAGACAATAGGAGCCCCTTTTTGAGGAATTTTAGAACCAATCAAAATAGCCCAAGGAAAGCACCCATGGTGTTATTAGAATCATCTACATCCCATCTTAGGATGCTCCTCTCAGTTTTCGCAAAAGATTTTCTTGCAGTCATTTTATCAAACACCTAGTGTGCAGAGTATCTTCGTGTCTGTTAACAGATTCAATTTTCCAACCCTTGTATTAAGCTCATCTATTCTATCCATGACAATGTACCTTACTAGACCTCATATTTGGCATATGTTCTTCCATTCTTTCCATTACCACTTGGTCATCTGAGGCCATCTTCAAATTGTTTCAATCCTGTTTCTGAGGCTAATCAAATCACTGACCATTTGACTATTATCAGATGCACTTTTGCTCCCACTTTTAAACTTCGAAATAAATTGTTCAGAGACCATCCTATAACCTATTCCTCTTATTTTTGACCTACTCTAACTACCTATGCACTTGTATGTGCATTTTGAGGTATGCCACCTATTTATGTGACTAGGTTTTGAACCCTAGTCAAAACTGATTTCACTTTCTAGTTTTCCTTGATCCTCTTGGTAATTTGTTAGCACTCATCATAAAATCTCTCCATAAATTCATTTCCTCTCTACTAGCATTTGGAAATGTTATTCATGCAGAATATCACTTTTCCTCCATCAAAATAACTATTTCTTTATCTCATCTTTCTTGCTTAACAAAATGCATATGATTGGTAACTATGTTGTTTCATGCACTTTTTCTTCTCATCATGTATTTTATAATCTCCTACCATGTTATACTATTCCTATAGGACCCTATGGACCCAAAACCCTAGTGGTTCATCTTCAAATTTTCAAAACCTTGTCTCAAGTAGTATAGTGCAAATCTTCACATTCCAATTTTGGTGGTCTTGCCTATTCTCAAATAAAATCTTCCAAATTGGCAATACCAATTAATCTCACCAAACCACACCCATCTAATCCATCTATGCATGCCATTGTTTGGTGCATATGAGACTAGCCAACAATCCAAAAAATTGCATCATGCATGAAATCACCACCATATCTACCACTATCTAATTCAAAATTATTTGGAACTTCACCAAACCACCACTTTGACCTCTCCAGCACTTTGACACCCCTCTGGACGAAATGTACTGTAGCAAGCCCTCTCTTCCTTGTCCTCTAGTGCTTGGAGGTAGCTATTGGAAAGACTCATGCTTATGTGCAAATCTTGTCTCAAACTTGTTTAAAAACCAGCAGCAGCTCCTTCCCAAGCAAGGCACCCTTCTGTTCTCTCTCTCACCCTCTCCACCGTCCCCCTTGCCCAACCAGAAGCTACCAAACCGACCCCACATGCCCAAACCGACTTACACCATGACCCCTCTAGATATAAACCCACAGCACACCCCAGCCTCTCTCTGGACCCCCATTCTGCTCAAACACCACCATCTCACTCTCCTAGAACAGATAGACCGCCCTCCCTGCTCTGTAGCAGGGGAGGAGGAGAGAAAACGAGATTTCAATCTGCGACGGA
Source organism: Dactylis glomerata (assembly GCA_007115705.1). Lineage (NCBI taxonomy): Eukaryota > Viridiplantae > Streptophyta > Magnoliopsida > Poales > Poaceae > Dactylis > Dactylis glomerata. The sequence goes on from QXEO01000712.1 coordinate 154,623, forward strand.
GAGGAGATGAATGCCGCTGATCCAGACCCTCCCTTCCCCTTATTTCTTCTTGAACGAGCTCTCCTGACCTGTAGCTAACTATCACTACCCCTATCTTGATCCAGGAGCACCAGTTCGTTGACCCCCTGGAGCATCGAATCGGACCTCACCATCGCGGGCGCGTAGGTCATCGTCCTAGAGACCAAACCGACCGTCCCGCACCTCTCTGAGCTCGCCGCCGAGCGCCGCTTCTCATCGTGCCGTCGTCGACATCAGGGAGGCCCCCTAGGTGAGCCGCCGGACCCCTCCCTACCGATCTAGGGTTTCTGCCCGCGTCCCAATAGCCGGAGGTAGAAGACGAGCCAGGACCGTCGATCCCGACTTGATCGGACGGCCCCGGGCACTTCGTACCGCTTCAGCCCTCCCGGCCGTTGACCGCCGGGGCCCTCCTGTCAGCGCGCTGGGCCGCTGCTCCCGCGTTCCTGCATCCAATCTGGGCTGGCCCGGTGCGATGCAGCCTGGGTCCGCTCAGATCCGGCCTGCACTTTATTTTTTTTATCTGAAAATCTTTTTTAATTTTCAAAATCCCTGCTAGTTTAGTAATTGCATAGAATATTCTCTGGGCATGCAAATTGAGTGATTCAAATTTCTATAGACTCCTTGTTAAAATGTCTATCCAATGGCACCTGACCCATTCCATTTGGGCCACTGTAGAAATACTTGAAGTTAATCTTGTAAAACAAGCATCCTTTCAGTCAAAATTGCAAATCTAGAGTTTTATAAATTGAAATGTTGTGTTTCCAATTTTCAGAGATGCTCTGATATGTTATCTTGCATGTCCCACCGAGTTTGATATTTTAGGAGCTGTATATCTACATGAGTAATTGTGTTGGCAAATAGTTTATTAAGTCTTGTTTATTTTGTCATTTGAAATAGAATGGGAATTTTGGCATGAAACCAATTTCTATGCTTTGTGCTTGGTAATAGCTTCCCAGAACACCCTCTGGTGCATTTTTCTGATGCCCAGAGAATATCTGGGAATTATTTTGGTGTTCTAGTCATAGTTTCTATTAGTTAATTCATAGTAATTCAACCCCAAAGTGTTTTGGAGTGAATCCAACTTTGTTGGGTTCAGAAACTTGTTGTTTATCTACAAGTGTGCCGAGTATGATATTTGACCTTTTTGAACACATGCATGCTTGTTGAAGTTAGATGGTGATTTATTTGCTATGTTTGAAAAACCCTAGTTCTAATAGGATTAACTTGCTAATAAAAATCTATGAAATCTTATTTTAGATTCTAAACATGTTTGTTTCTGATACTCTCTGATTATGTGATGTTGAGTGATGAAGTGCTTGTGACTTGTGTATGCATGTATGCTTATTGTGTGCTTTTATTTTTTTTCAGCGATAGAATCAAACGACGAGTGTGCGGAGGAGGGGGGAAGTCTTTGAGTATCAAGAAGAGGAAGACTAGGGACAAGCCACTCAAGGCAAACCATCTACTTGTTGCATACCTGAATCCTAATAATTCACCTTGCATTGTTTTATTACTGTTTTCTTTTTATGCATGGTTTCTATGTTGCTATTATTCTCTATATAGCAATAGTTGACGACTTAGCTCCACAAGTCGACTTGATATCATCCATTGAGATGACACCCCTTGTGACCTACTCAACACCCCTTTTTACTAGAGACTTGATGGTTAGCATCAATGTCCTTGGGAAAACTTGTAGTGGAGCCAAAAACTCTAGGATGGGAACACTCTCTAGAAAGATTTCGAAAGAGTTTTCAAAAACCTTGGAGTAGTGACTACTCCACTGAAATGTTTTTCAAAAGGTTTTATAAACATGGAGTTGGACATGGGAGATAAAGGAGTTGGTGGTTTTATGAAAAGTGACATTGTGTATAAGTGTTCGCCAAACCAATTACTCCCGTGCAACCACATTACCCTGGTATGGGACGGGGCTTAGTCCAAAGTTTGTCTGCTTTAGTGCGGGGAGCCTCGTACTATATAAGGATCTGTAGGACCCCAGAATCCGAGTTGTCGCAAGTGGTGGGCAACAGTGTAGCGGGCCTGCCAATAGGCTACCCGTCTGGAAGACACTTGGGTTTCTCCCGCCGTGGCACTGGAACTACGCTCGACGGAGGTAGACGGCCAGGGTTTGCCGGGGAAGTTAACTCCACAGGGTAGGCACCCGTACTAAGGTAGATGAATGGAAGGCTCTGATCGGGTGCTTGTCGTGGCATAGGATGCTATGCGGGGATGATGCCCACACGATGAGTATCCGGATGGTGTGGGTAAAGTGTACAACCTCTGCAGAGTGTAATCTATCCGAATAGCCGAGTCCTCGGTCATGGATGGTTGGAATGGCCATACTTAACCTGTATCAGGTTTTGGTTTTACAAAAATGTTTTCGGAAAGATGGAGAAAGGTGCCGGACGGAGTACTCGGAGGGTACTACCGTGGCATGGTTATGGTTCGGAGTATTTGCAGGGTACTGCCAAAGGAATGGGGAGGGTCATGTGTGATTGACCCGGTGTTATAAAGGAAGGTGGTCATGTTCGATTGACCACCGGCTCTCTCTCTTGAAGATTAAAAGAGAGTCCCCCTTTCCTAGAGATTTTTACTAAAAAGGTTTTTCTAAAGGTTTTCTTTAATAAGGATATAGAAATGTCGTAAGACATGCCGTATCGACACGAGAAATTGACTAGTTAGGATAAACTAGACTAGAGCCTTTCTTTGCTATAGCCAAACTACATATCAGTTCACTATCTCTTTAGATGGTTTGCGAGTACAATTCAAAATGTATTCACGGCTTTGTCCCTGGCTATTAACTTGGTCAGACCTGGAGCAAGAATTCGATGAAGATGGTGATGGTACGATGGCGCCGGTGCGAACTAGGAATGTCTCCCAGTCAGTTGCCTGTAAGGTAGTAGGCATGACGTGGGTCATCAACGCTGCTTGGTATCCGCTGCTTAGTTGTAGACTTGCCCTGCGTGGCAATATCATGCTTGGTCATGTGACCAATTGTAAGTATATTTATTCTTTACGGTAAAGGATGATGTAATTCTGTTATCAACTCGGATATGTGGATTCACGACACACTGATCATGGGATCGTGAATTGTATGCATATCGGGTATTCCGGCTGGGTAATCCGGGGACCCCACAGAGTTGGTATCAGAGCCATCCTGACTATAGGAGACCTTAGTTAGCATGGGCGTTAGATAGGAAAGTACTATCTTGGATAAAACTAATTTCAAAGTTTATTTTCCTAATCGGCCAATAGAGTGGCTTATATTCCTCTTATCTCTTCAAAACTTCTAGTCTTACCTCTCTGATTACCAAATAATTTTGAAGATTTTACTCTGTTGTCTCCTCCACTTCAAATCTAATTAATGGATGTTGTACCCTAACTAGACCCGAAGATTAGCAACACAAGATGGAGCAAATCGTCAGAAGGACGTCTTCAAAACTCCCCAACTATAAAGAAAGAAGACTATTGGCAAGTATTTTGCCTTTGGTTGACACCGACGGCTCTGTCAAGATGCTGACCTTGTTCCTCCCTGGACTAGCACTTTTACAGTCGCCAAGGACCAAGTACTTAGTTGCTTGACTAGTATTTATTAGGTTTGTCGGGCGTGTATGCCACCAATGGCACACTTCAGCAATCCCTCTGAAGACCTCACCACCATGTGATGTGATACAAGAAGACTTACAAAACTACACTTCCCAAGTCAACATCAACGGCTCAACAACACTGCAACTTCACCACCAACTACCATCAAGATTCTGCTGAAGCGAGAGTCAAGGAGAATGAAGACATCAACAACTATGGCCAACCATGACCCTAGGATGAATAGGACTAACCCCAAATATCGCGCGTTGTTAGGCATCGGTGGTACTTGAAGTACCTCGTGTGATTTCTGCAATTGTTTGTTGTTTGCCTTGTGTGTTCTTGATAGTGTTTGTAGTTGTCTTGTGTGTTTCTTGAATGTGTGTTGTACTTTGTGCTCATGATTGACTTGGCCTCTCAGCCTTACAAACCCCTCTGGCTTGTAAAACCACAAATAGAAAAACCTCCCTAAAATGTGTTTCCCTCTCATCCAGTTGCGTCAGCTCGAGTAGCATAGCTAAGTTCAAAGTAAAATTAAGATGCTAACCTTAGCCTTGATAATTGTGGGTAATAACTCTTCTCGCAACACCTCCACAAGATCCGGTGCAACAAATTTTGCTATGTGTTTCAAGCTTCGTTGAGGCCTCTCTACAATGTCAAGGGAGCAGAAGATCGACCCGCTTGGACTAAGGAAGGCTTCCAGAAGACAAAGACTTCACTAACCGGGATCGACTAACCTAAATCTAGAGTTTCCTAACGTTGATGATACTCTCTTAACATCCCGACACTTGCTAATCTTCTAACAAGCCAACTAACATTGAGCATAGAACTATCAAATCCAAGCCTAACTTTCGAAGATCAACCTGTTATCGCCAATTGAAGCCCGAAGACTCACATGCTTGTTCTCCACTGAGCAAATAGAAGGATGAAGACTCTCCAAAATCAAGCCATCAATGTCGACTCTGCATTTAGGAGATATCAATTGAGGTAGCAACGAGAAGAAGTGAAGACTTTTCTAACTAACTCGCTCACTCGTTCAAATTTTGACGGGTTTGAAACCAAAACTGACTTATGACACGGGTAGAAGTCCACATGAAGACTTCTGGAAGATGAAGTCAACTCAAGGTATCCCAATATATCTCAAGATCATCAAGGCTACCAGAAGATGGGGAATCAAGAAGATCTTTAATTGTCTCCACCAACCCGAAGACAAGAAGAAACAGATCATTAACTACTGGAAGACACAATGTTGGTGGTGCACCGCCACCTGAAGCGTTTTCAGCTCAAGCTCAAAACGACCCAAAAAGAATGTTTTCTATTGGGACTAACTTGCGCCTGGGTAGTTAGGAAGCGTAGGAGACTAAGTTGACAAATTTGACGTACCTATCAAGACCGAAGCACAAATGCTCTTGTCTACTATCCTCAGGACTGCAAGCTCGAAATTAAAGGTCTACGCCAACATCAAGCTTCAAGACGCAATGCCAAGAATTGAAGGCCCCATCAATCTACACGAAGGAAGCGACGACCCCAAGCCAACAAAAGCTACCCGAGAAGCCTCGACTCTTCAAGACCTCAATTGCGAGCTGAAAACCTTCTAACTCTCGTAGAATATTTTCAGGCATACTAGATAGCCTAACCCCGCTAACCTTAAAAATGTCCCAATGAGGTTTCAATAAGATACTTTCGGCAACATCAACTCTTCAGCCATGAACTTTAGCAAATGAAGACGATCTACACCTTCGGCAAAAGAAAGTCCTTGATGCAACTCAGATTATCACCGGTGAGTTGGAAGAGAAACTGTTGAGGCCTAACTCTAACTTCATCTCAGCACCTCTTACTACTACGCTTAGGAATCTCGGGATGAGATTCTGTTTAAGGGGGGAAGAGCTGTAACACCCCACTTTCTGTAACCCTGTTTAAGTAGTGTTTAGTGAGCCAAAAATGAGGGCCAACAAAAACTTTTTGTGCTTCATCAGATTTACTAGAATATCTTGTATGTTCTCCTTGTTGGATGTGTGATTGCTGCTTTAAGTTGCTTTTTGTATAAGACTGTGGACCAACCCCCCCCCCCCTATTTCAAATGGTTTGACTTTGTGTGATAAATTGACTTTGTGTGACTTGTTTGACTTTGGCTTAGTTCCTTGTGTGTAGCTTGGATCTACAGGTAGGCATGTGGCCTAACCAATCTAAATCAAATCTTTATAAGGTGGCCAGTGGGGATATTGTTATAAACTGCTTCAAATTATTTTCTATATAAAATCTATTTTGATGTTTCCCTCTTTGTAAAACCCTACAACTCTATTCCATATGGAAGGAGTATTTATTTTCAAAACTTGGGTTTATCAGAAATCAGAAATGAGGTTCCCTCCTTATAAGCACTCATTTCATTTTTTCAATATCTTTATAAAATTATTTTCCCAACTACTTTTCCTTTTTACAAAGATAGGAGATATGGGAAGAATACCTCTCTGGTATTATTCTTGTCTCTGAAAATTATGGGAATAGTACCCAGGGTTTATAAATGTTTTGAGATCTCTCTCTAATATTCAAAAATCCCACTTGGCTAGAAATCAACTCTTGTTTGTAAACCGACCAAAACAAGTTGTTTTCCTCTCAATCCTAAAATCTCTAACTCTAATGTCTTAGTCTTACCATAAGACATTAGGAGCCCCTTTTTGAGGAATTTTAGAACCAATCAAAATAGCCCAAGGAAAGCACCCATGGTGTTATTAGAATCATCTACATCCCATCTTAGGATGCTCCTCTCAGTTTTCGCAAAAGATTTTCTTGATGTCATTTTATCAAACACCTAGTGTGCAGAGTATCTTCGTGTCTGTTAACAGATTCAATTTCCCAACCCTTGTATTAAGCTCATCTGTTCTATCCATGACAATGTACCTTCCTAGAACTCATATTTGGCATATGTTCTTCCATTCTTTCCATCACCACTTGGTCATCTGAGGCCATCTTCAAATTGTTTCAATCCTGTTTCTGAGGCTAATCAAATCACTAACCATTTGACTATTATCAGATGCACTTTTGCTCCCACTTTTAAACTTCGAAATAAATTGTTCAGAGACCATCCTATGACCTATTCCTCTTATTTCTGATCTACTCTAACTATCTATGCACTTGCATGTGCATTTTGAGGTATGCCACCTATTTATGTGACTAGGTTTTGAACCCTAGTCAAAACTGATTTCACTTTCTAGTTTTCCTTGATCCTCTTGGTAATTTGTTAGCACTCATCATAAAATCTCTCCATAAATTCATTTCCTCTGTACTAGCATTTGGAAATGTTATTCATGCACAATATCACTTTTCCTCCATCAAAATAACTATTTCTTTATCACATCTTTCTTGCTTAACAAAATGCATATGATTGGTAACTATGTTGTTTCATGCACTTTTTCTTCTCATCAAGTATTTTATAATCTCCTACCATGTTATCCTATTCCTATAGGACCCTATGGACCCAAAACCCTAGTGGTTCATCTTCAAATTTTCAAAACCTTGTCTCAAGTAGTATAGTGCAAATCTTCACATTCCAATTTTGGTGGTCTTGCCTATTCCCAAATAAAATCTTCCAAATTGGCAATACCAATTAATCTCACCAAACCACACCCATCTAATCCATCTATGCATGCCATTGTTTGGTGCATATGAGACTAGCCAACAATCCAAAAAATTGCATCATGCATGAAATCACCACCATATCTACCACTATCTAATTCAAAATTATTTGGAACTTCACCAAACCACCACTTTGATCTCTCCAGCACTTTGACACCCCTCTGGACGAAATGTACTATAGCAAGCCCTCTCTTCCTTGTCCTCTAGTGCTTGGAGGTAGCTATTGGAAAGACTCATGCTTATGTGCAAATCTTGTCTCAAACTTGTTTAAAAACCAGCAGCAGCTCCTTCCCAGGCAAGGCACCCTTCTGGTCTCTCTCTCACCCTCTCCACCATCCCCCTTGCCCATCCAGAAGCTACCAAACTGACCCCACATGCCCAAACCGACTTACACCATCACCCCTCTAGATATAAACCCACAGCACACCCCAGCCTCTCTCTGGACCCCCATTCTGCTCAAACACCACCATCTCACTCTCCCAGAACAGAGAGACCGCCCTCCCTGCTCTGTAGCAAGGGAGGATGAGAGAAAACGAGATTTCAATCTGCGAGGGAGAGGAGATGAATGCCGCTGATCCAGACCCTCCCTTCCCCTTATTTCTTCTTGAACGAGCTCTCCTGACCTGTAGCTAACTAACACTACCCCTATCTTGATCCAGGAGCACCAGTTCGTCGACCCCCTGGAGCACCGAATCGGACCTCACCATCGTGGGCGCGCAGGTCATTGTCCCAGAGACCAAACCGACCGTCCCGCACCTCTCTAAGCTCGCCGCCGAGCGACGCTTCTCCTCGTGCCATCGTCGATGTCAGGGAGGCCCCCTAGGTGAGCCGCCGGACCCCTCCCTGCCGATCTAGGGTTTCCGCCCGCGTCCCAGCAGCCGGAGGTAGAAGACGAGCCGGGACCGTCGATCCCGACTTGATCGGACGGACCCGGGCGCTTCGTACCGCTTCGGCCCTCCCGGCCGCTGACCGCTAGGGCCCTCCTGTCAGCGCGCTAGGCCGCTGCTCCCGCATTCCTGCATCCAATCTGGGCCAGCCCGGTGCGATGCGGCTTGGGACCGCTCAGATCCAGCCTGCACTTTATTTTTGTATCTGAAAATCTGTTTTTAATTTTCAAAATCCCTGCTAGTTTACTAATTGCATAGAATATTCTCTGGGCATGCAAATTGAGTGATTCAAATTTCTGTAGACTCCTTGTTAAAATGTCTTGTTTATTTTGTCATTTGAAATAGAATGGGAATTTTGGCATGAAACCAATTTCTATGGTTTGTGCTTGGTAATAGCTTCCTAGAACACCCTCTGGTGCATTTTTCTGATGCTCAGAGAATATCTGGGAATTATTTTGGTGTTCTAGTCATAGTTTCTATTAGTTAATTCATAGTAATTCAACCCCAAAGTGTTTTGGAGTGAATCCAACTTTGTTGGGTTCAGAAACTTGTTGTTTATCTGCAAGTGTGCTGAGTATGATATTTGACCTTTTTGAACACATGCATGCTTGTTGAAGTGAGATGGTGATTTATTTGCTATGTTTGAAAAACCCTAGTTCTAATAGGATTAACTTGCTACTAAAAATCTATGAAATCTTATTTTAGATTCTAAACATGTTTGTTTCTGATACTCTCTGATTATGTGATGTTGAGTGATGAAGTGCTTGTGACTTGTGTATGCATGTATGCTTATTGTGTGCTTTTATTTTTTTTCGGCGATAGAATCAAACGACGAGTGTGCGGAGGAGGGGGAAGTCTTTGAGTATCAAGAAGAGGAAGACTAGGGACAAGCCACTCAAGGCAAGCCATCTACTTGTTGCATACATGAATCCTAATAATTCACCTTGCATTCTTTTATTACTGTTTTCTTTTTATGCATGGTTTCTATGTTGCTATTATTATCTATATAGCAATAGTTGACGACTTAGCTCCACAAGTCGACTTGATATCATCCATTGAGATGACACCCCTTGTGACCTACTCAACACCCCTTTTTACTAGAGACTTGATGGTTAGCATCAATGTCCTTGGGAAAACTTGTAGTGGAGCCAAAAACTCTAGGATGGGAACACTCTCTAGAAAGATTTCGAAAGAGTTTTCGAAAACCTTGGAGTAGTGACTACTCCACTGAAATGTTTTTCAAAAGGTTTTATAAACATGGAGTTGGACATGGGAGATAAAGGAGTTGGTGGTTTTATGAAAAGTGACATTGTGTATAAGTGTTCGCCAAACCAATTACTCCCGTGCAACCACATTACCCTGGTATGGGACGGGGCTTAGTCCGAAGTTTGTCTGCTTTAGTGCGGGGAGCCTCATACTATATAAGGGTCTGTAGGACCCCGGAATTCGGGTTGTCGCAAGTGGTGGGCAACAGTGTAGCAGGCCCGCCAATAGGCTACCCGTCCGGAAGACACTTGGGTTTCTCCCGCCGTGGCATTGGAACTACGCTCGACGGAGGTAGACGGCCAGGGTTTGCCAGGGAAGTTAACTCCACAGGGTAGGCACCCGTACTAAGGTAGATGAATCGAAGGCTCTGATCGGGTGCTTGTCGTGGCATAGGATACTATGCGGGGATGATGCCCACATGATGACTATCCGGATGGTGTGGGTAAAGTGTACAACCTCTGCAGAGTGTAATCTATTCGAATAGCCGAGTCCTCGGTCGTGGACGGTTGGAATGGCCATACTTAACCTGTGTCAGGTTTTAGTTTTACAAAAATGTTTTCGGAAAGATGGAGAAAGGTGCCGGACGGAGTACTCGGAGGGTACTGCCGTGGCACGGTTATGGTTCGAAGTATTTGCAGGGTACTGCCAAAGGAATGGGGAGGGTCATGTGTGATTGACCCGGTGTTATAAAGGAAGGTGGTTATGTTCGATTGACCACCGGCTCTCTCTCTTGAAGATTAAAAGAGAGTCCCCCTTTCCTAGAGAATTTTACTAAAAAGGTTTTTCTAAAGGTTTTCTTTAATAAGGATATAGAAATGTCGTAAGACATGCTGTATCGACACGAGAAATTGACTAGTTAGGATAAACTAGACTAGAGCCTTTCTTTGCTACAGCCAAACTGCATATCAGTTAACTCTCTCTTTAGATGGTTTGCGAGTACAATTCAAAATGTACTCACGGCTTTGTCCCTGGCTATTAACTTGGTCCGACCTGGAGCAAGAATTCGATGAAGATGGTGACGGTACGATGGCGCCGGTGTGAACCAGGAATGTCTCCCAGTCAGTTGCCTGTAGGGTAGTAGGCATGACGTGGGTCATCAACGCTGCTTGGTATCCGCTGCTTAGTTGTAGACTTGCCCTGCGTGGCAATATCACGCTTGGTCATGTGACCAATTGTAAGTATATTTATTCTGTACGGTAAAGGATGATGTAATTCTGTTATCAACTCGGATATGTGGATTCACGACACACTGATCATGAGATCATGAATTGTATGCATATCGGGTATTCCGGATGGGTAATCCGGGGACCCCACAGATGTGGAATGCCTTGAGCTCAAGGATCTAATCCACCCCCTCCTGCCGCGCCAATGCTAGAAGGACGTGGTCACTGATGTCTACACACGCTTCTGTTCTTGTAGACAGTATTGGGCCTCCAAGTGCAGATGTTTGTAGAGCAGCAGCAAGTTTCCCTTAAGTGGATCACCCAAGGTTTATCGAACTCAGGGAGGAAGAGGTCAAAGCTATCCCTCTCAAACAACCCTGCAATTACAATACAGAAAGTCTCTTGTGTCCCCAACACACCTAATACACTTGTCAGATGTATAGGTGCACTAGTTCGGCGAAGAGATAGTGAAATACAAGTGGTATAGATGATTATAAGTAGTAAATGCAATCTGGAATAAAAATGGCAGCAAGCAAACAAGTAACAAAATAGCAAGTAAACGGTGTGCAAAGCTTGGAAACAAGGCCTAGGGATCATACTTTCACTAGTGGACACACTCCCAACAAATATAACATGATTGAACAAATAAACAACTTCTCTTCACTATGGCACTCTGAATTACTCTCCTATTGAATAACACTAATCATTGCGTAGGGCTACGAAGCACTCCTTAAAGTTCATCAAGTACTTGACAAACACCACTCATAGAGATATTCAAATCAGATCACAACTCAAGATAGATATTATTGCAACTTAGACCAAGTACTAACACGGTGCACACACTGTCAACATTACACCATGAAAGGAGGAATAGATCACTTCAATACTATCATAGTAATAATTATTCTCATAATCCATAAAAGATCACAATCGTAGCCTAGACCAAGTACCACCACGATGCATGCACTGTCACCGTTACACCATGGCAGGAGGAATAGATTACTTTAATAATACCACTAGAGTACACATAATATCTGAATAATAACATCTACTTGTTCAACATGATACAAAGCTCACGATCACATAAAGATCACATCATGGGAGAAAGAGGTGAACCACATAGCTACCGGTAGAGCCCTCAGCCCCGGGGATGAACTACTCCCTCCTCATCATAGGAGACAACAAGGTTGATGGAGATGGCGGTGAGGTCAATGGAGACGTGTAACAACTCAGAAATTGTAATCCAACCCTTATTAAATAAAGTGCCAAATTTTGGGCTAAGATAAAACTTTTTATTCATTATTTTATGCATACATGTATTTCCTCTTATATGTATTCTATGATTTTATGTGTGTTATTTTTGTTTGAGCATTGGTTAGATAATCTTAAGTGAACCAACAAAATCAATTGAGAAAGATTATAAGAACCAAAGCAACAAGAAATAAAAATAGGTAAGAAAGAGATAAAGTTAATATGATCTAGGAATTGTTATTGACTGCACCACTTTGAGCCCTTAGATTAAGCAATCTACAGCTCACCTTCATGTTTGGCCAGTGAGTTGAGCTTAACCAAGTTATGAACTCACTCAACCAACAAGCTTTTGCCCAAATCTCAAACCAGAACACCACTCAAACTTGAACCAAAGTTTGAATCTGAAACAGAAACCATATCAAATTTGAAATATAAATTTTTGCAAAACTCAACCTTTCACTGTAACAAAAATATGCCTGGGTATCTTATCCAATATGATGAGCACCCAAAGTGGAAAATTTTGAAAATTCAAATTTTGAGTTCTTGCGGGCATTTCGTCGAACACTGGCAGAAGGAAATCAAAATCGAATCAAACTTCACTGGAGCTGCACTGTGCTGGCTCGCTCCAGCACTGTCGCCATGCTCCTTGGCCTCTCCTCGATCGATTCCAGCGCCCCCAGCCCCGACCCAAGCCAGGAGAAGCGGAGGGAAGCGGAGGTTTGCACCCAGGGCCCCCTCCCAGTAACCCTCTGCCCTACGCGATGCCGACCAGCTTGGAGGCGCCAGAGGAGACCCACAGCACCCCGCGGCCGAACCAGCAACCCCCCAGCACGCGAGCGTGAACGCCGTGACCGGAGCGAGCTTCCAACGCCGCCAGGGCCCCCGTGAAGACGAGCTTCTGGCCGCGCTTGCCCCCGTCGCTCCGGCCTATAAAAGGCCCCGCCGATCAAACGCAGAGACGCACCTCACTCCCCTCTACCTCCCAGACATTGTCGCTTAGCCCTGCTTGCCCTAGTTCGCCGTCGCCAGCCTCGCCGGAGCAGCACTGGACGAGCGGAGCGCCGCCGCGTCCGAGCACCTGGGAGCAAGCTGCTGCCGGGAATCGGAGGAGGAGGAGCACCGCCGCCGATCCCGCACGTCGCCGACGAGTTCTGCTTCCTCTACGCCTCGCCATCGCCGTCGAACAGTCATCCCTGCTCGCAGGTGAGCTCCCGCCCGTGCTGAGGAAGAAGATGATCGCGAGCCGTTAGATCTTGATCGAACGACAACTTACCGATTCGGGTTTTGTAATTAGGTCTGACGATTCGGTCCCACCTGTCAGGCCCGTCTTATTTTTCCCAGCCGCAGCGAAACGTTTTCTGGGCCAGGCCCGTTCGGGTTTCGTCTGAACTAGGCCCAGCTAGGAGAGTTTCGGTCCGATTTGTTTTTAATTAATTCTCCCGCCTTTTTATTTATTTCAAATCTGTTTCAAATGCTATTTTCAAACCTTAATTCCTAGAGTTTTACAAATCCAAATCTAGCAAATAAATATTCTTTGGAAAGCTTATAAAATGCTCTATCCAATGGTACTGGTTAGAATTCAAAATAAGTTAGGAATTAAAATGGTTATGAATAGTGTGACCATAGCTTGTTTAATAATGAATGATTTCTAGAAAATTATTCAAGCTATCAAAATTCATGAAAATTAAAATGTGAACTTACTAATGACCTCTCTTACTGTTAGTCAACACTAATCTACCCCAAACCATATTAGTGTGATCATTAAGACCCTAACCCAAACCTATTTGGTAGCATAAAATGATAGATCACTAGTGCCCACTTAGAATTAATTGCCCTCATTACCAATTCACTTAGTGGACCCATCCCACTTAAACTTGTCTTAGTAACCCTAAATCAACACCAATGCTGCACAAGTGAACCACTTATGCCACTTAGTAAAGAATCTAGTTTGCACACTTGAAGAAAAACTTAGAAGAAAGACTTACAATCCAACACCCTAAAAATGCAACATGAATGCTTTGGTTAGCAAACAAAGATGTGTGCTTGGTGTGTTGTTAGCTTGGTGAAGTGATGGTGTGCTTTGTGTTTATTCGTATTAGACACTAGTGTTGCCGAGGAGGATATTGGAGGGGATTATTATTATCAAGAAGAAGAAGAAAACCCCGGACACTTTGCCAACCAAGGCAAGCCATCTTTTGATTCATACTCCCCCTGCCTAGTTTTAATATTGCATTCTACTTGTTTTAAATAAATTGCATGATTGAATTGCTAGAGTAGAATGATAGAAGTATATTGATGTCTTCATTATCAAGAGCATCAAGCTGAGTTTATCCAACCCTAGTTAGTAGTACTATCACTCAATGTAGTTGCTTAGTTGCTAATAAAAGATGATGCTATCTCTGGAGGAACCCCCTTTGAAAGGTGGTGACTTGAACTTGAAACTTGCAATGGGAGATTGCTCCTACATGATGGCTTTATAAAAGAAATAAATCTTGACTAAGAACTATGAAATATATTTCTCAAATGACAACGAGTGATGTACATGGGAGCCAACCATACCGTACGACCACATTACCCCTATATGGGAAGGGGCTTAATCCGTAGTTTGTTTATCTTAGTATGGGAGGCCTTGTGACAAGTCTTCATGGAAGGACTCCACGGGCGGATACTTCTTGACCAGGTGGATTCCACTAACCCGGTACCCGGGATGGGCATAACTAGAGGCGCCGGAGCGGGGTTCCGTATCCCGGGCTCTAGGGAAGGATCCTATACTAGGATGAGCAAGTGAAAGAGTTTGTTTGATTATCTGAACCTCGCATACTGGTGTATGTCGAACCGTGGATTTCTCCCGGCAGATGTATCGAATCTTGTGGGTAAAGTGTACCCCTCTGCAGAGGTCTGGAAACTATTCGAATAGCCGCGTCCGCGGTCATGGACAGTTGGCTAACTCTACTTGGCTTTTGTCAATAAGGAAAACAACTTGGTGAATTTGGTGAATGACATGAATTGAATTGACTTGACTTGACCATGATGTTGACACACTTGAAATTCCTCTTTAGATTGAACTTAGAGAATTAAACTCCTTTTCTACCAATGAACATTCTTGGGAAATAAACTAGCTGCTGCAAATCAACTTAGTGCTTAGTCCACCATATCAACCTTGCATTCGACTTCATCCTTTCATTTATAAGATGGTTTGCGAGTGCATCCAATGTACTCACGGCTGTGTCCCTGGCTATCAACTTGGCCAGACTATGGGGAAGAATACCAGGAGGAAGGGTATGAAGAAGAGTACCAGAACTAAGCTCGTCTCCGTGAGTCGCCATTTGCCTGTAGGGAGAAGGCATGGGCCAAAGACGTTATTTCCGCTGCTATATTGTGTTGTAATATGACTTGGTCTATATGACCATTGTATTTGAATCATCGTATTGTAATGTCTATGGAACTGAGTACTAACTACGTTATGTATATCGCAACAATGGTTCTGGGATTGCGGTGGAATACATAACGGGCGCTTCGAATTTGTATCAAATTTGAGGTCGTCACAAGTTGGTATCAGAGCCTAGGCTGACCATAGGAGACCTTAGTTAGAATGGGCGTTAAACAAAAACCTTGATAAAAGAAAGATACAAGAACGGTTGCAAAAATTGCTTAGTCTTTCCTCTCTAGTTGCAAAGTTTTATACATACTTCAGTTTTTGCCTACTTAAAATTTTGCACACTTGAGTTGATCACTAACTTGAACTAATTTAAAATTTTGTAGATGGCCCCGGTATTCACTGAGCAGTACCAGTTGGGCCATGGTGGCAGCCTTTGTTTCGAGCGAGACCTCACCACCTTGACCTTGTTCCTGAACCGTTTGTATCCGGAGTTCAAGGGAGCCGTGCTCAATGAGCACCCGGATGGAGAGCTGCGGTGGCTCATCCGAGCTAGTTGCCGTGGCAAGAAGGGGATGTTGGGTTCTCCAAGGATCAAGTTTGAGCTTGTGGAGAACACTTGGGCCGATGGTTTGGTCCGAGCGATGCAGGAGATGCACGCCCGCTTGTGCGGACTGCATGTTGAGGAGGTTCAGGGAGGACGCTTCAGGGACTTTGCTCGGCGTGATGCGGACGGGCGTCCCGCAAACATGCCCGGGCAGAATGAGTCGAGTACCTACATCGATCACATGGACTTCTTGCTGTACTCCACTCAGCAGGAGGCCGACCGTGCCCGTACTAGGGCCAACCTCGAGCACCTTGCACTGGTGGAGGCGAGGAGCACTATCAGGATTCTTGCGAAGGAGCGCAAGAGCCTTCGTCGCCAGCGCGATGAGAAGGAACAGGACCTTGAGGAGTTGAAGGCCAATGTGGCAGAGTTGACTGAGTACATTGAGAGTCTTGAGGATCACCTTGGTGAGGAGGAAGGCATTGATCTCCGCAAGGAGGATAATGCCCTCATTAGTGATGAGGATGACTTCATGGAGGACCTTGATGAGCCGGAGGATGGTGGACACAATGGATTCATTGTGAGTGACGAGGAGGAAGACCCCGAGGAGCCCGCTGTTTAGACGCGAGATCCACGTGTTATCTAGTTATGAGTTCCATTTTATTTCTCACTTCGTGTAGGTGTGAGTTGTATCCCCCTCTCTAGTAGACGAGTCGCAATGGTTTGATGTAAACCATTTGTAATGTGTGAACTTGTGTGTATGATATGTTTGATGAGTGATGAATGAAATGTGAATTTGGCCTTTAAGGCCTTAGTAAAACAAAATTGCATCATCCATGTTACCTTTAAATCTTAGCAAATTAGTTTTTCCCTCTTGCCTTACCCACCTTATCTTCAGATGCCGCGAGCACCCCCACCCCCGAACCCGGAAATGGCCGAATTGCTAAGGTTGATCATGGAAGACCGGGAAGCAGCTCGAGCTGAGCGCCAAGCCAACTTGGCCACTCTTCAGCAGTTAACCCAGATGGCAATGAACCACAACAATGGCAATGGCAATGGTGAAGGAGAAAACCATGGCAATGGAGAGCACCGATCCAAGTTAAGGAGTTTCCAAAACACCAACCCTCCTATATTCACTAAGTCTGAAGAGCCCTTAGATGCCGATGACTGGCTTCATACCATGGAGAACAATTTGGCCGTCGCCGAAGTTGGTGAAAATGAGAAGGTCTTATACACCACCCACTATCTTGCTGGAGCAGCGAGAGCTTGGTGGGACAGCACCCGTGCAATGCAAGCCCCAGGGTATGTGATGCCGTGGGAGGAGTTCAAGAGCAAGTTTAGCAAAGCCCATGTTCCTATGGGATTGGTGCAACGGATGAGAGATGAGTTCCGAAATCTGAAGCAAGGTTCCATGTCTGTGGTGGATTACCGTGACAAGTTCCTTACCTTGTCTAGGTATGCCCCAGATGACACCAATACCACTGAAAAGAAGCAAGAAAGGTTCCTGGATGGACTTCATGATGAGATGCAATGTGTCCTGGTCAGTATTCCCTTTGCTGACCTAGAGTCATTGGTTGACTCTGCCATTCAGATGGAAGGCAAACTCAAGCAAGCGACCGAGAACCGCAAGCGTCGTATGATGTATCAAGGCAACTCGAGCAACTCGCAGAAGCCAAGGGGAAATGCACCTATGGGTTTCGCCCCTAGACCTATGAGGCCGTCTGCACCTGCTCCACGTCCCAACTATCCTAACCGTCCACCCGGCAACAACTTCAACCGTGCACCCCCAAGACCTAGTGGCAACACCTTCAATACCAATGCTCCAAGGCCAAATGGCGCCCCTGTGTTACCCAAGCCCGGCGACAAGTCTGGTGTTACCTGTTATGAGTGTGGACTCAAAGGGCATTATTCCAATGAGTGCCCCAAGAAGCTGAATGATGCATCCAAGACCACTGCCCCTGTTCAGCAACAACATCGTGTGGGAAATGGCAAGAGCTATCCACCAAGGAACCAGCCTCGCTCTCAAGGCCGTCTGAATCACATGAATGTTGAAGAAGCTCAGGAAGCAACAGACGTCGTGCTTGGTATGTTCCCTGTTAATTCAGTTCTTGCAAGAGTTCTGTTTGATTCTGGAGCTTCACATTCATTTGTTACCCAATTATTCGTTGATAAAAGTGGACTTCAACCCACACCCTTGAAAGATGTCATGTCTGTGCAAATTCCCGGGTCAGTAACCAAAGCCAGTTGTACCTGTTTGGCAGTGCCCATAGAAATCCATGGGATCTCATTCCTAGCCAGTTTGATTGTGTTAGGAACCAAAGGATTGGAAGTAGTCTTAGGTATGGATTGGATGTCCCAACACCAAGGAATTATAGATTGTGCCAAAAAGACCATCACCATGAGGAGTAGTCATGGAGTTTTCGTGAAGCATGTGTCTGTCAAACCCATTCCAATTCCCAGATGTCATAAGAGTATCTCAGGACCAACTTTGGAGCAAGTCCCCATCGTCTGTGATTACCCGGATGTCTTTCCCGATGAGCTACCCGGAATGCCACCGGATCGGGATATTGAGTTTATCATTGAGCTTATCCCCGGAACTGGATCAATAGCCCAACGACCCTATCGCCTGAACCCAGCAGAACTAGTTGAGTTGAAGAAGCAATTGGAAGACCTTTTGAGCAAAGGATTGATTCAGCCAAGTTCTTCTGCTTGGAGATCACCTGTTCTGTTTGTGGATAAAAGTGATGGTTCTAGCCGACTGTGCACTGATTATCGCAAGCTTAACGATGTGACCATCAAGAACAAGTATCCTCTTCCGAAGATTGAAGATTTGTTTGACCAACTGACTGGAGCCAGAGTATTCTCAAAGATAGATCTTAGAACTGGATACCACCAACTGAAGATCCGTGCAACGGATATCCCCAAAACAGCCTTCACTACCCGATACGGATTGTATGAGTACACCGTAATGTCATTTGGATTAACCAATGCCCCTGCTTATTTCATGAATCTCATGAATAAGGTTTTTATGGAGTTCTTGGATAAGTTTGTTGTTGTCTTCATTGATGACATTCTTATCTACTCCAAATCCGAAGATGAGCATGCAACCCATTTAAGATTAATTCTAGAAACCTTAAGGGAGCATCAGCTGTATGCCAAGTTCAGTAAATGTGAGTTCTGGTTGAAGGAGGTTGGATTCTTAGGCCATGTGCTATCAGCAGGAGGAATATCGGTAGACCCCAAGAAGATCAAATCCGTCATGGAATGGGAAGCCCCTACCACTCAGACGGAAGTTAGAGGTTTTCTCGGATTAGCGGGATATTACCGCAAGTTTGTTGAAGGATTTTCCAGTATTGCCCGTCCAATGACCCAATTGTTGAAGAAGGACAAGAAGTTTGAATGGACCTCTAAGTGTGAAGAGAGTTTTCAAGAGCTCAAGAAGCGATTGGTGACCGCCCCTGTCCTAACCATGCCCGATATCACCAAAAACTTTGATGTCTATTGCGACGCTTCCAAACTTGGACTTGGTTGCGTATTGATGCAAGAAGGCAAGGTCATAGCTTACCTCTCTCGGCAGCTTCGACCTCATGAAGAAAATTATCCAACCCATGATCTAGAGTTAGCAGCCGTGGTTCTAGCTTTGAAGACTTGGAGGCACTATCTGATGGGCAACCGTTGTGAGATCTACTCGGACCACAAGAGTTTGAAGTATATTTTCACCCAGAAGGAGTTGAACATGAGGCAAAGAAGATGGATAGAGTTGATCAAGGATTATGATCTGGAAATTCATTACCACCCCGGTAAGGCCAATGTAGTGGCCGATGCATTGAGTAGGAAGCCGTGCTCGTTGAATATGGCGATCAAAGAGGAGCAACCTATGTTGCACCAAGAGTTTGAAAGATTTGGATTGGAACTAGTCAGTCAAGGATTCTTAGCCAACCTTGAGTTTCAACCCACCTTGATGAGTCAAATCAAAGAAGCCCAGAAGGGAAATGAGAGTATTGAAGGAATCAAGCGCAGAATTAGTTCCGGCAAGGTGCCAGGATTTGAAGAGGATGATCAAGGAGTTCTTTGGTATAAAGGACGTATTTGTGTGCCTGCCGATTCAGAATTGAAGGAGGTTATTATGAAGGAAGCCCATGAGACACCTTACTCCATCCAGCCCGGTGGAACAAAGATGTACCAAGATTTGAAGGAACAATTTTGGTGGCATGGAATGAAGCGTGAGATTGCATCGTTTATATCCAAGTGTGATATTTGCCAAAGAGTCAAGGCTGAACATCAACGTCCTGCTGGTTTGCTGCAACCCTTGCAAGCTCCGGAATGGAAGTGGGAATCTGTTGGAATGGATTTCATCACTGGATTTCCAAGGTCTAGCCGTGGAAATGACTCTATCTGGGTCATTGTGGATAGACTGACCAAAGTGGCCCACTTTATTCCTGTCAAGACCACTCATCGCTCAGATCAGTTAGCAGATCTTTATCTATCAAAAATAGTTAGTTTGCATGGAGTCCCTAAAACCATAGTTTCTGATCGAGGAACCCAATTCACCTCGAGATTTTGGAGAAGCTTACATCAAGCTTTGGGAACCAAGTTAGCCTTCAGCACCGCTTACCACCCTCAGACTGATGGACAGACTGAAAGAGTGAATCAAATACTTGAAGATATGTTGAGAGCCTGTGTCCTAGCTTACGGAGCTAAGTGGGAAGATTGTCTGCCTTTTGCGGAGTTTTCCTACAACAACAGTTATCAAGCCAGTTTGCAAATGGCCCCATTTGAAGCTTTGTATGGAAGAAAGTGTCGTACCCCTCTGAATTGGTCAGAAACCGGAGACAGTCAGATTTTTGGACCAGATATTTTGCAAGAAGCCGAGGAAAAAGTTCGCATGATTCGTGAATATCTCAAGGCAGCCCAGTCAAGACAAAAGAGTTATGCCGACAAGAGACGTCGAGAACTGACTTTCAAGAGTGGAGACTTTGTTTATCTTAGAGTATCACCCCTCAAAGGAATGCAAAGATTTCAAGTAAAAGGAAAGCTTGCACCAAGATATATTGGACCATTCAAGATACTAGACCGCAGAGGAGAAGTGTCTTATCAATTGGAAATGCCCCCTGAATTGTCTGAAGTACACGATGTCTTCCACGTGTCGTTACTTCGGAAATGTCTTGAAGTTCCGGAGAAGCCCGAGGTCTTCAAGAATATTGATCACCGTTCTGTGGACATCAACAAGGATTTAACCTACCGTGAAATGCCTATCCGTATCCTCGAGGAAGCTTATAGAACCACTCGAACCCGAAGCATCAAGTTTCTGAAAGTTCAGTGGAGCAATCACACCGAAGAGGAAGCCACTTGGGAACGAGAAGATTACCTTCAGAAAGAGTTTCCCAATCTTTTCAGTTCTTAGTTAGTGAATCTCGGGGACGAGATTCTTTTTAAGGGGGGAAGATTGTAACAACTCAGAAATTGTAATCCAACCCTTATTAAATAAAGTGCCAAATTTTGGGCTAAGATAAAACTTTTTATTCATTATTTTATGCATACATGTATTTCCTCTTATATGTATTCTATGATTTTATGTGTGTTATTTTTGTTTGAGCATTGGTTAGATAATCTTAAGTGAACCAACAGAATCAATTGAGAAAGATTATAAGAACCAAAGCAACAAGAAATAAAAATAGGTAAGAAAGAGATAAAGTTAATATGATCTAGGAATTGTTATTGACTGCACCACTTTGAGCCCTTAGATTAAGCAATCTACAGCTCACCTTCATGTTTGGCCAGTGAGTTGAGCTTAACCAAGTTATGAACTCACTCAACCAACAAGCTTTTGCCCAAATCTCAAACCAGAACACCACTCAAACTTGAACCAAAGTTTGAATCTGAAACAGAAACCATATCAAATTTGAAATATAAATTTTTGCAAAACTCAACCTTTCACTGTAACAAAAATATGCCTGGGTATCTTATCCAATATGATGAGCACCCAAAGTGGAAAATTTTGAAAATTCAAATTTTGAGTTCTTGCGGGCATTTCGTCGAACACTGGCAGAAGGAAATCAAAATCGAATCAAACTTCACTGGAGCTGCACTGTGCTGGCTCGCTCCAGCACTGTCGCCATGCTCCTTGGCCTCTCCTCGATCGATTCCAGCGCCCCCAGCCCCGACCCAAGCCAGGAGAAGCGGAGGGAAGCGGAGGTTTGCACCCAGGGCCCCCTCCCAGTAACCCTCTGCCCTGCGCGATGCCGACCAGCTTGGAGGCGCCAGAGGAGACCCACAGCACCCCGCGGCCAAACCAGCAACCCCCCAGCACGCGAGCGTGAACGCCGTGACCGGAGCGAGCTTCCAACGCCACCAGGGCCCCCGTGAAGACGAGCTTCTGGCCGCGCTTGCCCCCGTCGCTCCGGCCTATAAAAGGCCCCGCCGATCAAACGCAGAGACGCACCTCACTCCCCTCTACCTCCCAGACATCGTCGCTTAGCCCCACTTGCCCTAGTTCGCCGTCGCCAGCCTCGCCGGAGCAGCACTGGACGAGCGGAGCGCCGCCGCGTCCGAGCACCTGGGAGCAAGCTGCTGCCGGGAATCGGAGGAGGAGGAGCACCGCCGCCGATCCCGCACGTCGCCGACGAGTTCTGCTTCCTCTACGCCTCGCCATCGCCGTCGAACAGTCGTCCCTGCTCATAGGTGAGCTCCCGCCCGTGCTGAGGAAGAAGATGATCGCGAGCCGTTAGATCTTGATCGAACGACAACTTACCGATTCGGGTTTTGTAATTAGGTCTGACGATTCGGTCCCACCTATCAGGCCCGTCTTATTTTTCCCAGCCGCAGCGAAACGTTTTCTGGGCCAGGCCCGTTCGGGTTTCGTCTGAACTAGGCCCAGCTAGGAGAGTTTCGGTCCGATTCGTTTTTAATTAATTCTCCCGCCTTTTTATTTATTTCAAATCTGTTTCAAATGCTATTTTCAAACCTTAATTCCTAGAGTTTTACAAATCCAAATCTAGCAAATAAATATTCTTTGGAAAGCTTATAAAATGCTCTATCCAATGGTACTGGTTAGAATTCAAAATAAGTTAGGAATTAAAATGGTTATGAATAGTGTGACCATAGCTTGTTTAATAATGAATGATTTCTAGAAAATTATTCAAGCTATCAAAATTCATGAAAATTAAAATGTGAACTTACTAATGACCTCTCTTACTGTTAGTCAACACTAATCTACCCCAAACCATATTAGTGTGATCATTAAGACCCTAACCCAAACCTATTTGGTAGCATAAAATGATAGATCACTAGTGCCCACTTAGAATTAATTGCCCTCATTACCAATTCACTTAGTGGACCCATCCCACTTAAACTTGTCTTAGTAACCCTAAATCAACACCAATGCTGCACAAGTGAACCACTTATGCCACTTAGTAAAGAATCTAGTTTGCACACTTGAAGAAAAACTTAGAAGAAAGACTTACAATCCAACACCCTAAAAATGCAACATGAATGCTTTGGTTAGCAAACAAAGATGTGTGCTTGGTGTGTTGTTAGCTTGGTGAAGTGATGGTGTGCTTTGTGTTTATTCGTATTAGACACTAGTGTTGCCGAGGAGGATATTGGAGGGGATTATTATTATCAAGAAGAAGAAGAAAACCCCGGACACTTTGCCAACCAAGGCAAGCCATCTTTTGATTCATACTCCCCCTGCCTAGTTTTAATATTGCATTCTACTTGTTTTAAATAAATTGCATGATTGAATTGCTAGAGTAGAATGATAGAAGTATATTGATGTCTTGATTATCAAGAGCATCAAGCTGAGTTTATCCAACCCTAGTTAGTAGTACTATCACTCAATGTAGTTGCTTAGTTGCTAATAAAAGATGATGCTATCTCTGGAGGAACCCCCTTTGAAAGGTGGTGACTTGAACTTGAAACTTGCAATGGGAGATTGCTCCTACATGATGGCTTTATAAAAGAAATAAATCTTGACTAAGAACTATGAAATATATTTCTCAAATGACAACGAGTGATGTACATGGGAGCCAACCATACCGTACGACCACATTACCCCTATATGGGAAGGGGCTTAATCCGTAGTTTGTTTATCTTAGTATGGGAGGCCTTGTGACAAGTCTTCATGGAAGGACTCCACGGGCGGATACTTCTTGACCAGGTGGATTCCACTAACCTGGTACCCGGGATGGGCATAACTAGAGGCGCCAGAGCGGGGTTCCGTATCCCGGGCTCTAGGGAAGGATCCTATACTAGGATGAGCAAGTGAAAGAGTTTGTTTGATTATCTGAACCTCGCATACTGGTGTATGTCGAACCGTGGATTTCTCCCGGCAGATGTATCGAATCTTGTGGGTAAAGTGTACCCCTCTGCAGAGGTCTGGAAACTATTCGAATAGCCGCGTCCGCGGTCATGGACAGTTGGCTAACTCTACTTGGCTTTTGTCAATAAGGAAAACAACTTGGTGAATTTGGTGAATGACATGAATTGAATTGACTTGACTTGACCATGATGTTGACACACTTGAAATTCCTCTTTAGATTGAACTTAGAGAATTAAACTCCTTTTCTACCAATGAACATTCTTGGGAAATAAACTAGCTGCTGCAAATCAACTTAGTGCTTAGTCCACCATATCAACCTTGCATTCGACTTCATCCTTTCATTTATAAGATGGTTTGCGAGTGCATCCAATGTACTCACGGCTGTGTCCCTGGCTATCAACTTGGCCAGACTATGGGGAAGAATACCAGGAGGAAGGGTATGAAGAAGAGTACCAGAACTAAGCTCGTCTCCGTGAGTCGCCATTTGCCTGTAGGGAGAAGGCATGGGCCGAAGACGTTATTTCCGCTGCTATATTGTGTTGTAATATGACTTGGTCTATATGACCATTGTATTTGAATCATCGTATTGTAATGTCTATGGAACTGAGTACTAACTACGTTATGTATATCGCAACAATGGTTCTGGGATTGCGGTGGAATACATAACGGGCGCTTCGAATTTGTATCAAATTTGCGGAGACGGCGATGGAGACCGATGGAGATGGCTCCGGGGGCACTTCCCCATCCCGGCAGGGTGCCGGAACAGAGACTTCTGTCCCCCGAAATTCGTCGACGGTGGCGGCGGAGCTGCGGAACTGCTTCTGGAAAATTGCCGACTCCTTTAGGGTTTTCCGTCCCGAGGCTTTATATAGGCGAAGGGGCGATGTCAGGAGTGGGGCCAGGGGCCCTCACGCTATGGCGGCGCGGCCAGGCCCCTGGCCGCGTGAGCCTGGTGTGTGGGGCCCTGGTGGCCCCCCTCCTACTCTCCTTCGGATCTCTGGAAGCTTCCGGGTAAAATAAGACTTCAGGAACTTGTTTCGTCCAATTCCGAGAATATTTCCTGTGTATCACTTCTGAAACACAAAAACAGCAGAAAACAGGGAACTGGCACTGTGGCAACTCGTTAGTAGGTTATTTCCGGAAAATGCATAAAAGTGCCACGAAGTGTAACGAAACAATAGGCAAATGGTGTAAAAACAAGCATGGAGCATCAAAAATTATAGATACGTTTGAGACGTATCAGTCACCCGAAGGAGGCCCGCAGTCCGGAGCCCCCTGCTCCGGTGGCGGTGGCAAGGCAGGCGGAAGGTCTGATCCTGTCGATGATGGAGAAGCAGACGGCTTGAAGAGGCGCTCCTCGAAGACGCTGGCAGGTTGTGCCAGGCGATGAGAGGCACGCTTGGCGATTTCATCCACTTCCACATTTTCTCCTCTTGGGATGTGCTTCAGCTCCAAACCTTGGAAGCGTTTTTCCATCTTTCGATGCTCCTCAAGATAAGCTGCCATGTGCTCATCCTTTGGAGTGTAGCTCTTGTTTGAGAAGTTCACAACCAGCTGTGAATCTCCCTTGACGACGAGGCGCTTGATGCCCAAAGCATTCGCCACCCTTAGGCCAGCGAGTAGTCCTTCATATTCCGCGATGTTGTTGGAGACCTTGTGCTCTGGTTTAAAGCAGAGCTGGACGACGTAGAAGAGCTTGTCCCCAGAGGGAGAGGTAAGGACGATGCCAGCCCCCGCGCCGGGGAGGTTGAAGGCACCGTCGAAGTGCATGACCCAGAGGCCTGGGGCTTCTTCTCCTGGAAGCGTTGACTCCACCTCTGGAGGCTCGTCGGTGAATGAATCAGTCCATTCGGTGGTGAACTCAGCCAAAGCTTTGCTCTTGATCACCTTGGTGGTTTCGAAGGAGATCTCGAAGGGTTGAAGCTCCATGGCCCACTCTGCCACCCGTCCGGTGACATTTGGGTTGCGTAGAATGGTCTCCAGGGGACGATCAGTGACCACCTTAATCGGGTGACCCTGGAAGTAATGACGTAGTTTCCTTGAGGCGATCAGCAGGGTGTAGAGCAGCTTTTGCTGCATGGTGTAGCGCTCCCGCGTGTCGCGTAGTACCGTGCTGACGAAGTACACGGGCTTTTGCACCTTGGCGGTGTTCTCAGGAGTTTTCTCCTCTTGGAGTTCAGGAGCATCGCTCTGTGAGAGCGGCTCGGTCGGCGAAGTTGCAGCAGGCGGCTCCACTTGAGGGACAGAAGAAATTGCTGCCTCTACCTCAGGAGGAGCCCCCGGGCAAGGAGGATCAATTCCCTCTTTGGCGATTACCTTGGCGTCCCGCTCAGCGACAAGGACAACGCTTGCAGTTCTCGGGGTTGCTGCGATGTAGAGCAACAAGGGCTTGCGGAACGTTGGGGCAACCATGATCGGTGGGCTCGTGAGATACCTCTTCAGCTCGGCGAAGGCCTTGTCAGCTTCCGGAGTCCACTCGAACTTCCCAGTGCGCTTCATGAGCTTGAAGAAGGGCAAGGCCTTCTCTCCACTCCTCGCGATGAAGCGCCCTAGGGCTGCCATGCATCCCGCGAGGCGTTGCATTTCCTTGAGATTGTGCGGAGGACGCATTTCTTTGATGGCCTTGACTTTGTCAGGGTTTGCCTCTATCTCGCGATGAGACACGAGGAACCCCAACAACTTTCCCGATGGTACGCCGAAGGCGCACTCGGCGGGGTTGAGCTTGATATTTACCTTTCTCAGGTTGGCGAAGGTTTCCTCCAGATCCTCGATGAAGGTGTGACTCTCGCGGGTCTTGACGACAATGTCGTCGACGTAGGCTTTCGCATTTCTTCCCATCTGAGCCCCCAAGGCCTTACGCATGAGCCTTTGGTATGTGGCCCCTGCGTTCTTCAGGCCGAAGGGCATACAGACGTAGCAATACACGCCGCAGGGTGTGATGAAGGCAGTCTTCTCTTCATCCTCCCTTGCCATCTTGATTTGATGATAGCCGGAGAAGGCATCCAAGAAGCAAAGGAGGTCACAGCTGGCGGTGGAGTCGATGATTTGATCTATCCTTGGGAGTGGATAAGGATCCTTGGGACAGTTTTTATTGAGACTTGTGAAGTCCACGCAGAGGTGCCCACTGCCATTAGCCTTTGGGACAACCACCAGATTGGCAATCCAGGTGGGGTGTGCTACCTCGCGTATCAACTTGGCCTTCTTCAGCTTCTCTATCTCTTGGACGATGAAGTCTTGTTTCTCTTGCGCTTGCTTCCTGGTCTTCTGTTTCACGGGGTGTGCCTGAGGGCACACGGCTAAGTGGTGCTCAATCACCTCCCTGGGAATGCCGGACATATCTGACAGAGTCCAAGCGAACATGTCAGAGTTTGCCCGCAGGAAGGTGACGAGCGCGCTTTCCTATTTGGGAGAAAGCCCTGCCCCGATGGTGACAAAGTTTTCGCAGCCCCCAGCCTGTAGCGGGACCTTCTTTGTAGCAGAGCGCTCTTGGGTAAACCGGGGCCTCCTCCCTGAGGGTATCGCAGCTTCCCCAATGCTCATGTCCAGCATCGGATGGACCAGGTCCTCGCTAGGAGTAGGCGATGCAGAGGCGGCGAACTTCTTCCCTGTCGAGCCCGGCAGGAGGGGCTCAAGAGAGGCCTTCTTCGCAGCAGCCCGCTCTTGTGACACAAGCTGCTTCTTCCTCGTGAGGTCACCAGAGTGTTCCAGCAGATCTTCATCAGCAGGGAACATGGTGGCGGCCTCACGGTAGACATGCTACACAGATCGAAGAGCGTCCTTTTCATTGCACCACACGGTGATCGTGCCGTTGGCGCCTAGAATCTTGAGGACGTTGAAGCCATGATGCGTTGCCGCCATGAATCTCGCCAGAGCTGGATAGCTGAGGATGGAATTGTACGGCAGCGCAATGTAGGCGACGTCGAAGTCGAGGCTCTCTGTCTTGTAGTTGTCCCGGGTGCCGAAGGTGATGGGCAGGCGCACCTGCCCGATTGGCATTGTAGACCCCTCTGTTACCCCGAAGAACGGTCGGGTTGGCATGAGCCGATGGTACGGCACCTGCATCTTCTCGAAGACCTCGACGAAGATGATGTTGAGGCCCGCCCCTCCATCGATGAGAGTACGGTTGATGGCGATGTTATTGATGGTAGGCGTGCACAAGAGGGGAATTGCGCCCACGCCCTTAGTGGAGGTCGGATGATCCTCCTCATCGAAGCCGATCTTGCCGGTTGACCACTTCATCAAGCGGTTGCTGGCGTTGGGCTGCGCCGCCGCGATCTCTCGCGACAGCTGCTTGAAGTGGCGATTAGACAAAGGAGCTTGGGCTCCACCCAGGAGGCAAGCGGCGAAGCCTCGCGGCTCTTGATAGCCCCCTGGTTCTCTTCCCGATGATCATTCGCTGGTGGAGGCAGCGGCAGCGGCTCGGGATCTGCATGAGACAGACCATCGCGGCGGCGACCCTCGTCCCAGTCGTCGTCGCGGCGATCGCCCCGGGATCCACCCTTGTCGTGGCTACGGCTACTCCCACGGCGCTTGGTGACACCATTTTCTTCATGAAACTTTCGGACAATCCAACAATCATCGGTATTGTGGGTGTCCTTTTTGTGGAGGATGCAGTAGCGACGACGTCGACCTTTATCGCGCTTGGAGCGGTCCCCGCGGCGCTGCTTATGATCAGGCTCTGCCGCGAGGACAGCAGCCTCCTTGCGCTTGGGGTCCTTGGACTTCGGCTTTCGGGGAAGCGCCTCCAGCAGGTTGTGCACGAAGAGCCTCCCCTCCTCGGCCTTGGCGCATTTGTCGGCGATCTCGAAGAGCCTGATGATGGAAGTTAGCTCATCATTCACTAACAGCTTCTCCCTCATCTTGATGTCGGAAACGCACGTGGAGAACGCGGAGATGACCTCCTCATTGGAGATTCAGGGAATCTTGTTCCTCATCTGACTGAAGCGCTGGATATACTGACGAAGCGTCTCGCCCTTGTACTGATGCACCGCCTTAAGATCATTCTTGGTGGCGGGGCGCTCATACGTGGGCATGAAGTTGGCGATGAACTGACGGCACAAGTCCTTCCATGAAGTCACGGATTCGTGAGGAAGATTCATGAGCCAAGTTCGCGGAGCGTCTTTGAGGGCCATGGGGAACCAATTGGCCATCGCACGCTGATCTCCACGTGCGGCCTGGACGGCGACGATGTAGAGCTGGAGGAATTCGATGGGGTTGGTGGTCCCATCGTAACGCACGCCGATGTCCGGCTTGAACTTGTCAGGCCAGACCAGATAGCGTTGCTGGCGAGTAAGAGCAAGGCACCCGGGGTTGTAGATACGGTCCCCGGGGCTCTTGACGTTCTTGCCAGCCTCGCCGATGTCGTCGATGGCGCGGTCATGATTTTTGTGGCGGCGCTCAAGGGAGACGCGTGCGTCTTCTGGAGCGCGTTGGACGATTTCGCAGCTGGGCTCCCCGCGAGGCGAAGATGCGGCACGGGAAGCCACCTTCTTGGCCTTGGTGGCCTTCCCATCTCCGGCGCCCGGGGCGCGGTGCCCCGCCGCCGGATCTGGTTCTCCCGTGCCCTGGGCTCCTCCCTGGGCCGGGTCTTCGTTGGCGATCGCGACGAGCTCGGCGATTCGAGCGTGCCACCCCTCATGCCCATCATCAGTGGACTGATAGCGCAGCAGCTCCTGCGCCATGGCGAGAGCCTGCGCAGGGGACAGCTGACTCCCAGAACGAGCGCGAGAAGTGGCGGTGGCGGTGAAGGAGAGCGAAGGCTCTGTACGCCCGGACGGGAGGTAGGAGGACTCCAGATCTTCCTCCTCTTCCTCCTCGGCCGAGACGTCCCGACGACGGAAGATGGGCTCGGTTTGCCCCCGAACGGCATTGCGGCGGTGAAGTCGCTCGAGCCTTGCGTTGGCGTCGGCCATGTCGAAGCAGATCTAGAAGAAAACACACCACAGCCCCCTACCTGGCGCGCCAAATGTTGATGGATTTTGTGTCGCAAGAACACGGGGTACCACGCGACGGACCCAAAGATTCGAACGCAGGGGGCTGAACGTGGGAGATCTTGGATCGCAACAAAACACGGTGACGGAAGCCTCGAGTCGTCGAACACACAATGCACTACAGAGAGAGACACCGAGCTTTACCCAGGTTCAGGGCCCTCGTGGTGAGGTAAAACCCCTACTTCCTGCCTTCTTGTATTATGACGCGATACCTCGCGAGGAGTACAAGGTCTTGATTACAGAGCTCTAACTGGCCGGAGGTAGAAGAACCAACTTAGCCTAGCTAGGAGCCCGAAGATGAAGATCCGATCCCCCTTAAGGGGTGGCCTCCCCTCCTTTTATAGCGCCCTGGTCCTCCTTCCCCTTATCATCTTGGGGAAGGGGTTGTCACACACGGCCAAGGAGGGAGGACAGCTGTAGTCTTGATTCTTCTGTGGACGTAGTCTTCGTAGAGTAGTGGCGCCTGTCCACAGGAGTGGGTGGAGGAAGCTGACGTCCTCCTCTGGCGCCCTGCACGGTCCACCCTATTTTTAGGGGGGGTGGCCAACAACCACTGTGGCGCCTTATGCAGGCATGGCGAAAGTTGGTCTCCTCCCTATCGGGGGTAGCGTGGACGGTATGCAGTCTTCTGCTCTTATCTTCTTGCTCAGCACGGAAACGTGCCGAGCTGACATGGACGTGGTCCCTCCCCTCACGAGAAGCAGCTCGTGAGGAGGTCTTCTGGTCCTTAGCAGTTTTAGTCGTCGTTCTCCTCATGAGGCGCCTCCTCATGAGGATCTTCTCCACTGGCTTCGGTCGTTGTTCCACTGTAACGCCCCACCTTTGGATTAAGGTGGAACACCTGTGTTAAGTGCTATTCCCTAGATCATTGATAGCACCACAGAACAAAATATAGTATTTCATTGCATAGTATCAAAGATTACAACGCAGATCCAGATACATAAGTCTTTAAACTTACAAACTAGCTTAGTCACAAGGACTAGCTCAAATGACAGAGTTCAATACATCACAAACACAGCGGAAACTAAGGTAGCAGTGAGCCTCCATCTTCACCATGCGCCACAGGCAGTCATGTTGGTATGTAGACTCGAGATCCTATCAACTTACTCCTCATCAGAGGAACCTGCACATTTGAATATGCAGCCCCATAAATGGGGGTCAGTACAATGATGTACTGGCAAATGACACTTATTTGGTGGCTGTTGTGAAAGAGCTATCTACATGATATTTGGCTGGTGGACCTTTTGGCTGATTTGCATAAAGCAAGATTTAACCTATCATTTTCAAAACAAACTTTTAATCTTTGAAAGACTTTGAAGGGCACATGGTTAAATCCACCATGAGCACCAAAGTCACCTGGTTATATCCACCAGGATGACCCCATGAGGTTAAATCCACCACATGGTTAAAAATAAAGGGCACATGGTTAAATCCACCATGATGACCCCATGAGGTTAAATCCACCACCTGGTCCCGAGGCTATTTCTAAACCAGTTTTAATTATTCAGAAATGGTGATGAGACTCTTCCGTACATCCATGTCTAGGAACTCAAATTGTCCATAACCAGGGACACGGCTAATCGATTAGTTTGACACCCTGCAGGGGTTGTGCACTTTCACCTTAAGACCCAAATCAAAACTTTTTAATCATTGAAAGACTTTGATGGGGCACATGGTTAAATCCACCATGAGCACCAAAATCACTAGGTTAAATCCACCATGGTGATCCCATGAGGTTAAATCCACCACATGGTTGAAGGAAAGGGCACATGGTTAAATCCACCATGAACACCAAAGTCACCAAGTAAAATCCACCATGATGACCCCACGAGGTTAAATCCACCACATGGTCCTAAAACTATTTCTATACCAACTCATAACAAGGCATGGCATCATTTTCCATAGTAGTTTGCAATCCTAGCAAGTGGGGTTTAAAGGATAGCTACCACTACTAGGAGCTAAGCATTTCATAACCACTTTTGAAAATTTCATATCATGCACAGTATTGAAACCACTAATGCATATAATAAAAGATAGGTGGAAGTATGTGTGTCACTTGCATTTTGAAGCTTAAACCCTTTTCTCTTCTCTCAACAAAATGTATGGCTCTCCAAACCAATCTATAACAACTAGCTGGGTGGCCCGCGCATTTGCGCGGCTAGATTTTCTATAAACTTGATTCTTCGGTAATAATTTCTTTGACTCATGCATTACCTCAAATCATCTAAAAATTTATTTTATTCAGCACTAATTATATGGCATGTATTAGATTGTAGTCCCAGCCTCTCCCAAGTCATGAGGAAGCATGATTGGATAGTGAAGTGCATTTATTTTGGGATGCCATGGTATGTCATCATGGAATGTGGATGCAAACCATATAGGCTTTCTTGGCAATCTTACTATTTCCCCCACTTCGTATCATCTCTTGTGGTATATCCATGAACCAATATTTATTGAGTATTTCTGCAGGTATAATTAGAACTAAACAAAAACTTGTTCTATTCCTCGGTGCATGTTGATTCATACTTGCTATTGTTAGTTAATAATATTGCAATATATTTGCCATAATTATGGATGCATAGCGCATGTGTATGCTCATCTTAATTACATGGCTGGTCATTGATCACTCTCATTCTGCCTGTTTTGAATCAATTTGTATTTTCATACATATTTTAATAAGAAAATCCACTACCAACTATATATAAAATTTATTTTATAATTTGTCAACATATATATTGTAGAATTTCAATGAAGATTTTAATTAGCCAACCACTTTTTTTGTCTCTTATTCAAATATCATACTAAAAGTATTAAGAATTTTATCTACATATCTTAATCATAATATCAACTAATAATTTTCAGCTTATGGTTCAGCATGCACTTTGGAGATACATACCACAATTGACCCGCCTTTTTTGAGATAAACCATAATTTACAACCTTCCCACCAATCCATCGACCGGGATTGTGTTTTATGGAACTCAAGAAAAAATGTAGTTCAGATCCTAAAAAATATAAAGATTGGTCTGGACGGTATTATATTTGCAAGCTAACCCCTCCCGATTGTACCAATAAAAACAACCACACTTTATCAATCAAGGAGAAGGTACTACCAAATCTCTTGCACCACGTTGTCAATACCTGGTCGATTCTAGAATATCAAACAACATTGTTAAATATTTAATTGTAATAGTGAAACATAAAGGATTATATTAGATTGACTATCAGTATTGAACGGATGATGTCGATGCTAGTGCTTTTGTTCAGGTACTGCTTTGAGTTAGTCCGGTGATGTTGCTTGTGTGAATATAATATGGATAATAAAGGGTGGAGATTCATGGATATTGTGTAGATTCCTAGTAGTTGCTAACTACATAGATATGACTATCATTGATTTTGTTTTGATCTATACATGGCAAACAAAATTTTGAAGATAGTAGAATGAATAATATGGCCCTTCTAAAGTGATCTAATAATATCTTAGGAGTACTTGAAATGATGTAACCAAGCTACTATCAAATATGTAGAAAAAATACAAGTTTGTCAATCAAGACAATTTCGAACCAAAGCTCGTAAAAGCATTAGTTCAATGGTTTCTCATTAGTTGCACTTAGTGTTTGTCCACCTTAGTTACCTCCATCAAGTTTTTCCATTCCAAAGTATTATCTGTATTCTAAACGATTTTAATAGTAGTCATATATTTTTTGGAGGAAAATAGTACTTGTTAATTGATAAAATATTTCTGAGATGTAATAAAATAAGTGAAATATCTGAATGATAATTCAGAAGAAGAAAAAATCCTGGCAATGCTTGTTCATATGAACATGCAAACATGCCATAAAAATTGTACTCGTAGATGTTAAGACATGAAAAAAACATGAAGATGAAGTACCCATGCATGGATATTACCAGAAGCAGAAGGTATTTTTCGTTTCTTATATTTGTTGTGTCAGCATGGCTTTGACCATCCAGGAGTAGCCAGTACGAACTGGATGTCTAGTAGAATAACGCCATTACTTCTCGTTCCTTCTAATTGTGGACCGCCTCACCAATAGTTCAATGATTCATTGATCCAAACATCAGGATTGTCACCCTGTAGTAGCTGCCATATATTGTGTCTTTCGTATGATGTATTTAGAAACGCCTCCATTGATCCAAACATCAGGATGGTCACCGTGGCATCCATGTATCTTGTCTTCAGTTTGCCGATCGTTTGTTCGATCAAAACATATCAGGGAGGTCACTGTGGCTGTTCAGTTTGCTGAGCGTTCATGCCTTGGATGAAGTGCAGAGTTGACGATCCTTACCTGTATGTTTAGATGCCAGAAATCCATCTAATGAATCTTGACACATGTATCTAGCGCCGCAGGCTTCATCCAGCCAAAAAGCAATATACTGAAAACCAGCGATTGTGGCAAGCATGCTTCCGTGCGCAAGAAACATATCCTTCACGTCGACCTTGTCCTTGGAGGACATAAAAGAGATGAGTTCGCTTCTCTTAGTGACGCTCCACATGTCAATTTTGATTGGATCACTGAATCTGTTGAGCTTTCCTAGAAAATAGAAGTCAGTTAGCTAGAAGCCCTAGCCAGGAAAAAATTATGTTGCTGGACAGAGTAAGAGTAGTTGATAATAAGCTCATTGTACCCTCTTGAACTGATATTTACTTGGAAAAAATTAACCCGCATACGAGAGCAGTAGTATTTCCATTACACATGTTCAATTCAAAGGAAGAGACGAAGAATGCATGTCCGTGTACTGGTTTGAAGCATCAGGCGTCTGTATCCATCTATGCACATATCTTGTGAACAGAGCGCAAAAGCGTCGATGCCTTTGTGACCACCGCCCGCTACCCATATTCTGTGATGCCTTCCATCATGGTCGACCGCTCCAGGCCGACGATCTCTTCTCCAATGCTTGCCGCGATCCTAGGATGGAAGATCGGCGCTCCCCATCTCGTCGGTGTGGCTGACATCGTTGGCACAGCGTGGCAGGCTGGCCAACGGCCTGCTCTCCAATGCCTGCCGCGAGCTTAGGACGGGTGATCGCCCCGCGCGCCCCGCTCCGTCTCATCGATGGGATTGGGGTCGAGAAAGGAGAGCATGTAGCGATAGGACTGCGCTTTTTCCGATTGGATTGAACCTTAGAACTCTTATGACGGAATCCTATGTAATCAAACTGTATTAGCCTCCAGGACTCTAGGACCCATAGACGTGAATCTGTTTTCATTAGCGTCAGGACTCTATGACCCATAGACGTGGATCTGTTTTCATCAGCTAGGACTTCATGACTCATAGACGTGGATCTTAGCCGTTCGTTTTTTAGTGTTACCTCATGTTAAATCCTTGTCGTTAATTGTTAGTTGTTTTAATAATATAATAGATAGGTGTAACACAACATAAACACATTGTTCCAAAGCAAACAAAATCAGACAATGCAAACAACTAACAAGGGTTAATGTATCATTTTAAAATTTCTTATGATCTTATGATGAGAGAGATATGGCATGAACTCCTGGCTTGATAGGTATGGAATTTTGAGTTTGGATGGTAAGGTCAAAGATTAGTAGGAAATGATCCTCCAAGATACTATGTAATGATAACAAACTTGTGCTTGGCATAAGCATGGATAGAGTTTAGAGATGACTCATGTGAATACATTCACATAAGTATAGAATAGTGCAACAAAACACTAAAGGCGAGTAATTTTGTCGCGCTGGTGGCGTTTCAGATGCAGGGGCGAGATGGTAAAGGAAGAGGGAAAGGAGGGGAATAAGGGAGCATCATCGCGGGGCCGTTTTGGCCTCTGGAGGAGTGGGGAGAGGAGTGGAAATAGACACGGTGATCTCGGGCAGAAACGGTTCAGGGGTTGAAGATGGTGCTGACCGGTGGGGTTGGCTTGTCAGGTGGGCTCCACCCATCAGGGAAAGTGAGAGAGAGAGAGAGAGAGGGTTACCGTTTCAGGAGAGAGATGGGCCGAGCCGGTTTTTTGGTACTGGGCCGGACTGGATTGCTCTGGTCCGAAAACTTATTTTCTCTTTTTTTTTCCTTTCTTTTATTCTTTTCTATTTTCCCTTTCTCTTCATAACTTTTGCATAAATTCTACAAACAAGGTCAAACCAATCCCTAAAATTTTCTAAAATTCAAAAGATCATTACAAAATAGTGAACAACGTAATTTCATAATTAAACCAGATTTTTATTAAACCTTATAAATTTAGCCTATGAGGCTTTATTGCAAATGAAGATTGAAATTAGGGTTTTCAAAATACTTTATTTTAAATTCAGAAGATGAACTCTAATAAAATAATTTTTTTAAACTTTATTTTAAAACGCATTTTTAGAAATGCAAAACTTTACTTGGTATTAAACCCTTTTATTAATAATTCTCCTGCAAGGATGCTTGCATAAGACTTGAATACATGCAAATTAATATTTTGAAATTTTATTTTCTCAATCTAATTCCTCAAGTAACAAAGGAAAGTTTGAAAAAGACTCTGTAATTCATTATTTTAAATAAACTCAAAAGTTTTAAATCCTTGTGAAAATTCAATCAATGCAAATAAAACAAATTTTTTTAATCCAAAATTTGATAAAAACTTGGGATGTTACAGACTACCACCCTTAAAAGAAATCTCATCCCCGAGATTTGAAGAGGCTAGAAAGGTAGAAGGGTTTGGGGTACTTAGGTGGCTACCACCCTTAAAAGAGACTTTTGTGGGTAGTCTAGGTCTTTGTTTCAAAGTAAGCACACCTGGGATTTGACTTGGCACTGGGTCATCCTTTGAATCTATAGTTGGATTCTACCTTCATTTCCAATAGGTGGGTGTCTATTCCCAAACTTGGGTTCCTAGCATTTCTCAAATAGGCTTGAGTGTAACTTTGCTCCATTGTGGAGCTTCTATTCAGCAATGTAGTTTGTTGAGCTACTTTGGACACAGAAGGATCACTCTTTGGGTCAATCAGAGGACCATGTTAAAGTGATCTTCTGTCTTCACTTCATCCTCTTCGCTGATATCCTTGATGTTCTTTTATCCTATGGTTGCTTCCTTGGTGAGCACTTTTGGGGTCAAACGGAGTTCTTCAGATTGATAGAACTCCTTCCATCACATGTCTTCTTCAACGGTAAGCTTGTGATTCATACTCACCGAAATCCTACGTTTTGGCCACACTGGCTCACTATAAGGGGTGTAACATATTATCCTCCTAAGGTTAAGGTTTAACAACGTCGTCTCTCATAGGTATGTCCCTCTAGGTTTGCAAAGCCAACATTATGATAGCGAATAATGAGAGTAGTAGGAATGGTGATCAATCCATCCTGCACCCAAATCATTACTTCATACATGGCTTGTTTAACCTCGTACTCTAACTCTTGGTCGTCCTCACTTGCTTTGACAAATGTCTTTTTTTTAATGAAAACCTGTGTTCCAAATCTAATTTTTTTAAAATAAATCTATCGTTCCTTAGCTAGGGTTTGCGTACTCTGTCATATGGCGTTAACTCTTGAGTTGTATGTCCTTTGGCTTGCCATCTCATTAGAAAGGTAAAATCCATTCAACGAGGTTGTCCTTATCTCTTACAAGTCCTTACAATATTTATTACAATGCAATAGTTGCATTCAAATCCTTCCAAGTTGGCTACACCTTGTTATGTTTTCTCCATGTATTCGCGGCATCCTTTAGTTATCCCAGTTCACTAAGGTCTTGAAGTACTTTTCTCTTCACATCACCTTGCATAGTGTCCCTTTTAGTTGCATTTCTGACAAATGACCAGATCTGTTCCCCTTTGCATGTTTGGTTCTGGACATTCCCTCGCATAATGTCCAAGCTCCCTGCAATTCCAGCATAACGTTTTGCTATTGTCTTTCTCCTTTATCTTCTTCTTCTTCTTTTTGGGTATCTCTAAGGCTAGAAGATCTCTTACTTCATTTTCTTCACATTCCACTACCGTGGTGGGACACCTTTTTCTTTTCTTTAAGCAACCCCTAGATAAGTGTCCTTCCTCTTCACATGAAAAGCAACACTTGGTGGTAGGGTTGGGTGTTGTTCCCATGACTTTATCTTCCACCTTCATCTTTGGTCTTCCATCTTCAGGGGTCTTTCCTAGCAATTGGCTCATTCCATCCTTAGCTTGTTGATTCATTCATTGCATCGTGAAATAAAACTTACATTGAGTAGGGACATGATTGATTCCTTCGCATAGGAAACAAGTAACTTCGGTCATGGGACATTCTCCAATTGGGTGACTCGTATCACAGTAAGGACATTGTTCATGACAGTCCTTAGACGTGTGTCCTATTACTCCAGATCTCTTACAGGCTTGCAGTGTCATCTCAACATCACCTTTTGTTGTCTTTCCACCATGATCATTTTGTGGTAGGATATTATTGGTACTAGCCATAATCTGGGACACCATTTGTACTATTAGCGAATGATCATTCAGTACTTGCTGCACTCTTGGAGGTAACTCTTTGCTATCGCGATTAACCATATTCTGAGTCAACACCCGCATCATTCCTGTGTGAACTTCAACCAACTGTTGCATTGCTATCTCCAACTGGGGGTTGTTGTGATTGTTTTGGGGTTGAGTATGCATCTGTTTGAGGTTTAGGGCAGGTTTAGGTCTTAGCATAGTTGAGAAATAGATAGAAGGGATCTAAAGATGATTCCTACCCAAAACACAGCAGATCAAGAGAATTCATCTTACAAACAACATCTAACAACCATTCATCACATCAAGCAAACTAGGTCAAACACTAATAATCTAGTATGGTCATACCCCAATTTGGTATGATTATTAAATTATCACAACATTGTTGGTTCTATAACCTAGAATATTGGTGGTCTAGTCTATTACTGTCTTCATTGTTCTATGTTCCCATTTCCACTTCCTCAATGTATTTGTTGGGTGTTGTGCAGTCTTCATATCTGTATTTCTCCAAATTCTTCGTCGGCCTTGAATGTAATTCTTCATGTTGGGTCAAGGAGAATATATGAAGTATCAGTTTCTCACTTCTGGCTCATTGGTCTTCTTTCCTTTCTTGATGGTTTCCAGAGTTGGATC
The DNA here is from genome assembly GCA_007115705.1 of Dactylis glomerata. Lineage (NCBI taxonomy): Eukaryota > Viridiplantae > Streptophyta > Magnoliopsida > Poales > Poaceae > Dactylis > Dactylis glomerata. Next base: position 193,713 of record QXEO01000712.1, read on the forward strand.
ATCTAAAGTAAAAGGAAAATATTTGAAGATGAAGCAGGGAAGAATACAAGGAGTTTCAAGATGCAAACATTTTTTAAAATATAAATAGAAGCAAGATGTGAATTTTTTTATCTTAGGGTTTTTCCTATTTCTAATCCAAACCTAGGGTCTCGATCCTATAGGCAACACTATGCTCTGATACCATTTTGTAACGCCCCACCTTTGGATTAAGGTGGAACACCTGTGTTAAGTGCTATTCCTCGGATCACTGATAGCACCACAGAACAAAATATAGTATTTCATTGCATAGTATCAAAGATTACAACGCAGATCCAGATACATAAGTCTTTAAACTTACAAACTAGCTTAGTCACATGGACTAGCTCAAATGACAGAGTTCAATACATCACAAACACAGCGGAAACTAAGGTAGCAGTGAGCCTCCATCTTCACCATGCGCCACAGGAAGTCATGTTGGTATGTAGACTCGAGATTCTATCAACTTACTCCTCATCAGAAGAACATGCACATTTGAATATGCAGCCCCATAAATGGGGGTCAGTACAATGATGAACTGGCAAATGACACTTATTTGGTGGCTGTTGTGAAGGAGCTATCTACATGATATTTGGCTGGTGGAGCTTTTGGCTGATTTGCATAAAGCAAGATTTAACCTATCATTTTCAAAACAAACTTTTAATCTTTGAAAGACTTTGAAGGGCACATGGTTAAATCCACCATGAGCACCAAAGTCACCTGGTTATATCCACCAGGATGACCCCATGAGGTTAAATCCACCACATGGTTAAAAATAAAGGGCACATGGTTAAATCCACCATGATGACCCCATGAGGTTAAATCCACCACATGGTCCTGAGGCTATTTCTAAACCAGTTTTAATCATTCAGAAATGGTGATGAGACTCTTCCGTACATCCATGTCTAGGAACTCAAATTGTCCATAACCAGGGACACGGCTAATCGATTAGTTTGACACCCTGCAGGGGTTGTGCACTTTCACCTTAAGACCCAAATCAGAACTTTTTAATCATTGAAAGACTTTGATGGGGCACATGGTTAAATCCACCATGAGCACCAAAATCACCAGGTTAAATCCACCATGGTGATCCCATGAGGTTAAATCCACCACATGGTTGAAGAAAAGGGCACATGGTTAAATCCACCATGAACACCAAAGTCACCAGGTTAAATCCACCATGATGACCCCATGAGGTTAAATCCACCACATGGTCCTGAAACTATTTCTATACCAACTCATAACAAGGCATGGCATCATTTTCCATAGTAGTTTGCAATCCTAGCAAGTGCGGTTTAAAGGATAGCTACCACTACTAGGAGCTAAGCATTTCATAACCACTTTTGAAAATTTCATATCATGCACAGTATTGAAACCACTAATGCATATAATAAAAGATAGGTGGAAGTATGTGTGTCACTTGCATTTTGAAGCTTAAACCTTTTTCTCTTCTCTCAACAAAATGTATGGCTCTCCAAACCAATCTATAACAATAGGTGTAACACAACATAAACACATTGTTCCAAAGCAAACAAAATCAGACAATGCAAACAACTGACAAGGGTTAATGTATCATTTAAAAATTTCTTATGATCTTATGACGAGAGAGATATGGCATGAACTCTTGGCTTGATAGGTATGGAATTTTGAGTTTGGATGGTAAGGTCAAAGATTAGTAGGAAATGATCCTCCAAGATACTATGTAATGATAACAAACTTGTGCTTGGCATAAGCATGGATAGAGTTTAGAGATGACTCATGTGAATACATTCACATAAGTATAGAATAGTGCAACAAAACACTAATGAATAGAGTGTGACAACAAACACTCATAATAGTATAAGTTGCACCTAGGCTTGGGTATATATTGATGGTACACTGATGTACTCAATTAACATTTCTGCAAATTGAATAGTTCAATATGAACCAATATGGTCAAGTAGGCATGGGGTTGAACAAGTATGAAGGTTATTTAGAATGATGGTGGCTTCTTGGCCACAAGATTTGTTTGGACCCAAGGATTAATTGAACTAGGGTTGAATTTTGAAGATATGGCTAAGTCAGAGTTTTAAATTCTTCTTTGAAGAACTCAAACTAGTTTTGATTATAGTTCAAGAATAGTATTTGATTTGAATGATTTATGATATGTGTGGCATGGGGTATAGTATAACACCCCAATAGCAAGGAGAGCCTAAAAAAGATGCATCACCACTTATTCAATTTACTCAAGTGTAAATTGAATGTTATGAACTAGGTCCACAAGAATAAAATAGCTTAATATTGGGTGATTATCAAGAGTAAGCATGGTAGTGATAGATGGGTATGATCATAAGATTCACTTTTGTAAAAGGAATCAGATTGAAAAGAATTATAGAATTAATTCTATAATGAAAATACTCAAATTCTCATAATTGAATTTGAATATTTGCAAGGGGTTTCAATAATTTTGGATAGTGATGCTACTGGATAGGAGACAGTAACACAAAGCTACCGCAAGTGGTTTCACTCCAAAATCATTTTCAGAATTCAAATGATGCTCAAATTAGTCATTTGGTTAAATTTAATAGTAGCAAGTGTGTGCACATTTCAAGTTTGAATTTTTTTGGTTCCAGAGAGTTCTACATGTTCCAAGGAATCCATAGAATACAAATTTGTAGCAATTGGATTCACAGAACAAAAGTTATGAATTTTATGGGGTTTATAAGTCATTTTGCTATTTTATTTTTCACTTCAAAACTTTGTACAGAACCACTGTGGTTTCCCTGCATATTTGTGTTCTACACATTTCAAGGTTTCCAGGGATACCAAAATTGTAATTTTTGGCCAAGTATTTTATTTTATATCGATTTTACAAGATCAGCACGGAATCTAAAATTTGAATTTCGAATTTGAATTCAATTTGACTGTTTGACTGGGGGGCTAACAGGGCTGTGACGTGGCAGCACGGTACTGGTTGATACCGATTTGGGTTAGGCCTTTTAATCCCGGCCGTTGGATGCAGATCGAGAGAGCAGAAAAGAAAAGGGAGAAGATGGCTCACCAGCGATGCAAAATCCGGCGAGGGCGACATTGTTGGTCGAGGGCGAGCTTGCTCCGGTGCGCCGCGACGACGAGGAAGACGTGGACGCGATGCAGAAGAAGTCGGTGAGCTCGAAAACTTGGTCGGCGTCTCCGATTTCTTCCAGTGTTGAGGTCGAGGGGCGGCTGGAGTCGATGGCGTCTTCGGGCGCTTCGGAGTTGTCGTCCACGGCGAGGTTCTGCGGGCAAAAACCGTTCGGCCGACGGTCAGAGGGAGTGCAAGAGATTGGAGAAGGAGGGGGAGGTCGAGAGAGGAAGCAGGGGTGGTCGGGATTCACCGGATTTCGAGATCTTGCCTGCAGCTATGGCGGACTCCGGCGAGTAATTTCGTCGTGCTGGTGGCGTTTCAGATGCAGGGGCGAGATGGTAAAGGAAGAGGGAAAGGAGGGGAATAAGGGAGCGTCATCGCGGGGCCGTTTTAGGCTCTGGAGGAGTGGGGAGCGGAGTGGAAATGGACGTGGTGATGTCGGGCAGAAACGGTTCAGGGGTTGAAGATGGTGCTGACCGGTGGGGTTGGCTTGTCAGGTGGGCCCCACCCGTCAGGGAAAGTGTGAGAGAGAGAGAGAGAGAGAGAGAGGGTTACTGCTTCGGGAGAGAGATGGGCCGAGCCGGTTTTTCAGTACTAGGCCGGACTAGATTGCTCTGGTCTGAAAACTTATTTTCTCTTTTCTTTTTCCTTTCTTTTATTCTTTTCTATTTTCCCTTTCTCTTTATAACTTTTGCATAAATTCTACAAACAAGGTCAAACCAATCCCTAAAATTTTCTAAATTTCAAAAGATCATTACAAAACAGTGAACAACATAATTTCATAATTAAACCAGATTTTTATTAAACCTTATAAATTTAGCCTATGAGGCTTTATTGCAAATGAAGATTGAAATTAGGGTTTTCAAAATACTTTATTTTAAATTCAGAAGATGAACTCTAATAAAATAATTTTTTTAAACTTTATTTTATAACACATTTTTAGAAATGCAAAACTTTACTTGGTATTAAAACCTTTTATTAATAATTCTCCTGCAAGGATGCTTGCATAAGACTTGAATACATGCAAATTAATATTTTGAAATTTTATTTTCTCAAACTAATTCCTCAAGTAACAAAGGAAAGTTTGAAAAAGTTTCTGTAATTAATTATTTTAAATAAACTCAAAAGTTTTAAATCCTTGTGAAAATTCAATCAATGCAAATAAAACAAATTTTTTTTATCCAAAATTTGATAAAAACTTGGGATGTTACATCCACCCCTGGGCCGAAGCTGGGCCGTTGAAGGGGCCCAGGAGCAGGTGGACCGGGATACCCTGGTATCCAGAACACCGACATAAAGTAAAGCAAAACTTAAAACAAAGTAAAGGATGTGCGTGCGAAACTCCCCTTGTAGAAGTCTTCTTTTTCCCCGGCAACGGTCCTAGAAAATTATGCTTGATGCGGCACGGTGTTGATGTAATTTCACCGTCCAGTTGGGAACCCCAAGAGGAAAGTATGATGAGCACAGTAGTAAATTTTCCCTCTGTAAGAAACCAAGGTTTATCGAATCCTGGAAAAAGCCAAACTCAAGAAGGTGATGCTTGCTAGCTTCACGACAGCTCCGGACAATTTATAAGGCACCTCGTCCAGTGCTTTGCTTTGCCAGCTGCAATGCGGAACCTGCACACAACACAACCAAGTCCTTTGCTCCCAACTTACGATGAGGTTGTCAATCTCACCGGTTTGCTGTAAACAAAGGAATGAGCGTATCGAGTGGAAAGCAATAGTAGTATGCGAGAAAGGTAAACAGTGCGAGTAAAGTAAACAGGTGATAGCAATATAAAGGAAATTGGACCGGGGTCCACAGTGCACTAGTGGTGTCTCTCCATAAGATAAATAACAACATGCTGGGTAAACAAATTATAGTTGGGCAATTGATACAATAAAGATAACGTGCATATGTCGAGAGGATCACTATGAGATTTACTCTGGGCATTACAACAAAATACATAGACCGCCATCCAACTGCATCTATGACTAATAATCCACTCACGAGGAATCAATCCGAGGACCCCTTGAGTATTAAGTTGCGAACAATAGATAACTGCATTAAGCAAATGTGTAATGTAAACAAGGCATATGTCCTTGGACATAAGAATGTTGTTTTCTCCCTAGTGGCAACAACACATCTACAACCTTAGAGGTTTCTGTCACTCCCCCAAATTAAATAGAGGCATGAACCCAACTATCGAGCATAAATACCCCCTCTTGGAGTCACTAGTATCTACTCGGCCAAGATAGCTACTAACAACGGAGAGCATGCAAGATCATAAACAACATAGAGATAACATAAGATAATATTCAGCACATCAACTCAATCATAACACCAATACTCATCGGATCCCAACAAACACAACATGTAGAATTACACAAAGGTAGTCTCGATCATGTAAAGCAGCTCACGAGATCTAAACATGAAGCACATGGTGGAGAAGACAAGCAACTAGCTACTGCTATGGACCCATAGTCCAAGGTAGACTACTCACTGATTGCACTGGAGGCAAGCATGGCGATGAAGACGACCTCCGGTGGCGATTCCCCTCTCCGGCAGGGTGCCGGGAAAAGCTTCTGGACCCTCCCGATCTCAGGTCGACGACGGTGGTGGATCGCGATGTGTTTCTAGAAAATTGATCGGGTACTTAGGTTTTTCCCGTCGGGGGGTCTTTATAGGCGAAGGGGCAGCGTCAGAAGTGGACCGAGGCGGCCTCACACATAGGGGGCATGGCCAGGGCCTGGGCCACGCTGCCCTATTGTGTGGCTGGCTCGTGGCCCCTCTCCGTCTCCTCTTGGGTCCTCTAGAAGCTTCGGTAAATTTCTGGATGTTTGGCTTTTGTTTCGTCCAATTCCGAGAATATTTCCTGTGTAACTTTTCTGAAACACAAAAATAACAGAAAACAGGGAACTGGCACTGTGGCATCTTGTTAATAGGTTAGTTCCAGAAAATGCATAAAGACGCCACAAAGTGTAACGAAACACTAAGCAAATGGTATAAAACCAAGCATGGAGCATCAAAAATTATAGATATGTTTGAGACGTATTATCTGTCTAGCGGAAAAACAGAGGCGGCCACAAGAGAGGACACCGCGGTGGATCCCGAAGTATCTACACCAGCTGATCCATTTGGTGCAGGAAATCTTGTGGTCTCAGCTATGCCAGGCAAAACGATCATAGAAGATCCAGGTGAAGAGGTAGGATCGGCCGACAGGCCCGCATCGGTGGCCGACAGCCCGGCATCCTCGGGCCCGCTAGCAAAAAGGCGCCAGTCTGCGTGTGCCACGTGCGGAGCGAACACGCTGGTGCGGTCCTACCGCGCTGAACGTTGCGATCCCTGTAACACCCTACTTTTTGTGAACCAGATTTGAACTAAATTTCAAATGCATGAAACTAGGGAAAAATAAAAACTTGCATTTCAATGTGTGCTTGTGTGCTAGGGTTTGAAACTCCATGTGGTGTTGCATGATTTCATGTGCATGTGTGTGGGTGCTATTTAAATTCTTTTTCTTTTCAAATTCCATTTGAATATGTTGCATGAATGCATGAGTGTGTGCTATGATTTCATGCTATTGCTAGACCTAGTGGAATGGATGTTTGACACCAACAATCTTTTTCTCTCTTTTATTTAGACTTTATTTTTGCACCTCATATTGGAAAATAGGAAATCCAAAACCCTATCTCCAATCGGCCAAAAATATTGAAACTTGGTGGATACCTTGCTATCCAATTAAAAACACTTCTGAACCATTCACCACCTCCTTTATACCAAAACCTTGGACTATTCAAAATTCAAATGAAATTCGGCCAAAATTCATCAAACTTTCTTCTTCTCTTTTCTTTTCCTCTCTCACTCACTTGCAAACCGATCAACTGACACAAGTCTTAGGCAGCCACCTCTTTTTCTTCCCTCTGTACTGTAGCAGCAGAATCCCAGCCCCCTTGTCCTTTTTGCTTGGGGGATTTTGGGGAGGCCCGAGGCAAATCTTTGGAAGATTTGCACTCCACTCTCTTCCACCCCTCTCCACTGCCCTAGACCCCCAACCAGCATCGAGATGGACCTCAGCAAACCCCCAGGACCCCACCTAGCAGAGACACCGTGACCCTACCCCTCCCTCCGCGCTTGTGGTCACCCATGCTGGCCGGCGAGCACCCTAGAGGGCTAGGAGCTTATGCAGCACGCCTGGCCGCCCAGCCTCGCCAATGAGCTCGCCGACCCCTCCACTCCATGACCCAGTAGCCTTCCCTGACCAAACGGCCGCGAGCACCGCCCTGTCCCCTCGCTCTGGCCCTGTTGCCTGCAAGCCAAGAGCGCCCGGAGCGAGCCCCCGCGTTCCCAGCCGAGGGCGAATGAAACTGAGCCGTTCCGTGCCCATCCTAGCACGGCACCGTACCCCCTTCACCTAGCACCACCCCCTTTTAGCCGAAGCTGACCAGAGCGTTGAGAACGAGCTCGACTAGCCGCGCTCGTGCTCTGAAAAAGACTCGCCCCTGCCCGCACCGTTACACCCCTGACCAAACCGATCTTACCCATGCACGCAGCTCACTACGCCGTCCAGAAAGCACCGCCCCACTGCCCAATCCGAGACGGTCGAAACCACGACGCACCGAGTCCACCGCCGAGGTATAAAACCCTCTGGACCAACCAACCTTTCCCCTGAATGCCATTCTTCTCCCAGCCCCTCTCCTCTCCACCCAGAGCACCCCACCGACGAACCCCATCCATTCCCCGAGCTGCTAAGCTCGAGGAACGTCGCTGGAGCAAGTGTAGACGGCGAAGGTTTCAGTCGACGTCGACCATCTCCCTCTGCTCTCTCCCTGCACCCTTCCCCTCCTCTGCTAGATCTGAACCTCACCCCGCACCTCGTTTCCTCTCTGGCAGCGCGAGGACGTCGCCATCTTCGACAGAACCCGAGGACCACGCGGACGAGCATGGCCACGCACCACTCCGAGCACCTCCTTCTGCAAGCTTCGGATGTGGAGGAGACTTCGAAGAGACCGCCGCCACCCTGCAGCCACCCCAGCCACCCTCGGCGCCCCTCGGTGAGCCTCGCCCTGCTTTCCCCAGCAGCTAGGGCTAGGGTTTCATCGAACCCTCGACGCGAGGGAGACGACGGCTCTCCATCGTCGATCTCCATTCTAATCGGACGGACGGAGTCGGCCGATACCGATTCAGTCGCCCGGGGCCGCTAACAGCTGGGCCCCGCTGGCAGGTTCAAGCGCTGCCACCACACCGTGCTCCTCGCTGGATCTGGGCCGGATCCGCGCTGCTTCGGCCCAGTTCGGGCAGATCTGGCCCGCGCTGTATTTTTTTTGAAAATGCTCTGTGAATTTATTTGTCCTGCAAACTTTGAAATTCCATAGAATTTGTTCTGTGCATGAAATTGAGTTGAATCAAATTTCCCTGAGTAGCTTAGATGATTACCTTTTAGATGGCATAGGTCCCATGATTTTAGGAGCACTGTAGATAAAAAGATAATTAGTGGTGTGTTATTAGCCTATTTTGATACTTAATTGTAAATCTTGGGTTTTATGTACTGAAAAGGAATGAATCTAGTTTTCAGTGATAGCTGATTATGATACCTTGCTTGACTCACTGGTTTTGCTATTTTAGGACTTATATTCTTGCAGTAGTAATTAAAATGGCATTGTGTGTAATTAATCTTAGGAAAATCACCACTTGCAGTAGAAATGGAATTTTGTGTTGAATCCAACTTTGTTGGATTGTGTTCTGGAAGAGCTTTCCAGAGCACTTTACGTCATATATTTCTGAAGATCAGAGAATATCTGAGGATTATTTTGGTGCTCTAGTGCTATTTCCTATTGTTTAATTCATAGGAAATTAGCCACAACTTGTTTTTCAGTAAATCCAACTTTGCTAGGTTCTTAAGATTGTTGTCAACCTGCAAGTATGATAGGTGTGTTGTTTGATCCATGGATTGCCTGCATGCTTGAATTGGTTGCTAAGTTGTTGTGGTCACACCAATTAAGAAACCCTAGTTTCTAATAGGGTTAATTGCTAATTAAGAACCTTTATAATCTTGTTTTGTTTTCTAAACTTGTTTGCTTCTGATACTCTTTGATGATATGGTATGGAGTGCTGAAATGTTGTGACTTATGTATTCTTGTATATTTATTTGTGCGTTGTTATTTTTCCCGACGATAGAATCGAACGAGGAGTGTACCGAGGAAGGTGAAGTGTACGAGTATCAGGACGAGGAGGACCAGGGACAAGCCAGCCAAGGCAAGCCACCTAACTTGATGCATATCTGAAAATCCTATTTACACATTTGCATGTCTCCTTCTGTTTTATTAAAGTGCATGGATTTATATTGCTATATGTCTTGTAGCAATTATTTGTTGACTCAGGCTCCGCGAGTCAAATTGTTATCATCCATCGAGATGACCCCTTGATTACCTATTCTTCACCCCTGAACTAGTGGCTTGTTGGTTAGCAACAAAGCCTTTGATAAACCTTCTAGTGGAGCTAAAACTCTAGGATTGGGAACACTCAAAGAAAGTTTCTAAAATGCTTTCGAAAACCTTGGGGTAGTACCTACCCCACTGAAATGTTTTCAAAAATGGTTTTGAGCAAATGGAGGATAAAGGAGTTGTTGATTTTCAAATGACATTGGTGATCACTAAGCGTTCGCTCAGAACAATTAACCCGTGCAACCTTGGGGTAGTACCTACCCCACCAATAGGCTACCCGTCCGGAAGACACTTGGGTTTCTCCCGCCGTGGCACTGGAACTACACTCGGCAGAGGTAGACGGCCAGGGTTTGCCGGGGATGTATACTCCACAGGGTAGGCGCCCGTATTAAGGTGGATAGATGGAAGGCTATGATCGATTATCCGATCCCCGCATACTTGTGTATGACGGTCCGTGGTGGTATCCCGGCGGATTTATCGGATGGTGTGGGTAAAGTGTACAACCTCTGCAGAATGTAAATCTATTCGAATAGCCGAGTCCTCGGTCATGGACGGTTGGGACGACCGTTGCTTAGCCCAATGTCGGTTTTGTTTTCAAAGGTTGATTTCAGAAAAATGGAGAAAGGTGCCGGACGGAGTACTCGGAGGGTACTGCCGCGGCACAGATTTGGTTCAGAATACTTGCAGGGTACTGCTGAAGGAATGGAAGTGGTCAGGTGTGATTGACCGGATTTAATAAGGATGGTGGTCATGTTTGATTGACCACCGGCTCTTCTCTTGAAAATGAGTTCCCCCTTTCCTAGAGCTTTCACTAAAGATTCTTTACAAAAATTCTTCTTTAATAAGGATATAGAGATGTCGTATGACATGCTATATCGACAAGAGAAACTATGATATAGAGATGTCGTATGACATGCTATATCGACACGAGGAACTATAGTTAGAATTGAGCACTAGCCTCAAACCAACTTCCCTTGCTACAGCCAAATAGCATGCAACTTGTTTCCCTCTTAGGTGGTTTGTGAGTACAATTCCAAAATGTACTCACGGCTTTGTCCCTGGCTATTAACTTGGCCAGATTATGGAGAAGACTACGATGATGATGGAGAGGAGTTCGACAACGCCGGTGCGAACTAGGATCCGTCTCCCGGTCAGTCGCCTGTAGGGTAGAGGCATGACACGGGCTACCGACGCTACTTTTGATTCCGCTGCAATGTTTAGTGAACTTGCCCTGCGAGGCATTTGAATTCGGCCAAGTGGCCATGTAAGACTTATCGACCTATTTATGTATTGGATGATGTACTCTGTAATGCCAACTCTGTTATGTGGATTCATGACGGTCTTCCTAGGATCATGAATTGTATGCATAACAGGAATCCCGGGTGGTAAACCGGGGTCCCCATAATCCCGACGCAGATTGCTCTGCTAGCGCAGAAGAAGAAGATTCAGCGCCATATCTGTCAACAAAATCAGCTCCGGTATCCATGCCAGGGGCGGGAAAATAGAAGAATCGTCATTTGATGTATAAACATGATCTGTAGCCTGTAAAAACGACTCAACAGCAATATTAGCAACATTAGTAGTATCAGCATCATCGGGTCCTTGTAATTCATGCCCCTCATGATAATGCAAATTACTCCCTCCGTCCCAAAATGTAAGGCGCCTAAGCTTTAGCTAAAAGTCAACATCTTCTAAGTTTGAGCAAGTTTATACAAAAATATGAGTATCTACAATATCAAATGGATATTTTGAGAAACTATACTTTTAATGAATCTATTGATATTGATTTGGTATTGTGAATGTTTATATTTTTACGTATAAGTTTGGTCAAATTTAAAATATGTTGACTTTTGACTAAAGCTTAGGCGCCTTACATTTTGGGACGGAGGGGGTAAATGGTTGCAAGGATAAAGGCAGTAAATTAATTTCTTCGTGTAACCGGGCGTCGGCATTAGAGTGCAACAAGGCAAACGGAAAAACCGTCTCGTCAAAAACGATATCACGAGAGATATAGAGACGACCCGTAGAAATATCAAGACACTTGTAACCCTTATGAAGATTGCTATACCCAAGAAACGCACACTGTTTAGATCGAAATTCTAGTTTGCGTCTATTATAGGGTCAAAGATTTGGCTAGCAAGCACACCCAAAGATGCGCAGAAGTGAGTAATCACCGGATTTACCAAAAAGATGTTCCATGAGAGTTTTAGATTGAATAACCTTACTAGGAAGACGATTAATCAGATAGACCTCAGTGAGAAACGCTCCGTCCCAATATTTAAGAGGCATAGATGCATATGTAAGGAGAGATAAACCAACCTCAACAATATGTCTATGTTTACGCTCAGCAGGGCCATTCTGCTGATGCGCATGAGTACAAGACACAAGATGGGAACTCTTTGAAAGAAAGAGTTGAGTTTTTAATACTCGCCTCCCCAATCAGTCTGCATAGCAAGAATTTTCTTATTAAAAGAGACGCTCAACATGATGCTGAAAATTGCAAAATTTCTGAAACACATCATATTTCTTTTTCAAGAGATATATCCAGGTAAACTTGTTGTAATCGTCAATAAAACTCACATAGTATTTAAAACAACCAAAAGATTCTGAGGCAGGACCCCATACATTAGAAAACACAAGTTCAAGAGGAGAGGTTGACACACTAGTGGACTTTGGATATGGAAGTTGATGTCTCTTGGCCATTTGACAAGCATCACAAACCAACTCTTTATTGGACTCACTAAACGAAATATTATTATCACGAAGAACTTGATGGACTATGACAGACGAAGGGCGACCGAGACGCCGATGCCAGATGTGGTGACCCAGCATACCACTGCATATTGTAGTATGCAAGTCGTTGACATAACACTCGTGAAGTACTGATGTCTACACACGCTTCTATTCTTGTAGACAGTGTTGGGCCTCCAAGTGCAGAGGTTTGTAGAACAGCAGCAAGTTTCCCTTAAGTGGATCACCCAAGGTTTATCGAACTCAGGGAGGAAGAGGTCAAAGCTATCCCTCTCAAGCAACCCTGCAATTACGATACAGAAAGTCTCTTGTGTCCCCAACACACCCAATACACTTGTCAGATGTATAGGTGCACTAGTTCGGCGAAGAGATAGTGAAATACAAGTGGTAGTGATGATTATGAGTAGTAACTGTAATATGAAATAAGTATCGCTGCGAGCAAACATGTAACAAAACAGTAAGTAAACGGTGTGCAATGCTTGGAAACAAGGCCTAGGGATCATACTTTCACTAGTGGACACACTCCCAACAATATAACATGAATGAACAAATAGATAACTTCTCTCCACTATGGTACTCTGAATTACTCTCCTATTGAATAACACTAATCATTGTGTAGTGGCTACAGAAGCACCCCTTAAAGTTCATCAAGTACTTGACAAACACCACTCATAGAGATACCCAAATCAAAGCACAACTCAAGATAGATATTATTGCAACATAAACCAAGTACTAACACGGTGCACACACTGTCAACATTACACCATGAAAGGAGGAATAGATCACTTCAATACTATCATAGCAATAATTATTCTCGTAATCCACAAGAGATCACAATCATAGCCTAAACCAAGTACCACCATGATGCACGCACTGTCACCGTTACACCATGGCAGGAGGAATAGATTACTTTAATAACATCACTAGAGTACACATAATATCTGAATAATAACATCTACTTGTTCAACATGATACAAAGCTCATGATCACATAAAGATCACATCATGGGAGAGAGAGGTGAACCACATAGCTACCGGTAGAGCCCTCAGCCCCGGGGATGAACTACTCCCTCCTCATCATAGGAGACAACAAGGTTGATGGAGATGGCGGTGAGGTCGATGGAGACGGCGGAGACGGCGATGGAGACCGATGGAGATGGCTCCGGGGGCACTTCCCCGTCCCGGCAGGGTGCCGGAACAGAGACTTCTGTCCCCCGAAATTTGTCTTCGACAGCGGCGGAGCTGCGGAACTGTTCTGGGAAAAACGTCGAATCCCTCAGGGTTTTCTGTCCCGAGGCTTTATATAGGCGAAGGGGCGTCGTCAGAGGAGGAGCCAGGCGCCCTCACGCGGGGCCCGCGCGGCCAGGGGCCTGGCCGCATCACCCCTGCGTGTGGGGCCCTGGTGGCCCCCCTCCTACTCTCCTTTGGATCTCTAGAAGCTTCCGGGTAAAATAAGACTTCAGGAACTTGTTTCGTCCAATTCCGAGAATATTTCCTGTGTATCACTTCTGAAACACAAAAATAGCAGAAAACAGGAAACTGGCACTGTGGCGACTTGTTAATAGGTTAGTTCCGGAAATCACATAAAAACGCCACGAAGTGTAACGAAACAGTAGGCAAATGGTGTAAAAACAAGCATGGAGCATCAAAAATTATAGATACGTTTGAGACGTATCAGCATCCCCAAGCTTAACTCCTGCTCGTCCTCGAGTAGGTAAGTGATAACAAAAGAAATAATTTTTGAGGTGACATGCACCTACACAATCTTGATCATATATGTAAGCATTGTGAGCTGGGATCATAAGAACTTAAAACATGGGCATGAAAGATATAATCTTGACAATAAGAACTTAGCAACCATGTTGTAAACATGTAAATGAACACAAACAAAAGATCATGGAAATGAAACAATGAAAGTCGAACATGTGTTCAAATTATAAGGAAAAACATACAAATGGTTTTCAGCTTGTCCTTCATGGAGAGCAAAACATAAATGCATAGGACACCTCAAAGTTTAAGAGGGCGACTAGATACAAATAATTTGAGAACAAGTGAAACCAACAATATGAATCAATCAATGAAAACTTTGGGACAATGCATATCACACTAAGAATGACAACTATGCTCTCTTAACGGTGCATAAAGATAGAAGGTGGTCACTCAACATAAAAGTAAAAGAAAGGCCCTTCGCAGAGGGAAGCAGTGATTAAACATGTGCTAGAGCTTTTCATTTGTAAAACAGAGAGATAAAAATTGGTTTTGAGAGGTGGTTGTCTTTGTCAACGACTGGCAATGGGGTTCTTACTATCTTCCATACAAAAATGAAGCAAGTTTTTGAGAGAGAGGTTGGCACTTTTGTGCTCTTTTATAAAGCTTGGCACTCCTCCCCACCTTTTTTCCTTTCTCAAACCATGGCTAACCGATTCCATCGGGTGCCCACCAACATTCACTTTCCATGGAGGAGTGCCTTTTTTCTTTCTTTTTTTCTTCTTTTTTTCTTTTTGGAATAAGCAATATGGAAGATAGCAAATCCGACCACTACGTCCCCATGAGCTGAAAACAGTGTCACAAAACGAGAAGTGTTTTGAAGGGTTTTGAAAGGTAGCACATGAAAATTTACTTTGGAATGGCTTACAAATACCATGCATAGGAATTTATAGTGGACACAATGGCAAACTTGGTTTTTGGGAGTTGGATGCACGAGTAGAGCTCATACTTAGTACAAAATGAGGGCTAGCAAAAGACTGGGAGCGACCAACTAAGAGAGCAATAACGGCCATAATCATGCAAAGCGACAAAGCAACATTAAAAGAAGCATAAGATGGCATCAAAAGTCAAAAACTAAATGATCATAGAGGCTATAGGCGACTTATTTTTGTAGTCAACATGGTGTAAGCATGTGCCAAGTCAACCCAAATAAAGCATCAAAGGAGAAAACCAAATAAATGCTTCCATATAATAAAAACAACGCATGATTTTTTCAAAGGCTCATTAAGCAATCTCAGTTATTTGAGACAAGTCATGCTACAGCAAAAGCACTAAGCATACTATCAAAAAGACATCAAGCATGACATGTAAAAGGCTAGGCCGCAGTCTACACAAGCTCCTTCTTGTACCACTTTTTTGCATAAAGCTTTTTCTCTTTTCCAACACCATTCAAACCTTTTTGAGGAAACTCTTTTGAGGAAAACCAACATATACCAGAGGTCCAAATACACCTTGATTCAAAGATAAAACAAGATCTGAACAAAAATCAAGGCGAAAAATGCAAGCTAAACACAGTAGCAGAAAAAGAGAACACTCATTGAACGATAAGAGTGAAAACTAGAGTGTTCTTGGCAAATGAAAAGCGAGTTCATCTCCTCCAAAAGAAACATGATGTGATCTAACCATTTATTGCAGCAAACAAAACAAAATAAAACAAAAACAAAAACAACTGACGCTCCAAGAAAAACACATAGTGCATGAAGCAATAAAAATATAGTGTCTTGAAAGGTGACCTGATTTTTGCCGATGAAGAAGGGGTGCCTCGGGGGCATCCCCAAGCTTTGACGCTTGTACTTCTTGGATATTTCTTGGGGTAATGCATGGGCATCCCCAAGCTTGAGCTTTTGTCCATTCTTCAACTCATCTCATCATTCTCCAATCCCTACACTTGAAAACTTCCTTCATACAAAACTAAACACAAATCTATTAGCAACATTAGTGTAATCATAGCATATAATCAACCTCTTTTTGCTTCAGGTTTCAATCTACAACCACCACATATTAAGTATATACTACTGTAGCAACTTCCCCAAAAGTTCTGTGATCAAAAGAACTAAAAGAAAGCGATAAAGTGGCAAACACAAATATTGGCAGAAATCTGTCAAAACTGAACAGCTGACAAAGGTCGAATTTTTGAGGGGTTTTCTGTTGCTCAAATCAAAAAGTGTTCAACTAACAAAAGTTTGGATATAACCTGGGGCATATGCACAAGAAATCGCAGGTCCAAAAGATATACAGAGAATTTTCACTAATTTTTACGGTGCAGCACCGAAAACTGTTTCAGGACAGCAACATCCCCAAATCTTACCTCACTCAAATTAGAGGCTTCTCTTGGCACAACAACGAAATAAAAAGGATAAGGAGCGGTTATTACAGTAGTAATAACTTCCAAGTCTCAAATAAAAGAAAAAGTACTGAAAAGAAAACATTGGGTTATCTCCCAAGAGTGCTTTTCCTTAACGCCTTTGAGCTAGGCGCAGTAATTTGCAAAGATGCTCATGTGGGCGCCATATAAGAGCTTGAGGCAAAGGCGCCATATAGGAACTTAAAGCAATAGAGAGCATCAAAAATAAAGTGTAAAAGACATTTATATCTGAACCACTTCCTATGCATAGGAATCTTGCAAGAAAATAAATCAACGAGGCACATAGTAGCAAGCATGGATAGATAAAACATGTGCCACTTCAAAATTTGCAACATAAAGAGGGGAAACTCAATATTGTTGAGATCCATCAAACCATGTTTCCCTCTCTCATAATAACTTTCAGTAGCATCATGAATAGAACTAACAATATAACTATCACATAAAACATCCCTATCATGAGCCACATGCATAAAAGAATTAATACTCACCACAGGAACAATAGTAGTAGGAGAAAATTCAATAGAATAATTATTCTCATCACCATAATCATCATAAATAGGAGGCATATTGTAATCATAACTAATTTTATCCTCAATAGTAGGTGAACTGAAAATATTATACCCATCATCATAACCATCATAAACTAAAGGTTTAGTATCATCACAAGCTAAAGAACAGCTATTTCGCAAAGCATATTCTTCAAACATGTCATCATAAGAAGGAACATCACATAAGGGAGATAAAATATCATCAGAGCAAATTTTCTTCACTAAAGCTGGGGAACTAAAAATATCATGCTTAACAAAACCAGCTTCCCCAAGCTTAGACTTTTCTATAGCATTAGCAACAACGGTGTTCAAAGCATTCATACTAACAACACTATTAGCATGCAAATTAAGCTCCAAAGGTTTTTCAATTTTCTCTTCAAACACTTCATATCTAAACTCAAGAAAAAGACTAAAGAACTCTTTGTTTTCCATTAAGCCTAACTAGTGAAAATAAAAACAAGAAACAAAAAGACATAATTGCAGAATCTAAAGGAAATAACTCCGAGCACTCACACAGGAGGATGCGAGTACCTTTTACCTTACCTCCCCGGCAACGGCGCCAGAAAAGAGGTTGATGTCTACACACGCTTCTGTTCTTGTAGACAGTGTTGGGCCTCCAAGTGCAGAGGTTTGTAGAACAGCAGCAAGTTTCCCTTAAGTGGATCACCCAAGGTTTATCGAACTCAGGGAGGAAGAGGTCAAAGCTGTCCCTCTCAAGCAACCCTGCAATTACGATACAGAAAGTCTCTTGTGTCCCCAACACACCCAATACACTTGTCAGATGTATAGGTGCACTAGTTCGGCGAAGAGATAGTGAAATACAAGTGGTAGTGATGATTATGAGTAGCAACTGTAATATGAAATAAGTATCGCTGCGAGCAAACATGTAACAAAACAGTAAGTAAACGGTGTGCAATGCTTGGAAACAAGGCCTAGGGATCATACTTTCACTAGTGGACACACTCCCAACAATATAACATGAATGAACAAATAGATAACTTCTCTCCACTATGGTACTCTAAATTACTCTCCTATTGAATAACACTAATCATTGTGTAGTGGCTACAGAAGCACCCCTTAAAGTTCATCAAGTACTTGACAAACACCACTCATAGAGATACCCAAATCAAAGCACAACTCAAGATAGATATTATTGCAACATAAACCAAGTACTAACACGGTGCACACACTGTCAACATTACACCATGAAAGGAGGAATAGATCACTTCAATACTATCATAGCAATAATTATTCTCGTAATCCACAAGAGATCACAATCATAGCCTAAACCAAGTACCACCATGATGCACGCACTGTCACCGTTACACCATGGCAGGAGGAATAGATTACTTTAATAACATCACTAGAGTACACATAATATCTGAATAATAACATCTACTTGTTCAACATGATACAAAGCTCACGATCACATAAAGATCACATCATGGGAGAGAGAGGTGAACCACATAGCTACCGGTAGAGCCCTCAGCCCCGGGGATGAACTACTCCCTCCTCATCATAGGAGACAGCAAGGTTGATGGAGATGGCGGTGAGGTCGATGGAGACGGTGGAGACGGCGATGGACACCGATGGAGATGGCTCCGGGGGCACTTCCCCGTCCCGGCAGGGTGCCGGAACAGAGACTTCTGTCCCCCGAAATTTGTCTTCGACGGCGGCGAAGCTGCGGAACTGTTCTGGGAAAAACGTCGACTCCCTCAGGGTTTTCTGTCCCGAGGCTTTATATAGGCGAAGGGGCATCGTCAGAGGAGGAGCCAGGCGCCCTCACGCGGGGCCCGCGCGGCCAGGGGCCTGGCCGCGCCACCCCTGCGTGTGGGGCCCTGGTGGCCCCCCTCCTACTCTCCTTCGGATCTCTGGAAGCTTCCGGGTAAAATAAGACTTCAGGAACTTGTTTCGTCCAATTCCGAGAATATTTCCTGTGTATCACTTCTGAAACACAAAAACAGCAGAAAACAGGAAACTGGCACTGTGGCGACTTGTTAATAGGTTAGTTCTGGAAATCACATAAAAACGCCATGAAGTGTAACGAAACAGTAGGCAAATGGTGTAAAAACAAGCATGGAGCATCAAAAATTATAGATACGTTTGAGATGTATCAAGTACCATTTCACAAATATTACATCCCTCAGAGTGGTACAACAGAAACATAGCGGTCTTTATTCAAGCACTTAATATTACAAGCCACAATATTACAAAGGACTCCAGTTCCTCCTCGGTCCAAAGAGGAACACTAGTAGATTCTACTTTGATACTACAAACCTTAACTAGGACTGATAGAAGTAGGCTAAACATGATAGCTGACTTAAGTCAATTTATTCTATAAGGTTCGGTGCGACTCAAGCTACTATTCTAAACTACTAGTTGTCGGCCTTCTCCTCGGTTCCTTCGCTGTTCCCATAGGCGATGGTGTAATCCACGCCTTCGACTCCATCGGAAAGGTCCGACTCTTCGTAGTAGACTTCCTCGTAGTCCTCCAATGCTCCTTTAGTTTCCTCGTTCTGGCCCTCCGAGTCTAAGCAAGGGTTAAGAGGGAATGGGGTGAGTAACGAGCGTTACCCAACAACTTCATTTAATAGTATAGAGGTGTTTGATGCACTAGCTACGACCGTAGACTCGAAAGTCTTAGGTCAAATGCAGTTTTCATAATCATTTCTTCAAAGATTGCTTTTATTCAAAAGAACTATGTCCGTCAGTCTTCATAGGTTGATTAGAGCTTTGATGGGCTCCTTTCCCGCCGCGTTTGTAGCTTCTTCCCGAATAGGGAGTATCTTGATACTTTTTGTGCACTCTGCAGAGGTGGTCACTTGTACTCATGAGAGATCAACACTTTGCTGCACAACCGGGCGTACTTTCCCATCCATACTTCTCTTGTATGGGGCCTAGTTGATGATCCAAGCCAATCACCGTTCTTCTCCATGACCCCGCAGACCCACCCATTTGTAAGTCCATCCTCCCCTATACCACACATGTAGACTGATTGGTGCACTGGTCCTCCCCTTTACACTGTGGACGCTCCCATAGGTAGACTGTTCCAGACCCAGATGCCCGCTCCTATACAATATGGGTAGACTGATCCGGATCACTCTTACAATCCATCATAGATCAATTAGCAAGTCTGTCCCCCCTATACTATAGGAAGACTGGCAGGAAACGCATTTCCCCCATTTACACTATAGTAGCCTAGGCAAGACAACCCTCGCTACTGATCCGTTGGCATGCGAGAGGGAAAAGATATAGCTGACTTCTCTGTCCCATTCCAGATCTCATGGTTGACCGTTATTTACGGCGCTATAATCACTGGCGACATTGGTTGTTAAGTCCAAGGGTTCACTTTCCCGTGCAAATGGAACCTCCACCACAACAATCATACCATGGTTCCATTTGCCAGCCATCCTAGGTTACCACCGCTCGGGTCGATAACCAGCTAGTTATATTAATTATGAAAAGAGAACCTTTTGCTTTTAGATGCAGTAGTAGTACCATAGGTATATTTGCAAGTAATTTGCTAAAATTAAACAAGAGATATGAGCAAGAGTGAACTTGCCTGCAAACTGCAAGGTAGTGTAGTTGGATTTGTTGAAGTGACCCGGCACCTCGGGTTCTGGAAAACAACATCATTGTCCGGTAAGGACAATGATTAAAGATTCAAAATGCATGCTTTATGGTGTGTGTTCAATTTTTATCCCCCTGAAGTGATTTACTTATTTGCTGACTTTATATATTCTTTTGATGATTTTAAAGAATATATGTTAATGGTATTTTCATTCAAGAATATTCATCCAATATTCTTGAATGGAAGTCATTTTAAAGAGTTAAGAATTTACCAGATTTTTCTTAGATATCTCATAAGTTTTAATATTTTTAGAAAAATCATTTAACTCCTTTTTCTTTTTGCACAAATAACTCATATGATTATTTTAAACTTCAAATATTTTTTTAAAATCCTAGGAAGATTAAAAATAGCTACTTTCTATTTTTAGTTATTTTTAGATCTTTTTTTGGGTTTGTTTTAACCAGATTAGGGTTTTTTTCTAGACTTTTAGCTATTTTAAATAAATAGAAATGGCTGACAGCCTGGCCCCACTGGTCAGGTCAACCCTAATGGGCCAGACCGGACCAGCTCGGCCCAGTCAGCCGTCCCCTCACTCTCTCTCTCTCTCACTCGCTCGACCTAACCCTAATCGTCTCCTCTCTGGCGATTGCGAATAGCCGGCGACTTCGTCGCTCGATTCCGACGAGCTCCGCCATCGCCATGTGGGGCATTTGCTCCGCCTCGTCGAGCTCTTCCATTTGACCGTGGCGATTTGTCAGTTTCACCGCCGTTTGTTGCCATCACCTCCACGCGTCGCCCAGTCGATCTAGCCCCCGCGGCTCGATCTGCTCCGGCTCGACCTCGCTGGGGTTTCTGCCCCCTCCTTGGCGCCTGCAGTGGTGTCTCCGCCGCCTCGCCGGTTGGATGGCGTCTGCAACCCCGGCGTCTTCTCCAGGTGCGGTGCGGTGCCTAGACGTTTGGCCGTGAGCACTGTGCTGCTCTGCCGTCGCCGTAGCCCACTGGATGGTGGCGTTGCGACGCCACAACCGTGGCTGCGCCGACGGTGTCGCCACCATGATCTTCTCCTAGCTCCTTTGCGAGCTCACCTGTGAGTCTTCCTCCTACTCCCTCTGTCTATGCGTTCATGACTTGGTGGCCTGGCCAGTGAGCAAGGCATGCTTGCCTACTGCTGCTATGCCGTGCTTGATCTTGTGTCTAGACTCTAAAATTCCTATGCTGGCCTCTGTATGTTGCTGCTGTTAATCTTCAGAGCATGTTTTAGTTAAGAATTTCAGTGAAATATTCAGTTAAGAATCTCTTAACTGAATATCCAAGGTTCAGTTAGCTTGCTATCCAGTATATATGTGATGTTAGCTTGATAATCTGTTGGTATGCTTGCTATTCAGTGATCATATGATGTTTACTGAATTTGTAGTGTTAACTGCTGATTGCTTTTGATGGCGCGGTGTTTAATAGTGCCAGAGAACTTGTTGGCGTGTAGTTGATGAAGTAAATGACCGGCCAGTTGGAAACCCCAAGAGGAAGGTATGATGAGTATAGCAGCAAGCTTTTCCCTCAGTAAGAAACCAAGGTTTAATCGTCCAATAGGAAAAAGCCAATACTCCAGAAGGTGATGCTTGCTAGCCTAGTGACACTCCAACAAGGGCGCCGTTAACGATATCTTGTTAGCGCGTCTTCAACTAGTAGCAACATGGAACCTGCACCCAACACAACCAAATACTTTGTTCCCAACTTACGATGAGGTTGTCAATCTCACCGGTTTGCTGTAAACAAAGGAATGAGCGTATCGAGTGGAAAGCAATAGTAGTATGCGAGTAAAGTAAACAGTGTGAGTAAAGTAAACATGTGATAGCAATATAAAGGAAATAGGATCGGGGTCCACAGTTCACTAGTGGTGTCTCTCCATAAGATAAAATAACACATGCTGGGTAAAAAAAATTCAGTTGGGCAATTGATAGAATAAAGATAACGTGATATGTCAAGAGGATCACTATGAGATTTACTCTGGGCATTACAACAAGATACATAGACCGCCATCCAACTGCATCTATGACTAATAATCCACTTGTGGCGAATCAATCTGAGAACTCCACAAGTATTAAGTTGCGAACAACAGATAACTGCATCAAGCAAAGTGTGTAATGTAAACAAAGCATATGCCCTTGGACATATGAATGATGTTTTCTCCCTAGTGGCAACAGCACATCTATAGCCTTAGAGGTTTCTATCACCCCTTAGATTAAATAGAGGCATGACCCAACTATCGAGCATAAATACCCCCTCTTGGAGTCACTAGTATCTACTCGGCCAAGATAGCTACTAACAACGGAGAGCATGCAAGATCATAAACAACATAGAGATAACATAAGATAATATTCAGCACATCAACTCAATCATAACACCAATATTCATCGGATCCCAACAAACACAACATGTAGAATTACATAACGGTGATCTTGATCATGTAAGGCAGCTCACGAGATCTAAATATGAAGCATATGGTGGAGAAGACAACCAACTAGCTACTGCTATGGACCCATAGCCCAAGGTAGACTACTCACTCATTGCGCCGGAGGCAAGCATGGCGATGAAGAAGACCTCCGGTGGCGATTCCCCTCTCCGGCAGGGTGTCGGGAAGAGCTTCTGGACCCTCCCGATCTCAGGTCGACGACGGCGGCGGATCGCGATGTGTTTCTGGAAAAGTGATCGGGTACTTAGGTTTTTCCCGTCGGGGGGTCTTTATAGGCGAAGGGGCAGCGTCAGAAGTGGACCGAGGCGGCCTCACACATAGGGGGCGCGGCCAGGGCCTGGGCCGCGCCACCCTACTGTGTGGCCGACCTGTGGCCCCTCTCCGTCTCCTCTTCGGTTCTCTGGAAGCTTCGGTGAATTTCTGGATGTTTGGCATTTGTTTCGTCCAATTCCGTGAATATTTCCTGTGTGACTTTTCTGAAACACAAAAACAGCAGAAAACAGGGAACTGGCACTGTGGCATCTCGTTAATAGGTTAGTTCTGGAAAATGCATAAAAATGCCATGAAGTGTAACGAAACACTAAGCAAATGGTGTAAAAACAAGCATGGAGCATCAAAAATTATAGATACGTTTGAGATGTATCAGCATCCCCAAGCTTAACTCCTGCTCGTCCTCGAGTAGGTTAGTGATAACAAAAGAAATAATTTTTGAGGTGACACGCACCTACACAATCTTGACCATATATGTAAGCGTTGTGCGCTGGGATCAAAAGAACTTAAAACATGGGCATGAAAGATATAATCTTGATAGAAGAAACTTAGCAACCATGTTATAGCATGAAAAAGAACACAAATAAAAGATCATGAAAATGAAACAATGAAAGTCAAACGTGTGTTCAAATCATAAGGCAACTATGCAAATGGTTTTCAACTTGTCCTTCATGAGAGAGCAAAACATAAATGCATAGGACACCTTCAAGTTTAAGAGGGCAACTAGATACAAATAATTTAAGAACAAGTGAAACCAACATCATGAATCAATCAATGAAAACTTTGGGACAATGCACATTATACTCAGAATGACAACTATGCTCTCTTAGACGGTGCATAAAGATAGAAGGTGGAGACTCAACATAAAAGTAAAAGAAAGGCCCTTCGCGGAGGGAAGCAGTGATTGCAAGTTTTATAAACCTTTAAAAATTATGGTACTTACTTGCTTTGAGCTCTCATTGCCCCCCCATCATAGGCATCTTGAATGGTTAAAGTTAATGTGAGTACAATTATGAAGCATATGCTTGACAAATCATAAGTTAAAAACCTTGTGTCCCATGAAGTACGAATACCCAAACCTGATGCTACTCTACTTAGAGTCCCAAGCAAGCTCTTGTCATTGTAAATATATGTGTATCATCGAGAACCGCCAACGGGGTACCTCCTGCCCGATGACATGGAACAAGCCCACATCAAAATGTCAAGACAAACAGACAATGAACACCTCGACATCTCTTTTATTTACCATTGGTATAGCTTTTTATTGTGAGATGCGTCGTCGAATGTCCACTATGGGCATGCTGTAAATTTCCACCATGAATGATGCATGGCGTAGATTAGTGGCCCAGGCATTTCCCTAACACATATAAAAACTCCATGATCCCGCAAGATTCCCAACTTATTTCATATCGTGAGTATCCATAAACAAAAGATCACGATATCAACTCAAATGAAAGATAGTGCAATGTTGAAAGCTTGCCCCATGACGGCATGGCTAGGCTAATTTCCAGCTTACAACTTGCAAGCATAACAACTCAACATAAGAGAGCCACAATATCAAAATTTTAAAGCGAGAAAAGTAAAGTGTGCCATCAGGTTTGTGGGAGCTTTACTGACCAATTTTCGCATAACACCAAAAAGAGTTTAATTTGAAGGATAGATAAAAGCAAGTAAAATGTACTTGGAATAGCAAATTGCTAATAGGTATGTATGGTGGAAACTTTGGAACAACTTGGGTTTTAGGAGTTGGATGCACGAGTAGAGCGCATACTCAGTACAAAATGACGGCTAGCAAAAGACTGGGAGCGACCAACTAAGAGAGCAATAACGGCCATAATCATGCAAAGCGCCAAAGCGACATTAAAAGAAGCATAAGATGGCATCAAAAGTTAAAAAATAAATGATCATAGAGGCAATGGTGACTTTGTATGAGTCAAACATGTGTGAGCATGCGCCAAGTCAACCCAAATAAAGCATCAAGGAGAAAACCAAAATAATGCTTCCAAATAATTAAAACAATGCATGATTTTTTCAAGGGCTCATTAAGCAATCTCAGTCATTTGAGACAAGTCATGCTACAGCAAAACCTCTAAGCATACTATCAAAAAGACATCAAGCACGACATGCAAAAGCCTAGGCCGCAGTCTACACAAGCTCCTTCTTGTACCACTTTTTTGCATAAAGCTTTTTCTCTTTTCCAACACCATTCGAAATTTTTTGAAACAACTCTTTTAATGAAAAACAACATGGACCAAAGGTCAAAATACACCTTGATGTAAACATATAACAAGATCTGAACACAAATCAAGGCGAAAAACGAAAACTAAACGCAGTTCTAGAAAAAGAGAACACTCGTTGAAACGATAAGAGTGAAAAACGGAGTGTTCTTGGCAAATGAAAAGCAAGGCAACTTCTCCAAAAGAAATTTGTTGGGGTCCAACCATTTATTGCAGCAAACAAAACTAAACAAAACTAAAAACTAAAATAACTGACGCTCCAAGAAAAATGCATAGTGCATGAAGCAATAAAAATATAGTGTGTTGAAAGGTGACCTGATTTTTGCCGATGAAGAAGGGGTGCCTCGGGGGCATCCCTAAGCTTTGACGCTTGTACCTCTTGGATATTTCTTGGGGTGCGTGGGCATCCCCAAGCTTGAGCTTTTTTCCATTCTTCAACCCATCTCATCATTCTCCAATCCCTACACTTGAAAACTTCCTTCATACAAAACTCAACACAACTCTATTAGCAACATTAGTGTAAGCATAACATTGAATCAACCCTTTTTGCTTCAGGTTTCAACTCAAAACCACCACATATAAAGCATATACTACTGTAACAACTTCCCCAAAAGTTCCGTGATCAAAAGAAAGCGATCAAGCGGCAAACACAAATATTGGCAGAAATATGTCAAAACAGAACAGCTGAGAAATGTCGAATTTTTAGAGGGTTTTCTGTTGCTCAAATCAAAAAGTGTTAAACTAATGAAAGTTTGGATATAACCTGGGGCATATGCACAAGAAATCGCAGGTCCAAAAGATATACATAGAATTTTCACGAATTTTTACGGTGCAGCACCGAAATCTGTTTCAGGACAGCAACATCCCCAAATCTTACCTCACTCAAATTAGAGGCTTCTCTTGGCACAAAAACGAAATAAAAATGATAAGGAGAGGTCATTACAGTAGTAATAACTTCCAAGACTTAAATAAAAGAAAAAGAACTGAAAGTAAAAACATTGGGTTATCTCCCAAGAGTGCTTTTCTTTAACGCCTTTGAGCTAGGCGCAGAAAGTGCGAATCAAGTAATATCAAGTGATGAAGCATCAAGCTCATAATTTGCTCTAAGAATAGAGTCAAAAAGTAATTTCTTCCTATTTCTAGGAAAGTGTTCCATGCCTTTCTTGAGTGGGAATTGGTATTTGATGGTGCCTTCGCTCATATCAATGATGACACCTACAGTTCGAAGAAAGGGTCTTCCCAAAATAATAGGACATGAAGCATTGCATTCAACATCCATGACAAGAAAATCAACGGGAACAAGGTTATTGTTAACCATAATAAGAACATCATTAATCCTTCCTAAAGGTTTCTTCTTAGCAACATCAGCAATAGGAACATCATAATAACACTTTTCAAGAGGTGGTAAATCAAGCATGTCATAAATTTTTCTAGGCATGATAGAAATACTAGCACCTAGATCACATAAAGCATGGCAATCAAAACCATTAACATGCATATCAATGATGGGTTCCCAACCATCTTCTAACTTCTTGGGAATAGAAGCTTTTTGCTTCAACTTTTCATCCCTAATTTTCATGAGAGCATTGGTAATATGCTTAGTAAAAGCAATATTTAAAGAACTAGCATTAGGACTCAAAGCAAGCTTTTGCAAGAACAAAAATTCAGATATATTGCAGCTATCAACATCAAAATCATTAAAGGAAATAGAGCTATTATCTCCCACACTCCGAAAAATTTCAGCACTCTTTTGAGAAAAAGTTTTAGTAGTTTTAGGCTTTTTAACACAAGGAGTGGGAGTTTTCTCTACACCAATCAAAGTAAGAGGATTGCTAGCATTTGGAACAACATCATTAGAGGTAGTAATGGTACATACCTTCATCTTTCTAGCCATCTCATCTTCTCTTTCCCACCTGGCATGCAATTCTGCTAGCATCCTAACATTTTCATCAATTCTAACTTGGATAGCATTAGCAGTAGCAAAAGTATTATTCTCTTTCACATCATTAGGCAACACTTTTAATTTCAGAAGTTCAACATCATGAGCAAGGCTATCAACTTTAGAAGCAAAAATATCAATTTTGCCTAACTTTTCCTCAACAGACCTGTTAAAAGCTGTTTGTTTACCGATGAAGTCCTTCAGCATGACCTCAAGATCAGAGGGTGCAGCCCTAGTGTTGTTGGAGGAATTACCATAAGAGTTACCATAACCATTACCATTAGTAGAAGGATATGGCCTATAATTGTTACTAGCAAAATTGTTCCTATAAGCATTGTTGTTAAAATTATTGTTTCTAATGAAGTTTACATCAACATGCTCTTCTTGAGAAACCAAAGAGGCTAAAGGAACATTATTAGGATCAACATGAGTCCTATCATTAGAAAGCATAACCATAATAGCATCAATCTTATCACTCAAGGAAGAGGTTTCCTCAACAGAATTTACCTTCTTACCTTGTGGAGCTCTCTCGGTGTGCCATTCAGAGTAATTTACCATCATATTGTCGAGAAGCTTTGTTGCGGCACCCAAGGTAAGGGACACAAAAGTGCCTCCAGTAGCTGAATCCAATAGGTTCCTTGAAGAAAAATTCAGTCCTGCATAAAAAGTTTGGACAATCATCCAAGTAGTCAGTCCATGAGTGGGACAATTCTTTATCATAGATTTCATTCTTTCCCAAGCCTGAGCAACATGTTCATTATCAAACTGACTAAACTTCATAATATTGCTACGCAAAGCTATAATCTTAGCAGGAGGATAATATCTACCAATAAAAGCATCCTTACACTTAGCCCATGAATCAATACTATTTTTAGGCAAAGATAGCAACCAATCCTTAGCTTTTCCTCTTAAAGAAAAAGGAAACAACTTAAGCTTAATAATATCATTCTCTACATCCTTATATTTCTGCATCTCACATAGCTCAACAAAATTGTTGAGATGAGCTGCAGCATCATCAGTACTAGCACCAGAAAATTGCTCTTTCATAACAAGGTTCAACAAAGCAGGCTTAATCTCATAAAAATTTGCAGCAGGAGCAGGTGGCGCAATAGGAGTGCAGATAAAATCACTATTATTAGTGCTAGTAAAATCACACAACTTGGTGTTTTCAGGAGTTGCCATTCTAGCAAAACTAAAAGCAGACAAGTAAAAACAACTATAAGGAAACTAATTTTTTTGTATTTTTGATAAAACAATGCAAGCAAAAATAAAGTAAAGCAAAACTTAAAACAAAGTAAAGGATGTGCGTGCGAAACTCCCCTTGCAGAAGTCTTCTTTTTCCCCGGCAATGGCGCCAGAAAAGGCTTGATTGCTTTTGATGGCGTGGTGTTTAATAGTGCCAGAGAACTTGTTGGTATGTAGTTGATGAAGTAAATGACCGGCCAGTTGGGAACCCCAAGAGGAAGGTATGATGAGTATAGCAGCAAGCTTTTCCGTCAGTAAGAAACCAAGGTTTAATCGTCCAGTAGGAAAAAGCCAATACTCCAGAAGGTGATGCTTGCTAGCCTAGTGACACTCCAACAAGGGCGCCGTTAATGATATCTTGTTAGCGCGTCTTCAACTAGTAGCAACGTGGAACCTGCACACCACACAACAAATACTTTATTCCCAACTTACGATGAGGTTGTCAATCTCACCGGTTTGCTGTAAACAAAGGAATGAGCGTATCGAGTGGAAAGCAATAGTAGTATGCGAGTAAAGTAAATAGTGCGAGTAAAGTAAACATGTGATAGCAATATAAAGGAAATAGGATCGGGGTCCACAGTTCACTAGTGGTGTCTCTCCATAAGATAAAATAACACATGCTGGGTAAAAAAAATTCAGTTGGGCAATTGATAGAATAAAGATAACGTGATATGTCAAGAGGATCACTATGAGATTTACTCTGGGCATTACAACAAGATACATAGACCGCCATCCAACTGCATCTATGACTAATAATCCACTTGTGGCGAATCAATCTGAGAACTCCACAAGTATTAAGTTGCGAACAACAGATAACTGCATCAAGCAAAGTGTGTAATGTAAACAAAGCATATGCCCTTGGACATATGAATGTTGTTTTCTCCCTAGTGGCAACAGCACATCTACAACCTTAGAGGTTTCTATCACTCCCCCAGATTAAATAGAGGCATGAACCCAACTATCGAGCATAAATACCCCCTCTTGGAGTCACTAGTATCTACTCGGCCAAGATAGCTACTAACAACAGAGAGCAGGCAAGATCATAAACAACATAGAGATAACATAAGATAATATTCAGCACATCAACTCAATCATAACACCAATATTCATCGGATCCCAACAAACACAACATGTAGAATTACATAACGGTGATCTCGATCATGTAAGGCAGCTCACGAGATCTAAACATGAAGCACATGGTGGAGAAGACAACCAACTACCTACTGCTATGGACCCATAGTCCAAGGTAGACTACTCACTCATCACGCCGGAGGCAAGCATGGCGATGAAGAAGACCTCCGGTGGCGATTCCCCTCTCCGGCAGGGTGCCAGGAAGAGCTTCTGGACCCTCCCGATCTCGGGTCGACGACGGCGGCGGATGTCGATGTGTTTCTAGAAAAGTGATCGGGTTCTTAGGTTTTTCCCGTCGGGGGGTCTTTATAGGCGAAGGGGCAGCGTCAGAAGTGGACCGATGCGGCCTCACACATAGGGGGCGCGGCCAGGGCCAGGGCCGCGCCGCCCTACTGTGTGGCCGGCCTGTGGCCCCTCTCTGTCTCCTCTTCGGTTCTCTGGAAGATTCGGTGAATTTCTGTATGTTTGGCTTTTGTTTCGTCCAATTTCGAGAATATTTCCTGTGTAACTTTTCTGAAACACAAAAATAGCAGAAAACAGGGAACTGGCACTGTGGCATCTCGTTAATAGGTTAGTTCCAGAAAATGCATAAAAATGCCATGAAGTGTAACGAAACACTAAGCAAATGGTGTAAAAACAAGCATGGAGCATCAAAAATTATAGATACGTTTGAGACGTATCAACTGCTGTCAGTTAAATCATGTTGTGGTTGTTTTGCTGGAGTATTTGTGATGGTTTACAGTCAGTGCTTGTTCACTGCTGCCAGTTCATGCTTATGCTGATGATTGATTTTTATGATGGCATGGCATGCTTAGCTTGAGCTTGCTAGGACTTGTCCAATGATAATCTTCTGTTGATTTATATGAACTGAACTATGTTTCAGTGATGATTTGTTTGCATCAAGCAATGCATGCTTGAGTACTTTGCTGCTAGTGGCTTTGCTTTGCTTCCTATAGCATGTTATATAAATAACAGCAAGTAACTACCATTTATTGAGTTTGATTGTGGTACCTCCCTGTGAGGTGCACAATTGTCTCTTGATAAGTAGCTTGATGGCTGCTGTTTTTGTGCTACTGGAGCATGATTTGGTGGCTTCTCATCAGTGACTAAATCATCATGTTGGCCAAACTAAATTACTGATAAGAACAGATCTATATGATGATTTTAGTCTTAGCCAATGATGCATGGTCTGAGGCTCTAATCTTGATGGTGCATAAATATTTGTGTTTCAATTAACTGAATCTTCCTATGATGACTATACAGAGCATCTCTCTATAAGTCTGAGGAGACAAACCCCGAAACCTCCCAAGTGTTGCACTTGGTAGAAGGGTTTGGTGGTGTGTGGTTTCTTTCTTGCTGTTGATCTTGTTTATGCAAGAATCTTGATTCTTGCCATGATTTGGTTCATGGTATGCAATTTCTAAAGTATACCTTGATCCTTTGTTGGCTTCTATGTGTAGCTGGTTGTGATGTTGGTGATGCTCTTGCTTGAGCTTGATCAAGTGCTCCTGGTACTTGCTCTGCTCCTCCCCAGGTGGCTTGCCCGGCACCTCCTTGGTGCTTGGCTCCCCTCCTTGCCTGCCCTGCACCTCCTTGGTGCTTGGCCTGCTTCTTGCTGCACTTGATCTTGTTTAAGTGGCCATGATTACTAGCTTTGGCTGCTAGTTTTGGTTTGGTGGTGATAATTCCCCCCTGATGCTCAGCTCATGAGCAGGGTGAATTGTGTGTGCTGCTGGCTGTGATTGCTCATAGTGATGTGTGTGATCTATGCTGCTAGTGGTGCTGTGCTGGTGGTGGTGCTGGTCGACTAGGGTTTCTTGGTCGACCAAAATCACTCACAGTGACCCCTTTATACTACGTTCTGTTTATTGGTGTCTTGACACCTCCCTACATGCATCTGGTGATTGAGCAGCTTGTTAGTTGGCTGGCTTGCCCGGACAGATTAGTCCCTGGCTGATATTTTGCTGGTGAATCATGTTGATAAGCTTAACTGTTTGATGATTATCAATAGTGCTTCCTTTAAATTCTTACTTCCACTTGTATTTCTGCCTTGGTGGCATTTCTCTTTGTGTTTCCTTTTGTTTGCAGGTAATCAAGAATAATAGAGAAGAAAGGAAAGAAAGAAAGAAAGAAAGAAAGAAAAAAAAAACCTTGTAGTTTAGGATATCTAGATTCATTCCTGTACTTTGTTTTTATTTCTTTTTATTTTTGGCTCATGGTTGTAACATTCTATCTATGCCATTACACTTGTAATATTCTTTTATCCTCTGGATTTTGTAAAGACAATGTATATTGTGTTGCTAATCAATAAAGTCCAAGGTTTTCTTTATTATAAATGTTTATCCTTTCTAAATGTGTCTTTTGAATTCAAATTCAATTTCATAATTCAAATTCAAGTTTTGAATTCATATTATATTCTTAGTTTTAATTATTCAATTTCATTTCTTCCCCACAAGCAATTGATCAAAAGAGGTCATGTCAAATTCTTTCGCACCCCGAGAGTTCACCATTCCCCCTCGAAGAGAGACTCGATCCCCCTTAGGATTCAGATGCTATGCACAAAAGCCCTCTATTCTACCCCGGAGTTGTCCTACGTGCTGGGATATCACACCAGAGCAACGAGGAAGACTTGGCCGCACCATGGACATGATGACCAGAAGATGACGTAGATGATGATGGTAGAGGATAAAGCCCGTCCACACATCTACCTTGGAGCAGAACCTCCCTCATGTCCCGATCCTTATCAAAGAAAGAATTAGGCCAATATTCAACA
This sequence comes from Dactylis glomerata, assembly GCA_007115705.1. NCBI lineage: Eukaryota > Viridiplantae > Streptophyta > Magnoliopsida > Poales > Poaceae > Dactylis > Dactylis glomerata. The sequence goes on from QXEO01000712.1 coordinate 226,322, forward strand.
AAGGCATGATTACCATGGGCTAGACGACTCGTGGAAAGGAGACTTTTTGTGGCTTGGGGAACATGAAGGATGTTATTAAGATGCAAATCATAATGAGGGGTATGAATAACAGAATGACCAATGTGATTGATATCCATACATGAACCACTAGCTGTGTGAATTTGCTCATTGCCATTGTAGCGATCCCTCACATGTAGCTTCTCCAGTTCTCCTGTAATATGATCAGTTGCACCAGAGTTGGTGTAACAGTTTGTATCAAATCCATAGTTCCCAATTGCTGCACCAACAGATTTTTCTGGACCGTGATTTTTTTTGAAACCTCTTCCAGCAATTAAGGGCAGTGTGGCCAAATTTGCCACAAACTTGACAGGTATGTTTTCACCTCTTTCACCTCTGTACTGTTGTTGCGGTGGACGGTAACCTTGCCCACGCCCACCATGACCACCTCCACGTGGATTGTAACCTCCACGATAGTCACCGCCATGTTGCTCATAGCCGCGTTGCTCATAGCCACGATACTCGTAGCCACGCTGCTGATCTGGGGATCCTCCACACCCACCATTGCGTCCACCTCGGTAGCCACCACAACCACCACGAGTTTCTGCATTAACTGAAGAGTTGCCACTAGGGTTTTTATCTTCAAGTCTAGCCTTATATGATAGGAGTTGGGAATAAAGGTCACTCATGCTAATATATTGGTCCGCCTTAATCAAGGCAGTGATTGCAACAACAAATCCATTGTAGGCCTCATCATTGAGACCCGCAAGCACATAGGAAATAACATCATCCTCCTCAAGAGGCTTGCCTGCAGCAGCCATCTCATCCGCGAGGTTTTTGATATGGTTGAAATAAACCTCTGCAGTCTTGTTCTCTTTGTGAACCTTGTTTAGTTTCGTGCGGAGTTGCACCACACGGGCCTTGGATTGCGACGAAAACATCTCCATCACAGCCTTCAAACATCACCAGAACTTGTTTGTCCAACCATCTGGGTGATTATCTCTCTAGACATGTTCCGAACAAGGAATCCAAGAACAAACTAGTCAAGGGAAATCCAGCGGGCATATTCAGGATTTGGAATAGAGACTTCTTTCCCATCCTTGTCAGTAGCCTTTACTTCCTTGGCAGGTGCCGGCATTGATCCGTCCACCACGGATTTCTGGCAAGATCATCGTCTGCCACACCAAAAAGTTACCCTTGTTGAGTTTTTCTGAGAGCGAGAGGTTCGCCGAGAGGGTAGGGTTTCCGCTGGACGTTGAGGAAGAGGCGCCAAGAGACATGGCAATGGCGATTGCTTCGATTGGATGCTGATGAGGGCGACGAGGGTGATGCGTCTCAGGAGCGACACGACGAAAGAACGGGCGGCGGCTTGTCTCGAGAACGACTCGACGAACTCTCGGGGCGACATAGCGAACAGGCGCTCGATGCGACAATCAGGTGTGGCGAAAGCGATTTTCAGATTTGATCGAGAGGCTCCAGTACCATGTAAAACGGAGCGATACCTCATCGGGCTCACTGGCGTGATATATAAAACAGACATACGATACAGATTTACAGGGAGAGATCGGTGGAGTCCGACCTGGACTCGATACACAACAACCGACCTACACAGTCCTAGACGGCCTACTTTGATTCATAGGATTTCAAAATGCAGGAATAGGAATAAGTTAGAAATGCAACTGCAAAAGTACGAGTACAGGAATACTTCCTTTAGTGGTCGTGTGAAACACAGGAATTGAACTAGAGGAACTCAACATGCTTTCTTAAGCAACTAGATTAGCCTAAAAAATAAGCACAACAGCAGTGTCTGCTAGCTATGTTGCAGCGATGTGAAGTCACACAAGCAGTAATAACCTTGGTTTGCCTCGTTCCTTGCAAAGGAATGGAAAAAAGAGGTCTGACTAAATTTTTTATTTCCTACACTCTCACTAGTAATCTGGTTGCAAAGGAAAAATTCCTTTAGAATTCCTTTGCTTCATTTCTATGAATCAAACGTCTCTATAGTCCTAATTCCTATAGAAACAAGATTCCTTCATTTTTCCTACCACAATCCTTTGAATTAAAGGAGGCCTACGTGTTTATACAACAATGTTTAACATGGGGACATCCTGTAACAATAGTGACTATTTGCTTCCATGTATCCACATTGTGGATCATCCACATGTAGCCATGGATTGTTGGGCGAAGGTGTGCGGCAGGTCGCATCAGATGAGACGTTCCGTGGTCCAGATGGCGATGATGACCGGCACCGCTTTTTTGGTAATATAAACCAGAATTGTTTTAAACCTTGCTTTCAATCCACCAAAAGTCCGTGACCGTCGCAAGTACGCTTTCAATCCACCAAAAGTACGTTTTCCTCGCCCTCAAATCTACTCCTTTACCGCATCATCACGTCCTTTAATAATTCTACTCCCACACGGATCCCTTGTTAAATCGATCCGTGGTGGTTTAGATACCTATTCTTCTCCACCAACATCACTACCGGACGAAAGGCTGGGAGGAGGGCTTGAGGCGGACGAGGTCGGCCACTGGAAACTCATGCTAACATCATCTCCACTGGCTGCCCAGGTGGACGCACTACGGGAACAAGACAATACGCCGACGGCCCAGAGCTATGCCGACGGCTTTTTGTCGGGGCCATCGGCGTAGCTCGGTGAATAGGAATCCTGCGAAAAAGGCCGTCGGCGTAGAAAAGCCGTCGGCCTAGTTATCTACGCTGACGGTAAAGCCGTCGGCATAGCTAAGCCGTCGGCCAACGTAGGTACGCCGACAGCAAAGCCGTCGTCATATCAAAGCCGTCGGCCCAAGGTGGGCCCGTAAACTGCAACCCTAACGGCGTCACGGGAGGACAGCTGGTCCAATCTATGCCGACGGCAATGCCGTCGGCTTAGATTTTTCCGAATTTTTTTTCCGCATTTGGCTCAGGGCGGGAAACTCCCACGACGGGTCTACTGGGGGCTCTTGGACTCCATGGTGTTGTTATGTGCTCCTATAGCCTAACCAAAAAATAAAGTAAAAGGGTCTACCTATCAACCGTCCTTGGATGGAAGTCAAAGGGGTAGACCGCGCGGGCCCACCTGGCTAGAGTTTCGATATACGCGGAGCCTGAGAAGAGTAGGAATCCCCCAAAGCTATCACTTTCCCCTAATATATGTAGCTACATGCTTTAGGATGCTTAGAGAGGCAACATCTAGCTCCCAGGTGTTACCCTTTTTAGACACATGCGATAACACTCTCGAAAATCTCGGGCGTAGGGCGGGAAACTCCCACGACGGGTCTACTAGGGGGGCTCTTGGACTCCACGGTGTTATTATGTGCTCCTATTGCCTAACCAAACAAAATAAAGTAAAAAGGTCCACCGGTCAACCATCGTTGGAGGGAAGTCAAAGGGGTAGACCGCGCGGACCCACCTGGCTAGAGTTTCGATGTACGTGGAGCCTGAGAAGAGTAGGAATCCCCCCAAAGCTATCACTTTCCCCTAATATATGTAGCTATGTGTGTTAGGGTGTTTAGAGAGGCAATATCTATCTCTGAGGTGTCACCCTCTTCAGACGTACACATGCGATAACACTCTCAAAAATCTCGGGAGTAGGGCAGGAAACTCCCACGATGGGTCTACTAGGTGGGCTCTTGGACTCCACTGTGTTGTTATATGCTCCTATTGCATAACCAAACAAAATAAACTAAAAAGGTCCACCGGTCAACTGTTGTTGGAGGGAAGTCAAAGGGGTAGACCGCGCGAGCCTACGTGGCTAGAGTTCCGATGTACGTGGAGCCTGAGAAGAGTAGGAATCCCCCCAAAGCTATCACTTTCCCCCTAATATATGTAGCTACATGTGTTAGGGTGCTTAGAGAGGCAACATCTATCTCCGAGGTGTCACCCTCTTCAGACATACACATGCGATAACACTCTCGAAAATCTCGGGCGTAGGGCGGGAAACTCCCACGACGGGTCTACTAGGGGGGCTCTTGGCCTCCACGGTGTTGTTATGTGCTCCTATTGCCTAACCAAACAAAATAAAGTAAAAAGGTCCACCGGTCAACCATCGTTGGAGGGAAGTCAAAGGGGTAGACCGCGCGGACCCACCTGGCTAGAGTTTCGATGTACGTGGAGCCTGAGAAGAGTAGGAATCCCCCCAAAGCTATCACTTTCCCCTAATATATGTAGCTATGTGTGTTAGGGTGTTTAGAGAGGCAATATCTATCTCTGAGGTGTCACCCTCTTCAGACGTACACATGCGATAACACTCTCAAAAATCTCGGGAGTAGGGCAGGAAACTCCCACGATGGGTCTACTAGGTGGGCTCTTGGACTCCACTGTGTTGTTATATGCTCCTATTGCATAACCAAACAAAATAAACTAAAAAGGTCCACCGGTCAACTGTTGTTGGAGGGAAGTCAAAGGGGTAGACCGCGCGGGCCTACGTGGCTAGAGTTCCGATGTACGTGGAGCCTGAGAAGAGTAGGAATCCCCCCATAGCTATCACTTTCCCCCTAATATATGTAGCTACATGTGTTAGGGTGCTTAGAGAGGCGACATCTATCTCCGAGGTGTCACCCTCTTCAGACATACACATGCGATAACACTCTCGAAAATCTCGGGCGTAGGGCGGGAAACTCCCACGACGGGTCTACTAGGGGGGCTCTTGGCCTCCACGGTGTTGTTATGTGCTCCTATTGCCTAACCAAACAAAATAAAATAAAAAGGTCCACCGATCAACCGTCGTTGGAGGGAAGTCAAAGGGGTAGACCGCGTGGGCCTACCTGGCCAGAGTTCCGATGTATGTGGAGCCTGAGAAGAGTAGGAATCCCCCCAAAGCTATCACTTTCCCCAAATATATGTAGCTACGTGTGTTAGGGTGCTTAGAGAGGCAACATCTATCTCTGAGGTGTCACCCTCTACACACACATGCGATAACACTCTCAAAAATCTCGGGCGCAGGGCGGGAAACTCCCACGACGGGTCTACTAGGGGGGCTCTTGGCCTCCACTGTGTTGTTATGTGCTCATATTTCCTAACCAAACAAAATAAAGTAAAAAGGTCCACCGGTCAACCATCATTGGAGGGAAGTCAAAGGGGTAGACCGCGCGGGCCCACCTGGCTAGAGTTTCGATGTACGTGGAGCCTGAGAAGAGTAGGTGACAAGGGTATAGTTAATAGAGCCCGTTAGCTGAGTACCCCTAAGGCCCATATAGTTAGGCCCAATTGTAATGATAGTCGAATACGAGTTCTTACCGTATGTCGATATTGTAATCTGTATCGGACCCTACTCGATCCTCCAGACCTGGCCACCTATATAAAGGGGCCAGGAGGGGACGGTGTAGGGCAGATTGAAAGCAAGCCAGGTTGAACACCCAAGTTTACTTTCGACGCATACCTATTTTGACTAACTTTACCTTCGAGTTCATCCGACGCCCTATCTCCCCGATCCTAAGTCCTTCATCTAGGACATTTGTCGAGTTAACCCCTCGTCAATTGGCGCCGACCGTGGGGACCTTGGGCATTGGAATCATGAATTCGATGGCTTTTTCGCTTTTAGCCAACAGCAGCGCAGAAGTCGACGAAAATCAAGAGATGGAGTTGACAATTGGAAGTTTGAGCATCCTCATCGGGCCATCGGGTTCATCTCGCCTTTCAGATCCGATGAAACAAGATCCGTCGGCAAGTGAGCCCGAAACAATAGCAATGATGGAGTATTCCGACGGCTCATCCAGCGAGGTAAACTCGCCGGTCAGCCTAGAAGAGGTGCTAAAAGAAATCAAAGAAGATGATAAAGCAAAGGAAAAACTCGACGAAGGAGTCCAACTCAATGACCTCATGATCTGCCTCGACAATATCTCAGACAAGTCAACAGACACATGGAAGACAGGGTTAGAGCTTTCTGAAGATGGTGACTCGATTTTCTCAAGCTTCAATACTAACATCGGCAAACAATGCCAGGTGCTCGCCATTGTGGGAGACAACTCAGAAGAATTCGATGAAAATGACAACCCAGTGCTAAATCCAGCAAATATAGACAGAGGAGCAAATCACCTAGCAGAAGGGCAAACAACAGAATCTCTCACAGCCAGGGAAAAAATTCGACTATCAGTCGATGAATGGAGGGTAATAAGAGAAGCCGTAGAACACGGCACGCCAATACCATCAAATTCCAGCAAAGACATGCTTTTGGGGTATCATTACGCCCTAAGGCAGCAGGCAAAGCAATTAGCAAAGGAGAAAATAGAGATACAAAGAAGAAAAGATTCAGCCATTGCAGCTAGCGAAGCTGCTCGTAAAGCACGAAGCGACGCATCATACAGCAACGCAAGGAAAAATTGTCGACACGGTTCAAGGTACGACAACCTCGAGTACTCCAACAGGCAAAGTATTTCTAAAAACCTCGACTCGTCCTTCCTATCGGTCGACGAGCAAGGAAACATCTTACCAAAAACCCCTGAAGCGGCACTAGTGGCAGCACAAGCATATCTACTTACAACTCGACCAAGTCCAGGAGATCCTAGAGAACATATGGATAGAGCAGCATTGAACGGACTCAACATGGTAGGCCACGAGCTATCAGCAAAAGGAGAAGAAGCATATCACCACAAGGAAGTGCACAAAGCAAGGTCACCTCGCCGTCACAACAGTCCTCGGCGCAGAAGCAGCAAGCACCGATCTCGATCGCCATCACCAAAACAGCACGGTGGAACTCAAAGATCGCGATCTCCAAATGAAAAACGCGACTATGAAGACGACGAAAAAGAGATGGGGGCATCGTGCTTTACCCGCAGGGTTCGCACCACTCCAGTTCCCAAAGGATTCAAGCTACCTCATGATCAACAAAAGTACGACGGATCACAGGAACCACAATCATGGCTTGCAGATTACTTACAAGCAGTTCAAATATTAGGAGGAACCAAGGAAACAGCAATGCAAAGTCTGCAACTACACCTCACCGGCGCAGCAAGGTCATGGTTGAGCAAACTAGAGAAAGAATCTATTGGAAGCTGGGAAGACCTCACAAAGCAATTTACAAGCAACTTCAGGTCGACATACAAGCGGCCAGCGTCAATAGAAGAAGTCAAAGCATGCGTACAACAACGCGACGAAACACTGCGGGCATACATCCAAAGATGGAGCCTTATCAAAAATTCAGCAGTCGAAGTTTCAGACGAAAGAGCAATAGACGCGTTCATCATTGGACTAAGGCGAAGAGACCTAGTCGAAGAGATGGGTAGAATCAAGCCAAAAATAGTGTCAGATCTCATGGACACAGCAAACAGATTTGCAGATGGAGAAGATGCGTGCAACAACAAGCGGACGCGATCTCCAGAGGACGACAGAAGAAACAGATACGGAAGTCAAAGGAGACGATCCCGAAATTACGATACCTACGGCTCACATAGCCAAGTCGCCGCAGGATATAAAGACAACAGCTATCAAGGAAACGATCGCAGAAGCTCGGGATATCGAAGCTACGGAAAGGAGGATTATAAGAAGTTCCCTACAAGAGAATCCAGAGAGTACAACCCATCGCCAAAAGATATGCTCAACGGGCCTTGTCATATACACTCAGCGTTCGTCGACGGAAAGCGAGTATCAAGGCACGCAATGAAAGACTGCACAACATTCTTAAAACTACAAGAGGCAGCACTAAACAAGCAAACCGAAGCAAGGCGACAAGGATACGAAGGGAGCAACAATCCTCCGACAAACCAGCAAGGAAACAACGGAGCTCCTCAAGGACAAGACCAGCAAAACAAGGGACACGACGACGACGAAGGGTACGTCCCATCAAAAGGACACATCACAGCAATGATACAACCTGTGCCCAAGTCGAACAAAGAAGAGAAGAGTATAACTCGACAAGTCAACCTAGCAGTCATCTCACCGCCAGCTACAACAGAGTATCTGCACTGGTCAGAACAACCAATCGAATTCAACAGAGAAGACCACCCTATAACAGTACCTCAGCCGGGAAACGCGCCTTTGGTACTCAAAGCTCAAATCGGCGCGTATGATGTCGACAGAATATTCATGGACGCAGGGAGTGGAATTAACCTGATATACGCAAAAACACTCCGAGCAATGCATATATCACTAGAGTTCCTGAAACCAACAGATTGTTCCTTCCACGGGATCGTACCAGGAAGTGCCAATTACCCACTGGGTCGAATAGCACTCAATGTTTGCTTCGGCAACCGACAAAACTACAGAAGAGAAAAGCTAGACTTCGAAGTCATGGACTGGCCATCTCAATATCACGCGATCCTCGGACGACCCGCGTTTTCGCGATTCATGGCAGTGCCTCACTATACATATTTGGTACTTAAAATGCCAGGACCAAGAGGAATAATTACAGTGAAAGGAAGTTTTGAAGTTTCAGATCTCTGCGACAGGGAGTTCCATAAGATGGCGCAAAATTTTGGCATAATAGCCAACCATGCAGAAAAGGCAAAAAGCGCGACTACGGAGGGTGTCAAGCTACTCGAAGGACGCGTCGCGGAGCTCGAAACGAAGAAACCGCGAGTAGAAGCATCAGGAGAAGACACAGACGCAAAGGAAAAAGGGAAAGCCATGGTGGCATAAAGCATCAAAAGACAATAGAGTAGAGTAGAACAATACGGCTGTAAAAGCCACGAGTTATACCAGGGGCAATGCCCTCTAGATCCAGAACACAGGTCACAGGCCGGATCTCTTGGGTCACCCCATGTATCTTACATTACAAGTATAATAAAGACGAAGCGTTCCTCATATTCGAGTTTACGAGTCTTTCAAAGAGAAAGTGCGGCAAACGCACGAATAATACAATAACGCCCTGAGAATAAGTTTCAGACATATAGTCGTGAAATAAAATCTCGCGTTCCACATACACCTTACAACATCGGGTTGTCAGAATCATCTACACCTAAAGGGTCTAAATAGTGAAACTCGCGGAAAAACGCGGAGTCTTCTTGCAATAACCTGGCTATAATGCGTCGGGCAGGCTGCAAGGTACTCTCTAAGTGTACTCGAAGGCTTGCCCCACCAGGAGGATAGCTCAGCGACATAGAACTATAATTGAGTCTTGGCTGCCACTTGCGTATCCACCCAAGAACAAAATTGGCACCTGCCACTAGGTTTAGTTATATCAACCGATGGACTCGCTGGCTGGATCTAAAGACGTCAAGAAGCAATGGAAAAGTAACAGGCAGAGGATTGCGAGGAAGCATGACCGAGTGCATAGTTACGAGAGCTCTCCTACAGCCATCCACTGCCTCGCCAATATGCTGGGCACGGTCCTGAAGCAACACAATAGCGCTTCGGCGTCGAGGATCAGACCATAAATTTTCAACACCCGCGGACATCTTTTCCAGAGCCGCACTTCGCTCGGTAACCCCACGATCTTCAGCAGCAAAGTCCAAGCAAGTGCCTGTAAGGGCAAAGGATATCATAAAAGTAACAGCAGAGCAAAAAGCGAAGAAAATAAGTCGAGAGGAAACTTACATCGCAACATTTCACAGGCGGATTCGACGATACCAAGAATAAAGGAATTACATTCTTCGTGATGCAAAATCTTTGCCGTCAAGCTGGACACTTCATCACCAAGAATCGATACCTGCTTCGTCAGGGCAGAAGTTTTGCTAGCCTTATCAAACGCCATCTGAGCTTGGCGTTTGGCTGAAGTCAAGCGAATCTCCAGGTCAGAAATCCTTGAAGAATATTCTACGCATTGATCGCATCGACTAGGAGGCAACGGAATCTTCGAATTCAACGTATTGGCAGAGAAATGAGCAGGCCCGCAAGTAAAAGGGTCATCGACATGCGTCAACTAAAAGTGAAAGAAAAGGCAGAAGAAACATCTCAGAAAGGCAGCATAGGACTTCATAAGAAAGATATATTTACATAAGATCACAACCCTATGACTAAAGTTCTCGGGTTGCACGCAACTAAAAGTTTTTTACATTCAAAAAGAAGAAACTTGAAACTACAAAAGAGCCGAGTCTACGCCACCTCAGCATTTTGCTCCGTGGCAGAAGAGGGCACGGCGGATTCCTCGCCAAAAGTCGACGGTGGCACTGGATCTTCCGCTGCTGGAGGTGGTGCGGCAGACACCGCAGAAGATGCCGAAGGGGAAATAGTTGTCAGCAATGCAGGTGCCAACTTCTTCGCCTTCTCGAAGAAAGCCTTCATCTCATCACGGGTGTGGCCATGAGGGGAGCTAACCCTCTCCCAGTCGAAGTTCGTACCGTGAGCAAGAGAAAGTGCAATAGCACCCTCGGCGCCACGTTTAATTGAAAGTCCTTTCAGCTGAAGAGTGGGGTCTTCAGTTGTATCGAAGGACTTGACAAGATTACTCAAGTTATCCTTCGGGACCGCAGACCTTTTCTTCGGCCACAACCCGACAAACAACCGTGATAGAACGCGGCTAACTAACTCAAAAATCTCCTGGATAGATATCCAGTTTACCTCGAGTAGGTTAACTGCAGTCATCAGAGGATCATCGTCTGTTTGCAGGGACGACGGGGATATCCCAGTAAATTCTGCACAGTAACAAGCGAAGAGAAAAAAAAAGAGACAAGTGTCAGCAAGTATAACAGTGCAACAGAAGTCGAAAATAGAAGACAAGGCAAAACGCTTACTTTCAGCAGCAGTCGACATTGTGTGAAGACGATCTGTCACGGCTTGTTCCCGTTGAGCATGCTCCTTGTTGGCATCAGCTAAAGCTTTTTCAGCTTTCTTCGCTTTGCCAAGCGCAGATTTCTGCGACTTCTCAGCACTTGCTTTAGCAGCGGTTGCAACATCATAAGCCTTCTGCGAAGCCTTAAGCTCTGCCTCCAGCGACGCAATGCGAGCATTGGCTGTTGCTAAAGCAGCTGCAAAAAAGGACGACAGGGAGACAGATAAATAGCAAAGCACAGAAGAAAAGTAATGACTGGCCGTCAAAATTGTACCTTCGGAAGCTTTCGCAACCTTTAGGTACTCAGCACATTCAGTGCCCAGGGCGATGAATCTCTTCAATAAGGCCTGAGAAAAGGAGTGTATAAGAGCAGAAGTGTATGAAAGGAAAGCAAGTAAAGAAGAATTGCTCACATCATCAGAAGAAACCGTAGATGCATGGGCCTCCAGAGAAACGTCGGTTTCTTTGGCCTTCTTTGAGCGTTTGGGGTATCGGGCTTGAGGAACCTTCTTCACAGCGGACCTGGTAGCCCTCGGCGCAACATCTGGTTCAATAGGCTCATCAATGGCCGTAGGAGAAGTTGGTGGAGCAGCTGTCGCATATGTTGGTGGCTCTTCATCATCACTGAATGAAGAATATAAGTTATGGAAACAAGGCAAGAACAATGCAATTGAAGAACTCGAATACAATACTTACGATGCTAGCATGTCGAAGTACTCCATATCTTCTGCAAAAACGAGGGCTTTACCAGCCGCTGCAGAACTCGATGAAGCGATTTCATCGACACGCTTCCTTTTCTTGTCGACATCAACATCTTCAGCAGGAGCAGGAGGAGGCGATGTCGACGAGCTAGTTTCCTCTTCTGATTCTTCGACATCATCTCCGTCCTGACTTTCGTCAGCCTCAGGGGCTTCAGATGCAGGAGAGGCTAGATCAGCCAGTAGGGGCCCTGCCTCTGGAAGAGGAGGACGAGAAACAAGGAATTGGTGACCCTGTATATAAATAAGTCAGCAGATTGCAAAGGCACAGAATAAACGCAAATCGAACCAAGCAAAGTTTGACAACAAGTGAATGCAAAGATACATACCTCAGGCAGAGGGTGCACGGAGTCGAAAAAATCAGCGGTTAAATCCGCAACTGCATGTTCCTTGGTGAGCTTGGTGAGATTCCTGACTCGCTTGTCGACATCTTCTTTCGATATCAGATCTTCAGATACGCGAGTAGGATCTTCCAAGCCGGAGTAATTCCAAAGTTTGGTAAGGCGGTGTTGTAGGGGTTGAACTCGACGTTGAATAAAAAACGCCATGAGTTGCATACCCGACAGAGCACCTCCTTGACCTCCTTTTAAAGCCTTGATGCGGGAGAGAAGAGGAAGAATTTCTTCTTCTGCATCTGAGGGGAGTGTATCCCACGATGCCAATTTCTTTACCTCCTGGGAAGCGTCAAAAGGAGGCAGGCCGTATTCATCTTCAGGAGAGGATTTGCGGTCCTTGATATAGAACCACTTTGTCCTCCACCCTTGGACAGATGCGGCCATGGAAAATTCAAGGTATTGCGCCTCAGGGCGCACAGAAACGACGGCTCCGCCCAGTTCGGGTTTCCTAGCCAAAGCAACGTTGGGGCGGAGCCGAAAGATTGACCTCCAAAGAAGGAAGTGGGGCTCAATGCCCAAGAATGACTCGCAGAGGGTCACGAAACAGGCAATGTGCAGAAGGGAATTCGGTGTGAGCTGGTGGAGCTGCACACCGTAGACAAATAGAAGCCCACGGAGAAATTCGTGGGCAGGAAGAGAGAAACCACGGAGGAGGAAAGCAAGAAACATTACCCGATAACCGCTCGGGGGCTTCGGGATCCGCTCAGTACTGGGAAATTTGATGGAATCCTGGGCGGAGATGAGGCCGTCCGCCCTGGCCTTCTCCACCTCCTTCTTGGTGATGGCGGAGCGCACCCAGTTGGTGGCAGAAGTCTTGGCCATGGTGCTCTTGGTGGCCAGGTGTTTCACGCGCATCCAGTATAAAGTGCGCTTGGGGGCTATGCACGAGAGGAGGAGACAAAGGAGATCAGCAATGGAGGCGGCGGAGGGAACAAGCTGGTAAACAGTAAAAATCCCCCACTACGCCCCTTATATATCTTCTGGGAGAAGAATTGTGGGCTGAGACGTGGCGCAAAAAGTGGAAACGGCAGCCCACTAACGGTCAAAAATTGAGAAATTTACAGTATTGCCCATGCAACGGTTCGCAATGATACAGAGTGACGTGTTCCTTGACGTCATAAAGAATATGATATAGGAAGGAAAAAGGATGGCGCCAACAAATGCAAAATTATGTGTGAAGGATCTTTCGATTATAGCCTTGGGGGCTGCTCCCCTCAAAGATAGCGAATGGAAATCTTTATTGGAGTAGTGGACGCATATTCGACGACAAGATGTTCTTAAAAGTATCTCGAAGTTGAAGTATCTCGAGTTGAAGTATGATGGTCTACACTATATTTTTGAGCCTATACTCGAAAAAAGTCTTTTTCGACTATAGCCTCGGGGGCTACTCCCATCGGGAGCGCTGAGCGCGCACCCGACGATATTTCTTGGTAAAGCATTAGAGTTGGAGAAGTGCAGGAGTGTTACTCCCATCGGGAGCGAGTTTTACGGTTGAGAGAAACCCGAATATCTTCAGTCAAAATTTGACTGCGACATGAGATTCTCGAGTTACGTTATCGCAACGCAACTCGAATGCCGTGACTTGTCACGAAGGTAAGACCCCGGGATCCGTCCTGTGTGGCCTGGTATACGCACATGGATGCGCTCTGCTGGTATGTATCCGTGTCTACGACGCGAAGAAAATCCTGGTGGACACACTGGGTACCCTGAGAATCACTGGGATTCATTCTTTGTAAGTCCTAAATGCGGCAAAAGAGTGGGTTTGACCGGTATCCCGAATTCAAATCCAAGGGGATTGAATTTGAAGTAGGTGACAAGTATCTGTTCCGGCAGTTAACTGACCTCTTGATCCGTCAGAGTTGTCAGGCTTGCTCATCAAAACCCCTTGCGAAAGAATATCATGAAAATAAGTCGAAAAGACCAAGTCGAAGATTTGAAGATGTGAAGAAGCCGAAGAATTGATCAAATCGAAGATTTAAAGATTAGAGATTCAACCCAAATCTGCAATTCTAGTAGAATCTCAGGGGCTACTGACAAGGGTATAGTTAATAGAGCCCGTTAGTTGAGTACCCCTAAGGCCCGTATAGTTAGGCCCAATTGTAATGATAGTCGAATACGAGTTCTTACCGTATGTCGATATTGTAATCTGTATCGGACCCTACTCGATCCTCCAGACCTGGCCACCTATATAAAGGGGCCAGGAGGGGACGGTGTAGGGCAGATTGAAAGCAAGCCAGGTTGAACACCCAAGTTTACTTTCGACGCATACCTATTTCGACTAACTTTACCTTCGAGTTCATCCGACGCCCTATCTCCCCGATCCTAAGTCCTTCATCTAGGACATTTGTCGAGTTAACCGCTCGTCAGTAGGAATCCCCCCAAAGCTATCACTTTCCCCTAATATATGTAGCTATGTGTATTAGGGTGTTTAGATAGGCAACATCTATCTCCGAGGTGTCACCCTCTTCAGACGTACACATGCGATAACACTCTCAAAAATCTCGGGCGTAGGGCAGGAAACTCCCACGACGGGTCTACTAGGTGGGCTCTTGGACTCCACGGTGTTGTTATGTGCTCCTATTGCCTAACCAAACAAAATAAACTAAAAAGGTCCACCAGTCAACTATTGTTGGAGGGAAGTCAAAGGGGTAGACCGCGCGGGCCTACCTGGCTAGAGTTCCGATGTACGCGGAGCCTGAGAAGAGTAGGAATCCCCCCAAAGCTATCACTTTCCCCTAATTATATGTAGTTATGTGTGTTAGGGTGCTTATAGAGAGGCAACATCTATCTCCGAGGTGTCACCCTCTTCAGACGTACACATGCGATAACACTCTCGAAAATCTCGGGCGTAGGGCAGGAAACTCCCACGACGGGTCTACTAGGTGGGCTCTTGGACTCCACGGTGTTATTATGTGCTCCTATTGCCCAACCAAACAAAATAATCTAAAAAGGTCCACCGGTCAACTATTGTTGGAGGGAAGTCAAAGGGGTAGACCGCGCGGGCCTACCTGGCTAGAGTTCCGATGTACGCGGAGCCTGAGAAGAGTAGGAATCCACCCAAAGCTAGCACTTTCCCCTAATATATGAAGTTATGTGTGTTAGGGTGCTTATAGAGAGGCAACATCTATCTCCGAGGTGTCACTCTCTTCAGACGTACACATGCGATAACACTCTCGAAAATCTCGGGCGTAGGGCGGGAAACTCCCACGACGGGTCTACTAGGGAGGCTCTTGGCCTCCACGGTGTTGTTATGTGCTCCTATTGCCTAACCAAACAAAATAAAGTAAAAAGGTCCACCGGTCAACCGTCGTTGGAGGGAAGTCAAAGGGGTAGACCGCGCGGAACCACCTGGCTAGAGTTTCGATGTACGTGGAGCCTGAGAAGAGTAGGAATCCCCCCAAACCTATCACTTTCCCCTATTATATGTAGCTATGTGTGTTAGGGTGTTTAGAGAGGCAATATCTATCTCCGAGGTGTCAACCTCTTCAGACGTACACATGCGATAACACTCTCAAAAATCTCGGGAGTAGGGCAGAAAACTCCCACGATGGGTCTACTAGGTGGGCGCTTGGACTCCACTGTGTTGTTATATGCTCCTATTGCATAACCAAACAAAATAAAGTAAAAAGGTCCACCGGTCAACTGTTGTTGGAGGGAAGTCAAAGGGGTAGACCGCGCGGGCCTACCTGGCTAGAGTTCCGATGTACGTGGAGCCTGAGAAGAGTAGGAATCCCCCCAAAGCTATCACTTTCCCCTAATATATGTAGCTATGTGTATTAGGGTGTTTAGAGAGGCAACATCTATCTCCGAGGTGTCACCCTCTTCAGACGTACACATGCGATAACACTCTCGAAAATCTCGGGCGTAGGGCAGGAAACTCCCACGACGGGTCTACTAGGTGGGCTCTTGGACTCCACGGTGTTTTTATGTGCTCCTATTGCCTAACCAAACAAAATTCTAAATTTTGCGCAAGCTCCTGCCAGTTTCGCTGGAATCGGGGTGGTTTTGCACTTTGGCGCTAAAAAATCAATCTCCTGATTTTTTGCAAAAATCATTTTTGGATCCACAACACGCCATTTCTTCACTAAACAACAGGGGAAGAAACGGGAGTCCACACCGCCTGGGCGCGAGCGGGATTTTTCGTGCGTTGTTATTTCATGCAGGTCTCGAATCGGGCATAACTAATTCAAAAAAAATCAAAAAAATGAGAGACCTTTGCGTGGCGTAATTTTATGTGACCTACATGCGGGGAAAAATTTAAACCTTGAGAAAAATTGTTTACCAGAAAGTCCCATCACAGAAATTACCTATCATGTTCGAGGTTGCATGGCTTCTAGGTGAAATGAGCTAGATTTGGCCATGACCATGGCATAGTTTGTCGAAACAAGGCCATATCAGACACGCGTGGGACGAAACAAAAATCGGCTTCCGTGGCGTTCCTCGCCCTCCCAAGGGCCACGCGCATGTCCGATATGGCCTCGTTCCGACAAACTATGCCACACATGCGATAACACTCTCGAAAGTCTCGAGCGTAGGGCGGGAAACTCCTAGGACGGGTCTACTAGGGGGGATCTTGGACTCCATAGTGTTGTTCCGTGCTCCTATAGCCTAACCAAACAAAATAAATTAAAAAGTCCATCGTTCAACCGCCGTTGGAGGGAAGTCAAATGGGTAGACCGTCGGAGCCCACAGACTAGTGTTTCGAGGGGAGAAAGACACATGGGGCGCTGAAATCCCACAAAAACTTGCGTGTGGACCTAGGACATATGTAGAAGTGTGGTAGAAAGTGAAATATTGCAATAGTAAGCATTAGTTATGATTTTTAGAGACCGACATAAAATAACCCTAACTAGAAACCGAGTCGAGCACAAAATTCAGCATTTTAGAGGGCTATAGTGCACAAAATCCACATAGACAGTTTTATTGAAAAAAATATATATATATTTTTTGGAGATTAAAAAACAGAAATATTTAAATTAAAAAAAAGGAAATTACTGTGCCGACGGCTTTGCCATCGGCATAGCGTTGCTACTGGGACAAAATATTAAGGCATGGGAGCGGGAGAAATCTCTAAGGGTGTGTTCGGTTCTGGGATGGGGTGGAACGGAATGGTTCCATTCCATTCCTAGAACCCATTCTTGTGTTCGGTTTGAGCACGGAACGGAATTAGGTGGTTCCACAAAAGGGAATATTCCCCTAATATGCGGAACCAACCGGTCCGACCGATTCGGCCGGACGAGGTGGAATTGCACAGTGTCTTCCTCTAATTTAATCAAGTTTAGCAATAATTAAGCAAGATTAATTATAATTAATCAAGATTAGGAATAATTAATCAAGATTAGGAATAATTAATTAAGTTTAGCAATAATTAATCCAGTTTAGGAAATAATTAATTGAGTTTAGAATAATTAATCATGTTTAGGAACCGTTCCATTCCATTCCACTTCTCAACCGAACACAGGAACGGCCTCCCGGCGCGGAACCGTTCCATTCCATTCTCACCCCCATTCCAAAACCAAACACAAGAATGGAACGGTTCCATGACAATTTTTTGTCCAAACCGAACACAAGAATGGAACGGTTCCATTCTGGTGGAATGGAATGGTTCCATTCCATTCTACCCCATTCCAAAACCGAACACACCCTAAGTCCCGCTCGAACCTTACCAAAAAAAAAGGTCCCGCTCGAACCCTATTATTCCCCCCATCCCGGCCGCCGCCGTGTGCCCGTGCCCTCGCCATCGCCACCCCGTTCCCGCGCCGTCGCCACCGACCGTCGCCACCGACCATCCCCGCTCCGTTGCCACCGGCCCGAACTCCTTCCGGTCACCGCCCCCACGAGGCCACCCCGACTCCCGCCGCCCTAAGAAGATCGGCCCGGTCCGGCCGCCCCCACCCTCGGCCGCACCGCCGCTGCCATGGTGACCGACGGCGACGGCGCCGGACCGGGCTAAGCCACCACCGCTGCTTCCTGACAGCGCCGGACCGGGCAGAGCCGCCGCCGCTGCCTCCCTGCTCCACACCGCTGCTGCAGGTCCGCCCTCCCTGCTCCAAGGTCCGCCCTTCCCGCTCCAGATCTCTTCCTCCTCCAGACATGTTTTTAGTGCGATGAATGTGATTGCCTCCCTGCTCCACACCACCGCCGCTGCCTCCCTGCTCCGACCCTTTTTTTTCTGAAACTGGGAAACAAGGAAGACGACGGGGATGGCCAACCTGGGAAGGAACACGGAGACGCACGGTTCAAGCAGTAGATTCCTTTTTCAGTTGATTGCACCATCTCCACCGTCTCCAGTTTTGCAATACTTTGGTATCTAAAAAACTGAGCTGCCAAACAGAGCCTCAATCTGATGCATGCGACTAGATAAATTACACTTAATGTCAAAACAGAAGAAGATAAGTAAAGTTTTGGGCAGTTCTGCATAGGGGGAAAAGTATTCCTGATATTCTGCAGTACACTACTTACTGATCTTTGCCAGCACCCATTTTCCATAAGTATCATGCTAAATTGCTGTTTTAGATCCTTGCCAATTGTTGGTACTCTGCAAATTCATGCAATTGTTATAGAGTCACATTTTTTCAATCAGGTAGCAATGGTAAACCGAGGTAATACTTCATAAGCATTTGGCCACAATGCAAATATGCTACTGCCTGCAGCACTTTTCATCTACATTACAGAAGACAAGAGAGAAATTTAGGAAATTAGATCTGCTACTGCTAGTGCTAATCTAGTTGTCTACTATCCTCGTGAATAGCTAAATTGCTAGTAATATGGTACTGATAATATGCTAGACTGTGGATAATTCATAGATGACATATGATTGTATTGCCTGTGGATAATTAGACTCTGGCGTGTCTTTTGTATACCTTGCTATATGTCTTCTGTAGAAGCAATGAACTCTTACCATATTAGCTCTCATCTCACCATTTTTCTGCAAAGCGTGTCGTTTGCAGTTTGGATACAATGTGACAGATATAAATATTTAAGTCATTCATTTTGTGGACCAAGATATGTAGCATGATCCAATTGTTTTGCACTGTTATATAGTTGCAACGCAGTATTATGTGCTCTATCGGACAGTGTTTTTATCTGTGAATTTCAGCGCTTTCCACCGGTGCTAGCCGCTGCACAATGCAGGTGCATTTGGTATAATTCATGGGCTGAGACGATCTACAAGCATGTGCTGCTGCGTTTGGTATAATTCATGGGCTGAGACGATCTGCAAGCATTTATTGCTATACATGTCACTTATCAATGTTCAGAGCTACCAAAACGATGGCGAACTCTCTATTCCGAATTCTGAATTAACTGCAGCCATGGTGGAGCTACTGAATACAAAAAAATTACACTTGAAATCTGCTCGGCACTCCTATTAAAAAAGTAACTTTGTGGCAATGTTGCAGAAATTTTAGCTCAAATGACAATACTACTATGTTACGCTGCCTTTGTTCTTTTATTTTACATAATATACTTCTCATTATTTTCAAGTCTCCAACGCCACCATGCGGCCATGCCTGCTTGACTAGTTTTGCTAAATTATTTGTATTAATGATTGCAGGTCGGAACGTCACCTAGTGCCCTGACGTCGGCACCGCTACTCGATCTTCTTTGTCGATCACGCTTCGAGGGTAAAAATGATAAGCTCCTCTTGTAATGTCCTTAGAGTTTTTTCTAGCTCAACGAGTATGTCGCGTAACCTAGCAGCGTCTTTGGTTGGAGGTAGTTTCCTAGATACGCTGTTCATCATCTTCCAATCCAAATATCTAATGCGAACTAAAATATGATTCTTAATTTATAGTTATTGCCTTCACGTATCGATCCAGACCAGCCGTTAGTAATTTAAGTGAACATTTTGCTCTCTCTGGACATTTTGCTCTCTCTGGACATTTTGCTCTCTGTTTATTTACATGTTAGTAATTTAAGTGTACCCACAAAGTGAACAATAAAAATGTTAATTTGATGCAATTAATTTGATGCAATTATAATGTTATATTTGTTTTGTGGTTCCCAATGAAGCAGAGGATGGCGGATAATGAGTGGATGTACAGTGGTCGTCGTAGTTCAAATGACATGACAATTGAGTGGGAATGGAAAACAGATTTTTTTGTGAAGGAGACAGCGCGTGGTTCGCATATGGTTCGTCCACTCTGCCCTTGTGCTCATTGCAAGAAGCGTCAGCGTCAGGGAAAGTTTATGATGGGTAAACATCTTTGGTTGTACGGGTATATGGCTGACTTTACCATGCCTATCAACTTTGCTGAGCACGAACGTGCTAGAGAGGAGGTGATGCGACAACACATCGGTGGCAATGATGACGATGGCATTAGAAACATGTTAGATGATATTCGTCATGCAACAATGCCAAATTCACCACCTGCAGCGGATGAGCGGGATGAGCCGGATGAACCGGGTGAACCGGAGGAACCAGATGAACCGGGTGAACCGGAGGAACCAGAGCCGACCGCGAAGGCCTTCCTTAATATGATGGCCTCGGCAAAGAAACCTCTTTATGAGGGTGCAAAAATTTCTCAGCTGGATGCCATCTCGCAACTACTAGCCGACAAGGCCAAGCATGGCATGACCCGATCATGCTTTGAAGATGCTTTGACAACATGGGGTAACATACTCCCTGACGGGCATTGTCTGCCTCGAAACATGTACGAAGCAAAAAAATCATGAAAGCGCTCTGCATGGATTATGAGAAGATAGATTGTTGTCCAGCTGGTTGCCTTTTGTTTCGGAAGGAGTTTGCGGATGACAAATATTGTAGCAAGTGCGGGGCCTCTAGGTATCATGAGGTAAAAGCTGCCGATGGTCATGTGACACAGACGAAAGTCCCCATGAAGATTCTTCGGTATCTTCCATTCATAAAAAGAATCCAACGCCTATACATGACCGAGGAGTCTGCACAACAGATGACGTGGCACAAGAAAGGCAAACGATACAATGTCTGCCAAACAGATGAGTCTTCTAAGAAGAAGATGGGACATCCAGCTGATGGTAAAGCATGGAAGTCCTTTGACAAAGCATACCCTGTTGAAGCATCAGAGGCCCGAAATGTCAGAATTGCTATAGCAACCGATGGATTCAATCCATATGGTATGTCGGCTTCCTCGTACAGCTGTTAGCCCGTGTTTGTTATCCCGCTCAACCTCCCTCCCGGCGTCGTAATGCAACCCAAGAACATATTCTTATCACTGATCATTCCAGGGCCTGACTACCCGGGGAAGAATTTGAGTGTGTACATGCAGCCGCTTGTGGATGATTTGCACCAATCTTGGATCCACGGGACGTTGACATACGACCGAGCATCAAAGAAAAACTTTCTCATGAAAGTTTGGTTCCAGTATTCCATGCATGTAGTGATGATGCTCTTGGCGGCGATGCTTGTGTTGTGCCGGTGCTTGAAGTCCGTTGTCGACCGGTTTGTATGGAACATGGTGTTTTGTGATCATTTGGGCTATACGTAATGAATTTATCGTGCTCGTGATAACATCATGTGAACTTGTCGTGGTGCCATGACCATATGGAGATTGTTTAAACTATGTGTTTTGTGATCGTTTGAACTATGTGTAATGAAACTATGTGTTTTATGATCGTTTGAACTATGTGTAATGAATTTGTGTCTTGGTTATGAATGTTTTATATGGAGATTTGTTGAGATGTTTATGAATGTTTATGGATGCAGTGATTTTGTGAGATTATTAGTTTATATGTGATGAAATATTGAATCTAGTATTTTATTTGCAGGAATGTTACAGAAAACAAATAAAAAAGAAAAACCTGTGAAGCTAAGCCGACGGCTTTGCCGTCGGCCTAGCTTGCCACCAGGCGGCCGAAATGATCCCAGAATTGAACACGTGGAAGCTAAGCCGACGGCTTTGCCGTCGGCCTACCTCGATACCAGAATTCCGCATGTCTACGTATACTGACCGCTTTGCCATCGGTCTAGCTCGTTACAAAAACTCGGCACGTGGATGTATGCCGACGGCTATGGCCGTCGGCCTACCTCATCTTTCGGCTGAATCACGTATGCCGACGGTCGTGCCCGTCGGAGTAGCTTCGCCCAGCAAGCTCGGAGCAATTGACACGTGGCTCTATGCCGACGGCATTGTCGTCGGCGTAGCTCAGACGGCCGTTTCCTTATCCGCCGTCAGTCCTGATGTGCCGACGGCCGAGGCACGCCGACGGCCGCGCGAAGCCGTCGCCTTACCGACGTACGCCGACGGCTATAGCTACGCCGACGGCCGTATGGGAGGAGCCGACGGGATCTATGCCGACGGCCCTACGCCGACGGCAACCGTCGGCGTAAGGCTGTGCCGACGGCATTCCTAGCTATGCCGACGGCCTAAAGCCGTCGGCGTAGCTGTTCGCTGCCGTAGTGACGGTGCCGGCGCGTCTTGCAACCATCTCTGGCTGCTCATCGATATCATTGGCGCGCACGAGGCCGGCCACGGAAAACTCATGCAACCTCGTCTCCAATGGCTGCCGAGCCGGACGACGCCGGCGTGTCGTGCAGTGATCGCCGATTGCTCGAGTGCTCCTCGGAATCATGGGCGCACTCGTTCATGTCTATGCCGCTGAGGCGACTGAGCCGCTCCCTCAAATGTATTTCTTGTGGTGTTTTACTGCACCTTCAGTCAAGATGCTTCAAGTTGAAGCAGCCACGCCCATGGTCCATGGATGAGTATAGAGCGCACGCATCGCTTAAGATTTATCTACTAATAATATTGCTACAGGTATGGTCCGTGACCGTCGCAAGTACGCTTTCAATCCACCAAAAGTACGTTTTCCTCGCCCTCAAATCTACTCCTTTACCGCATCATCACGCCCTTTAATAATTCTACTCCCACACGGATCCCTTGTTAAATCGATCCGTGGTGGTTTAGATACCTATTCTTCTCCACCAACATCACTACCGGACGAAAGGCTGGGAGGAGGGCTTGAGGCGGACGAGGCCGGCCACTGGAAACTCACGCTAACATCCTCTCCACTGGCTGCCCAGGTGGACGGTGCCGGCGCGTCTTGCAACCATCTCTGGCTGCTCATCGATATCATTGGCGCGCACGAGGCCGGCCACGGAAAACTCATGCGACCTCGTCTCCAATGGCTGCCGAGCCGGACGACGCCGGCGTGTCGTGCAGTGATCTCCGGTTGCTCGAGTGCTCCCCGAAATCATGGGCGCACTCGTTCATGCCTATGCCGCTGAGGCGACTGAGCCGCTCCCTCAAATTTATTTCTTGCGGTGTTTTACTGCTCCTTCAGTCAAGATGCTTCAAGTTGAAGCAGCCACGCCCATGGTCCATGGGGCATGGATGAGTATAGAGCGCACGCATCGCTTAAGATTGCTGAATCAAATCACCTAGGCCATGTGGCCGCGTTAATCAAAGCTGCAGAGATTATTGGTGATTATATTCAACATCATTCAATGTCAGGCGCGGCTAGACTAGGTCCCTTGTGATGGCTCGAGACAGGGATCTCTTCCAAGGCGCCGCGGCAAGCCGGCGAGCTCTTTAGAAGGGGTGACGTATGAGCTCTTTAGAAGGGGTGACGTATGGCAGTGCGAGCTTTTTCCTTGCCGGAAGCAGGCTAGACACAAGCAGAAACGAGAACAGCCGTTTTGTTTATGAATTTTCTTTCCAGAAATCGTGGTCTATTTCCTTTTATGCCCAACCTGGCTCTCCACGTGTAACCACACGTCAGCCTATAGATCGGGTACGGTTTTATACAAAGGATCTCAACTCTCAAGAAATAAGAAAAATACACGCCGGCCCCTGTAATTAACCAAAAGCACCCTAGCAAAGGTTGCACAATTGCGATCAGGTCCTTGCTCAACACCGACGACGAGCGGTCTCTGGATACGGCCGTCAAAGACTCCACCCGGGACAAGACCACTTGGTGAAGACCCAACACTTGCTTCCGAGTCGAAGCCGAAGAAGATCCTCCAATGGAGTAAGAAAAGGCAGGATCACAAGACGCGCTCGAGCTCAGCATGGCCAATCTTATGGCCACAGATAGCAGCGGCGAAACCTGCGCCGATGCTTGGGTACTGCTGATGAAGCTGCAGACTCCACGGAAAGAAGCGCTGCCGATCTACCACTTCCTCCTCGCCGACCAGAAAAACAGAGCAGCATCACCTCGCCATCCGAAGCAGCAGGCTACCAAGAGAGCAAGGCCGCTAGATCCTAAACTGGAGGGCGGGACCATCTCCCCCTCGGTGCAAAGGACGACGAGGTGGTATGCTTCTCTCCCTTGCCACCACGGAAGGCCTAGAGAAGCATCATCACAGTCCACTCGCCGCATCGCCTCACCTCCACGGCCGGCCAGGGGAGCATCCATAGCGCAACATCCGCACACCACAGAGGAGCCAACGACCACCAAATTATTCGATGGAACGGTGCTCCTCCTTGCCAGAGGAGCAGCAGCACAGAGAAGAAGAGCACTACCACATAGATCCGATTGCACGGATCTCGGCTTTCGCTCTAGCTACCGAGGCCCCAACCAGCACATGGCCGCAACAACTACACCTAAATCTATTATGTACATGCCAGCTCTCACTCTGGCCCGCAAAGCCACCAGAGGAGAGGGGGAGAAGCCCCGGAAGGAACGAGAGATTTTTCAAAGGGACGAATTTATCACTTTCTATTATTATGACGTGTTGAGCTAGCATTGAATAACTGCTTTCCGTCTTAATTCTTATGGCAACCTATTTCAAAGCAAAATTATATTCTCCGCCGTTGCAACGCACGGGCTCATGTGCTAGTTGTTTTAAACCTTGCTTTCAAGTACCACCTTCCGAGTTGTACCGTGAACTGTCTTTGGTCTCAGATCGTGTCGGGCTTGAATAAAATCCGTAGCAGAAGTTCCTTTAATCTAACAAAGAAGCCTAATGTTTCGTAGTACTGGTTAGTAACTTAGTATCGACAAATATAAAAGAATGATCCGATTTTGTTGTGAATTTGATAGTATATTTATTGCCACATCCCAAAAGTTATCACCATCATCATCATCATATCTCAAATGGTAATACACAATTGAATCCGGTCTTATCATCATCATCATCAGCTAGCAGTTACTGATCTTGGCGTCGTCGGCATCACTGAAGTACCTCTTCCAGAACCAGTGCCGCCGCCACACCCTGTCGACCATCTCGTCGATGGGGACGCCCTTGGTCTCTGGCAGTAGCGCGAGCACGAAGACCCCCATGATAACGATGCAGATGGCGAAGAAGAAGAAGATGAAGGCCTTCATGGTGCACATCATGGACAGGAACGCCTGCGCGATGACGAAGGTAAAGAACATGTTGGAGCTCACAGCGAAGGAGAACCCCGCCGTCCGAATCGCCAGCGGGAACGTCTCCGACGGGATCAGCCACCCTAGGGGACCCCACGACCAGGCGAAGCTCGACACGTAGACGCAGATCAGCACCACGATGGCCAGCGCCCACGGGTGGCTCGGGCTGTTGTTCGACTTCACGTGCACCCACATGATCCCTCCCACCGTCACCTGCAATGCGGAGATAATCTTAGATCAGAATGCCATGCATCAAGGTTTTAAGATTTTTCAGGTAGTCAGTGGCCGGACCTGGGCGATGATCATTTGGACGCAGGCTTCCAAGAGCAGCTTGCGGCGGCCGATCTTGTCGACGAAGATGATGGAGACGAGGGTGCAGATGACGTTGACGCCACCGGTCACGACGGAGGAGAGGAGGGATGCGTTGCTCTCGAAGCCCATGGTCTGGAACAGAACGGGAGCGTAGAACATGATGGCGTTGATGCCCGTGAACTGCTGGAAAATCTGCATGACGATGGCGATCACCAGCGGCGGCCGGCTCTCCGGGCGCCTGAGCCGCCGGAACGGCTTCTCCTCCGCGCACAGCGCCGCCGCCGTCTCGCACGCGGACTTGATCTCGTCGAACTCGTCGTCCACCTCCTTGATTCCGCGGATCCTCTCCAACATGGCGCGGCCGGCCACGAGGTGCCCGCGCTCAACGAGGCTCGTCGGCGTCTCGGTGATGATGAGCGATCCGAGGAAGAGCACAGCCGCCGGGACACCCGCACCGCCTAGCGAGTACCTCCATCCGATCGGGTGGATGTTGGAGGTGTAGTAGTTGACGACGTTGGCGACCAAGATCCCGATGGTGACGTTGAGCTGGAAGAGGATGTTGAGCGCCCCGCGGATGTGCGCCGGCGCGATCTCGGAGAGGAACAGCGGCGCGGCCTGGTTGCCGAAACCGACGCCGACGCCGAGGGAGATGCGGCCGATGATGAGCATGATGATGTTGACGGCGCCAGCGCAGAGCCCGGCACCAACGAGGAAGAACAGGGAGGCGGCCTGCATGGTGCGCTTGCGTCCGAATCGCGAACACACCATGGACGCCCCGAAGCTAGTGGCGAGCGCGGCCAGGTAGAGGGACGACGTGAAGAGCTGCAGCCGCTGGTCGTCGAACTTGCAATAGTTGTTCTCCTTGGCACGGTGCTTCCGCGCGTACACGGCCGGGAAGAACCGTACCAAGAAATCGTCCATGGCAGTCACGCCGCCTGTGCAATGCAATATCATGGATCAGAATCATTCACACACAAGATCGGTGACCATCATCAATTCACGTGAGATCAGAGAAGACACGCAAGTACCTGAGATGCCTATGTCGTATCCAAACATGAGCCCACAAGTAGCAGCCACAATTCCACAGATCCATACATACCATGTAATCTTCCCCTTAAATTTACGGTGGCCGCTGGCCTTACCGTCTACTGCAAAACCTCCGGCCATGTCAATCTCCGTAGGTAGAAAAGGCAGTCGGGAATAGAAGCTGTATCGTGGAGACAATGAAATATATAGAGGCAGAGTAATGTTGATGGATAGAATGGATAAGTACTTGGCTGACCTGGTTAAGGCCTAACGAGCCGCATGCGTCCTCTCGTTTAGCGTATTGACCACACGATTATAACTGATTGCAGCTTCGATTTGCATGTAAATTATCCGATCCAGTATGCTTTACCGGGAAAAAAAAATCAATCGGACCAGGTCCACAACTTGATCGGCATGGACCATCTCCAATGCTGGACGTGTGGCACTGCATCTCAAAGCAGCACAGTCTGTAATTGACTAATTAGAAATCCTGTACGTATCGAGCGATACAGCTATACGATAGAACTCTACGGTCTCCTCCGGCGGCTCGGCGGCGCAGCGGCAAGATGTGTACTTTCCGGTGGCGCAGCGGCAAGATATGATGTACTTTCCGGCGGCTCGGCAGCGCGGCGACATGAATCGTGTACTCCCCAGGGCGCCCTACAGCGCGGCGACGATATCGTGTAGTTCGCGGCGCGACACAACGACTGCTTCCATACCCATCAGGGGCCGACTAGCTGCGGCAAGGATTCACGACCACAACAACGATCTGCGAGGCATCATGTGCTATTCCACAGTGAAGTTTGAATAGTTTTCAGTATCACAAAAGAGATCAAAGTTCAGATATCTTCTGAATTTAGGAGCTAAACTAATCTGTGTTTGTCTGGCGTCGCATACAACAGCTAAACCATTTTCAAGCCTACCAAGCAACGAGATCTCCTTTCTCCATGCAAGTCGATCATCTAGACTTGGGCACCCCCACGTCCCTGACTCGAGCCGCCGCCAATGGAGCTGGCCTCCGCCGAATGGAGGACGTTGTCCGTGAGGTCCGGAATCCTGGCCGCAGCTCGTCAGTGACCTCTCAACAAGCCCATCCTTCACTGCTAGCATGTCCGCGTCGACGATGACGCACGCGGCAACACAAACGGCTGGGCAAGGCGACGCCGTCTCTTTTCAGGCCATGTTCTTTCGGCCAGTTAGACAAATCTTTACTATCTCTATCTCTACTCTCTATCTCTACTTCTCTACTCTCTACTACTTAAAAAAGATATTGATGTTCCGTTTCCTGGCAACAGGAGCGTTCCGCTCCACCCTTCGTCCGTCCTCGCTTTACCCTCCCGCAAGACGCCCCGCGCAGACCAGGTGGGCCAAGCCCAGAATCACATCCCTAATTCACTCTATCAGAATCAGACCCCAGAACCACGTCATATCATAATGGGAGCTGCTATGTCCCGCCTTTAGCGGGACCGAATCGCTCCCGCCTAGAAGCGTTTCTTTAATGGGCCACTTACGCGGGCCTAATACAGGTATACTCTCTCTTTTTTCGTTTTCAGTTATTTATTAAGTTGCCATATTTTCCAGATTCGAAACATTTTTTTAAAAAAAATAGAACAATTTCGAATTTGAACAGTTTTTAAAAAAGAATAATTTCAAAATTGGAACAAATTTCGAAAGTTGGATTTTTTTTGAAAATAAAACAAATTTCGAATTGGAACAAATTTCGGAATTGGAACAAATTTCGGAATTGGAACAAATTTCGGAATTGGAACAAATTTCGAAATTGAAACAAATTTAAAAAATAGAACAACTTTCAAATTGGAACAAATTTCGAAATTGGAACACATTTTAAAATTGGAACAAAATTCAAAAATGGAACAAATTATGAATTCGAACAAATTTGAAATTTGAATAATTTCGAATTAAACAATTTCCCAATTGGAACAAATTTCGGAATTGGAACAAATTTCGAAATTGGAACAAATTTCGAAAATGAACAAATTTCAAAATTGGAACAAATTTCGAAATTGGAACAAATTTAAAAAATAGAACAACTTTTGAATTGGAACAAATTTCGAAATTGGAACACATTTTAAAATTGGAACAAAATTCGAAAATGGAACAAATTATGAATTGGAACAAATTTCAAATTTGAATAATTTCGAAATAAACAATTTCCAAAATTGAACAAAATTTCGAAACTGATTTTTGTTTACTTTGAACAAATTTCAAAACTAAAAAATCAAAAACAGATAAATTTGAAATTTAAAATTGTTTAGATTCAGAAAAAAAAGAAACATTGAGGAAAATAGAAAAAGAAAAGAAAAGAAAAAACAAAAAGAACCTTACCTGGGCCGGCCCATCGGGCGGAGCGCTGCGTGCGGGACGGAGATCGCTCCCGCAGCGAGCGGGAGTTAGGATTTCCGTATCATAATCCACAATCAAAGCCTTATCATGCCTCTAATCATGGGCCTAATTCATGCTACCAAAATTCACGCTACCAAAAATCAAGGCCACCATGAATTCACTCTATCATAATCAGAACCCAGAACCACGTCATATCATAATCCACAATCACAGCCTTACCATGGCCCTAATTCACGCTACCAAAAATATCATAATCCACAATCAAAGCCTTATCATGCCTCTAATCATGGGCCTAATTTCTCTATCTCTACTACTTAAAAAAGATATTGATGTTCCGTTTCCTGGCAACAGGAGCGTTCCGCTCCACCCTTCGTCCGTCCTCGCTTTACCCTCCCGCAAGACGCCCCGCGCAGACCAGGTGGGCCAAGCCCAGAATCACATCCCTAATTCACTCTATCAGAATCAGACCCCAGAACCACGTCATATCATAATCCACAATCAAAGCCTTATCATGCCTCTAATCATGGGCCTAATTCATGCTACCAAAATTCACGCTACCAAAAATCAAGGCCACCATGAATTCACTCTATCATAATCAGAACCCAGAACCATGTCATATCATAATCCACAATCACAGCCTTACCATGGCCCTAATTCACGCTACCAAAAATATCATAATCCACAATCAAAGCCTTATCATGCCTCTAATCATGGGCCTAATTTCTCTATCTCTACTACTTAAAAAAGATATTGATGTTCCGTTTCCTGGCAACAGGAGCGTTCCGCTCCACCCTTCGTCCGTCCTCGCTTTACCCTCCCGCAAGACGCCCCGCGCAGACCAGGTGGGCCAAGCCCAGAATCACATCCCTAATTCACTCTATCAGAATCAGACCCCAGAACCACGTCATATCATAATCCACAATCAAAGCCTTATCATGCCTCTAATCATGGGCCTAATTCATGCTACCAAAATTCACGCTACCAAAAATCAAGGCCACCATGAATTCACTCTATCATAATCAGAACCCAGAACCACGTCATATCATAATCCACAATCACAGCCTTACCATGGCCCTAATTCACGCTACCAAAAATATCATAATCCACAATCAAAGCCTTATCATGCCTCTAATCATGGGCCTAATTCACGCTACCAAAATTCAAGGCCACCATGAATTCACTCTACCATAATCAGAACCCAGAACCACGTCATATCATAATCCACAATCACAGCCTTACCATGGCCCTAATTCACGCTACCAAAAATCACATTAATCTCGCGCCACATTATTCCGTTCTTCCACGCTATCACATTATAAATCTTGCCCCGTTGCATCACTCAACCTTACCCGACCATAGTCAATCTTTACTGCCATTAGTCGCTTACCCAGTGCACGCCATGGCGCCACAGATCGGACACCCCGGCTCGAAGAGGGTGATGGCACCAAGAATGAACCCAGCTCCAGTCGTCTTTCCTCCAATCCACAGGCAATTACTATTGTTTCCTGCATCAATGGTTTTAGTTGTTAGCATATACTTACATGTGTTTCTCCTTTGTAAATAAAATCAGGCATGTCAGTTTCCGATTCGTTGAAACCATGCACACCTTCAGCAGGTCGTGGGAGATAACCGCAAAAATTGTGACAAGGCGGATCAAAGAGACGCGAATGGGAGATGTAATTTACCGAGCCATGCTCGCCGACAAAAATGTTAGAATTTCTCCCACTCATGTCTATCTCTCACATGAAATTGTTTGTGGCTTCATCTGTAATCATGTTTTCCCAGGGAGACAAAATGGAGGCAATGGCGTACGGGCAGCAGGCATGTCGTTACAACAACGAGCTACGGATCGGTGAGGTGTACTTTTTCAAAAACGTGGAATTCCAGGTTTCTGGACTGCCACCAACTTTCGGATTGGTCTTACCAAATGAGTATTATGTCATCCTGCGTGCTCGGACTGAAATTCTTCCTACTGGGCCTACAATTTCCATCCCTATACTGCCATCACGGTTCATGAGTTTCATTGATACGCAGGGACTCAAAAATAAAATGCTCACCGGTGAGTACCCTTTTTAAGTTAACTGCGTTTAAAATATGTGCAAATTCGTTTCTGACTTTCATCCGTTTCTAGATGTCATTGGTATTGTTGTGCATATCAGCCCCGTGAGATACCACAAGTCATTACGCCGTACCACACCATGCCGAGATGTCATCCTGATGAACATTGCGTAAGATCTAATAACTTCTTACTTCTTCCTATTACTATTTGACTATTTGCTAAACGAGTGATACTTTACAAGTCGAGAGTTCGTTGTTCTGCGCATCTGGGACCAACACGTGTCACGTCACATGACAAAGTGGCGACTTGCGGAAAGGGGAATGTGGACCTTAGCTGCTTCCCTACTTGAGATAAGCACGGCACAAGGTGTGTTGTCATGTAATGTTCACTTCACTAAAACGTAAAACATACATGGATGATGTAGCAATTACTCTGTTTTCTATATAATGTAGGTGCTTTGAAGACAACGGACCAGACCCATATTGTCTTTGATCCAGATAATCTGGACGCTTATGAGCTAGCAGCCTGTCGTCTAACTCTTGGCCCTGAACTTGGATCCATAAGGAGCCGGGTCAGAGCATTCATTCGACGAAGGATGCATTTGGGATTATATGCCAACCTACGACTCGGGAGGTTGTAAATCCTCTGTTTAATCTGGTGGTCTCATACATGGACTCGGCTCAAATGATCTCCTAGGCAAGGTTTTCTTCTCACCAACAAAGACTCATGTATCAAAACTAAAAGACCCATGTCATTGATGTTCTTGAGACTGCGACAAAAAAATTGTATTCTTCGTCTGAATCCTTGGTCTCTGGAATACAATGTATATGGTCCACTTAGATTTGTTTGTTCATGTAATGGCCATAATCTAAATGATTCTATTTCGTTCTCAAGCTTGAGGTGCAATGTGTGCTATAAATTATCCGAATAAGGTGTGGCAGCACAGGTTACTGCATGAAATTCAAACATATATAAACCATACTCACTTTCTTAGTAATCGTTTGGTAAATATGTTATTCATGATATGCATGTTGAAATGAAGTTCACCTAAATTTTAGTTATTTTTTGTATTTAACTTCAAATGCACGCTACCAAAATTGGCATGTACCTTGTACACAAGAAATGGCAGTTGTCTTGATAACTAGAACGTTCAATACTTTCAGTAAACTTCGTACCAGCTGCTGCAAAAATGAACTCCTACCTGTTGGAAAATATGATGGCGAAAACAATCACATCACATCGAAGTATAACTAAATAAATAAGACCACTCATCCCAAAAAATATAGATCGCATGAAACTCAATCAGTATATACTTCAACTTCATATTATACCCAGAAAATGAAAGCATCCAAAGCTACCGTGAAAAAACATACATACAAGTGGTCAGTACAACAATAGTTCATATTATACCCAGCAAATGAAAGCATCCAAAGCTACCGTGAAAAAATCTGCACCAGCTCAGATAATTGAAATGCAATAACATGAAATTTTACTTAAATGACGTAACAAGCAAGAGGTGAGAATCAGTTAACCAATGATATTATGCAGTGAAACGGTTCTTACCACTCAGATGCAGCAGGGAGCATGCCATCCGAAAAATGCCGATCACCTGAAAGAGATGGCTCCCAAACATCAGTTGAAAATAAAAAACCATTTACTTGCCAAGAAACAGAAAGATTGTCATACCCGAAAACAGAAACATGTTGTTTGCTTGATTAGCTACACCGATATACCAAAATTGTATTGGCAACAAAAAATAAAACTATGCACTTCACAACTCATTACCTGTGCAGAAAAAAAGCTATACTTCATGTTTGATTGTAAAAGCCACAACATAATAAATTCATTTATGTTTATTACCTACTGATTTTATGCCCTGTAATTGTGGCATTTTATCAGGGAAACACACAGAAGCAAATTACGCCTCCCAATAATTAAGGTGAGATATTACCTTTCTTAAATGACTGACCGAACTTATTGCCCAATCACCTTCCAAAAAATCCGGATTTGAATAAATGCCGCGCGCCACACATATAACTTTTTCCCCACAAATCCCGTCTGCACATTAAGCCATTGAATTGGTTATCAGAGAACCAATTTTTCCAACAGCAAGACATGCAATCGGCTACCACATCGAAAGCTTGAGTCCATCCATGAATTGATTTGGCCTAGCCCGGGTAAGTTTAATGAATTGTTCATTGTCTACCATCTCATTTGCTTTCGAAGAATAGAAGAATCAGGTTGCAGGAGCGAAAATCATACCGAGCTCACGCCGTGGAGATGAAGCCAGCGACCTCTTGGCAGGGAGAGTAGGTATCGGAAATGTTTAGCATCAGGGTGGAGCCCGGAGGGGAAGTGGGACGGAGTAGCCATGGCGGGAGAGGGGCGTCCTTGACCCCGAGGAGTGAGAGGGGGCGGCTGTGATGGCATGGCTGGGAGAGCAGGCGGCGGGGAGAAACTCTCCAGCCATTTCAGAGAGATTAGCTCGCACTGGACACGGCAGCTGAGAGTTACAGTGCTCGCTGGCTACTCTCCTAGCAACAGCTCGAGCATGCTACAATCTGAGCATCCATTCTCTATTCATTTTCTTCAGCCAGACAATAGACAAACTGCAGACAAACAGGCAAAACGATGATTCAGTTAGGACGTCCATATGTTGTAGTTCAGCAAAAAAAAACAAAATTTTATAATGGCTTGTTAGTCGCTTCAATAGCAATGCTCTTATTATTCACAACAGGAACATATTGCTGATGTAGAATTAGGGTGTTAAATGTTATAAAATTACAGTTTGTTATTTTCTTATGAAACTCATAAGCAGTGTGCTACCGAACAGCACATTGCACCGTTTCTTGCCAGACCAAATAAATCTGAATCATTTTGACTAAGACTCCTGCATTTTTTCATTGCAGATGGATTCCCCAACACGATCCAGTGAACGTACTCCTTTTAAAGACTTGTCCAACACCATTAACACAAGTAACAATGATCATATAATGTGTAAGTGTATCATTTCTTTTCTGGTCAACATCTAACTACATTGTGTATTCTATTAGGTGTTGTCGACACAACTAATGGAGGTGAACCTACGGACGCCAAAGAACGTAAAAGGCAACGTGCTCGGGAGCGTTATGCGCAGATGGATAAACAAAAAAAGGATGAACTACTTAAGAAGCGTCGTGAGGCTTACCAACAAAAGAAATATGGATCATCAGTTAATACCCGAGAGTCGCGAGATAGTCCATCCATACTAACCCAACTACAAAGCATGACCATTGTTACAGGTGCACTTTAGCAACATTCATCATTTCACCTACAATTATGTATACAACTTACTGGTTTTATGTTTATGATGCAACTAAATCACTGGATTCTTGATATTTACCAAGGAGACACTGCTTGGAACAAGGAAAATATGGTCCCTGGTGATAGTGACACATACCAAGGGCAAGAAAGCATCCTACCTGGTATGAAGGCAACTATTTCCCTAAAAAATGAATGCAACTTTGTTAATGATTCATAATTAACATAGCTACCTACATTATATTCTTTGTATGTAGGTACTGTTGGTGCCAACAATAGCTATAATGATGGACCATCATTTAGCAATGAAACGCAACCCATAGATCCAAAGGAGCAGAAGAGGCAACGGGATAGGGAAAAATATGCACAAATGGATTGCACGAAAAAACAAGAACTACTGAAAAGAAAACGTGAAGCTCGAGAAAAAAGGAAGTCGTTGACATGTAACAAGCAGAATGAGGTTCCCGCTGAAGACAGCCAATGGCTAAGTCGGAATGACAACTATCATAGGCAGTCTATTCCAACTGGTATGATGGCGACCTATTCCTGTCTAACATGCTCGCAATGACGCAAATAATCAATAGCACGTTAGCTAATTGTGTGAAGTTGTTTGGTCATGTAGAAATGAAAGTAATTGTGATAATGAGATGTCCTGCGGACCTATTAATGTTGTTTATTTGTGCTATGTAGATATATGTGACATGAACAATGACAGTAATGATGGACGCACGTCATCCCTCATTCAGCCACAATCCATAGATCGCTCCGAGCAGAAGAGGCAGCAGGAAAAGGAACGATATGCACAGATGAGTAACGACAAGAAAAATGAACTACTAGCAAGAAAGCATATAGCTTATCAACAAATGAAATCATTGGCAGGTAAGAATTGTACATTTAACAAGGCAAAAAATATATCGATAATAGCATGTAATAATACTTTGATGATGTCTCCACGCCAATATGGACTCTTACTCTTAGCATGTAATAATATTTTGATTATGTCATTTTACCAGAGAAAATTGAGACTAAGCGGGCAAGGGATAGGCTCAATTATGCCAATATTTCTCCTGAGAAAAAGCGTTCAAAGAAGGCTCTCCGTGAGTTACGACGCAACAGTCTTAGTAAAGAATCCATCGCCATGGAGAACCCATGTTGGACCCCTGAGGTTGTTCATACCCCTGGTCCTCAAGGATCCATACCCACATGTGATTGGTATATCCCTGAGTTCAGCGGAACCCCTATTTATATCCAACCTGCTTCGGAGGTGACCCCTAACATGGATGTTAGTAATACACCACGGAGAAAACATGTAACACATGGGGAAAGGCATGCGTTGCTAGGTCTCCGAAATGAATCATTCTATTCAAATATTAAGAAGCATGCAACTGCACCAGTAGATGAAAACCCATCAACAACCATGGAAGGCGTAGATGGTTCTGAACGGCCAACACAATCAGCCATCATTAACAATGGTAATGCTCATATCTCCATTGTTCCTTTGCTCCAATTTAAGTCGTTAATATTTTTAGTTACTATAATTTCATGTTGTATTCATAGGAACGCAGTCTGAAACACCCGAGATTGTTCAATGCCATGACATGAACTCACCAGACAATGATCATGGTAATATTTTTTACGATTTTCATTTCATGACCTATTTGAAACATGTTATAAAAAATAATTATACGATAGGCGAGGACGGCAAGGACGATGATGTCATATTGGAAGAGGACTCTGAAGATGAGGAAGGTTATGTGTTTGCTGGACATGGTAACTTCCTCATGTTCCAACTCAGCACATGTATATATATTGCGCATATTTCTTGGACTCATGTTGTTAACTAATATTTCAGAAGAGGACACAGATGAGGATGTAGAAATAGAGGATGTTGATGATGACGGTGCTTCAATTTCAAGCATCCCAGATCCATATGACATGGTGTACAGCACAATCCCAAGCAGCACGCACATGCTAAAGCCCGTTGAGGACTGCAAATTTTGTGGTGCAAAGAAGTTCGAGCATGAGTCCATGGGGTTTTGCTGCCGTAAAGGAAAAATCAAACTGGCTAACCCAGATATACCAC
The DNA here is from genome assembly GCA_007115705.1 of Dactylis glomerata. Lineage (NCBI taxonomy): Eukaryota > Viridiplantae > Streptophyta > Magnoliopsida > Poales > Poaceae > Dactylis > Dactylis glomerata. The sequence goes on from QXEO01000712.1 coordinate 262,549, forward strand.
CCGGCCTCATGAGGCTTTGGACGAGTGAAGACCCTGATGCTAGGCATTTCCGTGACAACATCAGGTTTTTCAATGGGCATTTCTCATTCACCTCGCTGTATTGTCACCTTGATAGTGATACCACTAACACATCAAAGCATCCTATCTACACTTTCCGTGCCCATGGCCAAATGTACCACAACATACGGTCATTTGGCAAACAAGATGGTTTGGAGGGCAGTCACCTGGAGCTTTACTTCTTTGATGACGATCTGAGTTTAGAGCACAGGTATCGTAGCTGCCGCAGAGAGCAGTGTGCGAAAGACAAAGAGGTAATCACACATATGGTCAACATACTTCGTGACAACCCGTACTCTGAACATCTATGGAGTATGGGACAAGTTGAGGATGTTGATGACTATTGTATCACATTAAACCTTGACCAAAGACTGGATCAGAGAAGATACAATGCACCAACCACTTCAGAAGTAGCCGCTGTGTGGGTGGAAGGGAGCGAACGCCGAAGATAGTTCGATCATAGTGTCATCCTGCAAGGGAAGAATAGAAATATATATGGTATCAAGTCCTATCATGGATGCTACGACCCATTGTCCTACCCTCTGTTCTTCCCTAGAGGCGAACTTGGGTGGCATACCGATATTCCCAAGGAAAATGTGCCCTATGAAACTGCGATGGCAGCTCGTGCAGCTCGTCTAGCTCGTCGCAATAATGATGAGTCCTCCCAATACCCACTCGATGAAAACGATGATAATGGTGATGATGATGGTGATGATGATGATAGTAATGCAGGTTTGACTTCAAATTAGTTGTTACATGTGTAGTCCATGCTATGCAATATGATTTCACGTTTCTGACACAACTCATTTAAATTCTGTGTGCAGCTCCAGGAGGCAGACTATGTGTGTCTGTGCGGGACTACTACTGCTACAAATTCCAGATGCGTCCTGGGATATTTAACCCGGTCCTCTATGGAAAGCGTCTTTTTCAGCAGTTCGCGGTCGACACATATATCAAAATCGAGAACTCCCGACTGGACTACATATGGAATCATCAGGATACGATAAGGGCAGACCTGTACCAAGGTTTGGTGGACAGCTTGCATGCCGGTGAGGGCAGGGCAGATGCTATTGGAAAGCGTACAGTATTGTCTACGACATTTATCGGTGGTCCACGGGACAAGAGGCGTCGCTACATGGATGCTATGGCCTTGGTACGAAAGTACGGCAAGCCGGACATCTTCCTCACTATGACATGCAATCCAAACTGGGAGGAGATCAAGCATGAGCTCTACCCTGGACAGACACCTCAAGACCGCCCAGACCTTGTTGTGCGTGTTTTTAGGGCAAAACTGGAGGAACTCAAGCATAAGTTGCTTAAGAAGGACATCCTCGGCAAGGTGAGGGCCTATGTGTACGTGGTGGAGTTCCAAAAGAGGGGCCTTCCACATGCACACTTCTTGCTCATCATGGAGGGGCGATACAAGCTCACATGCCCTGAGCAGTATGACCGTCTAATCTCAGCTGAACTCCCAAACAAGAAGAAGTACCCAGAATTGTACAAGATGGTAGTGAAGCATATGATGCATGGCCCATGTGGTTCTTTGAACCCTAATTGTCCGTGCACGAAGGGTCGTCCTGCTTGCAAGAATCACTATCCTCGACCTTATAATGCAGCTACCTTACAGGGCAAGGACTCCTACCCTCTATACAGAAGACGTGAAGATGGTTGTAGAGTAATGGTTCGAAAGGAATGGCTAGATAATAGGTGGGTGGTCCCATACAATCCTCACCTTCTTCGTCACTTCAATTGTCACATCAATGTTGAGGCATGCGGAAGCATAAAGGCAGTTAAATACCTATTCAAGTACATATACAAAGGTCATGATCGGGCATCTGTTTCAGTGAGCGAGGCTAACAAAGCAGATAGCAACGGAGAAATAGATGAGATCAAACAATATAGAGACGCAAGGTGGGTGACTCCTCCGGAAGCGTTATGGAGGATATACGGCTTTGAGTTGAGTAAGAACTCACCCCCTGTGATGCAGCTGCAGCTCCATCTAGAAAACATGCACATGGTATCGTTCAAAGAGGGCCAAGATATCCAGCGAGTAGTTAACCGTGAAGGTGTTGAGAAGTCAATGCTTACAGAGTACTTTGAGGCAAACAGGTTACACGAGGAGGCTCGGGGTATCTTGTACAGGGATTTCCTGAATGGTATACTTGGTAGAAGAAGAATAAATTTTGGAAGAGAAGGTCAGTTAAAAAAGATGGTACACCTTCACGGATACAAGTAGGAAGAATTGTGTCGGCTCATCCAGCTGAGGGTGAACGCTATTACCTGCGAGTCCTTCTAAACCATGTCACTGGGGCCACCTCCTACGATGACCTAAAGACGGTTAATGGCGAGATCTTACCATCCTTCCGAGAAGCTGCACAGAGAATGGGGTTGATAGAAGGGGACAACACGTTAGATGACTCCCTTACTGAATCTACATGGTACGAGATGCCATCATCTCTACGAAGGCTCTTTGCGACAATATTGGTATTCTATGAGCCTAGCGATGTGCGCGGGCTCTGGGATAAGCACTTCGATGCAATGTCAGAAGACTATCGCCGAAATGATCCATCTGATGTTGTAGTTGAGCAGAAGGTTCTAATAGATATTAGGAATATGCTACAGTCAATGGGCAAAGACATAAAATCATTTCCTCTTCCTGATATCGATGAGGAATATGACAGTGCCAACGGTGTGGCAAGGGAGATCTTTGAGGAGTCCATCATCGAGCCCAGTGACGAGGACAAAAATCTATCAGACTCACTTAATACGGATCAGAGGGTCACATATGATGATATTATGTCTACTGTTGATGCCAATGAGGGTGGTGTGTTCTTTGTGGACGGACCTGGAGGCACCGGAAAGACTTTTCTATATAGAGCACTACTTGCAACGGTTCGCGGGCAGAAAAAGATTGCTGTAGCAACAGCAACATCCGGTGTTGCAGCTTCCATAATGCCTGGAGGGAGAATAGCTCATTCACGGTTCAAGATACCGCTGAGCATTGATGATGGTGGGTTTTGTACCTTCACTAAATAAAGTGGTACTGCCAAGCTCCTACAGTTAGCTTCTCTCATTATTTGGGATGAGGCTTCCATGACAAAGAGACAAGCAGTGGAGGCACTGGACAATAGTATGCGTGATATAATGAGCCGGCCAGATCTGCCGTTTGGTGGAAAGACGGTTGTGTTCAGTGGAGATTTCAGGCAGGTCCTCCCTGTTGTCCGTAAGGGGTCGAGGGCTCAGGTTATTGATTCATCGCTACATAGGTCTTACCTTTGGGATTGCATGCGTCACCTAAAACTAGAACGCAATATGAGGGCACATAGTGACCCATGGTTTGCAGAGTACCTACTACGCATAGGTGATGGTAAGGAGGAGGCCAATTGTGATGGTGACATCCGCCTTCCAGACGAGATATGTGTCTCATGTACTGGGAAGAAGGACGCTGACCTTGATAATCTAATAGACTATGTTTTCCCCAGTCTTGGTGCTAACATGGCAGACCCAAACTACATCACCTCCAGAGCAATCTTGTCGACACGAAATGATTGTGTGGATAGGATTAATTTGAAGATGATCAATCGATTCCATGGAGATGAGATGGTGTACCGCAGCTTTGATTCTGCGGTGGATGACCCTCATAACTACTACCCATCTGAGTTCCTCAACACGTTGACCCCTAATGGGCTGCCCCCACATTTGTTGAAGCTAAAGATCAACTGCCCTATCATATTGCTTAGAAACATTGATCCTGCGAATGGACTCTGCAATGGCACGAGGCTGGTGGTTCGAGGATTCCAAAGGAATGTCATTGATGCAGAAATTGTGTTGGGCCAACATGCTGGAAAGAGGATCTTCTTGCCGAGGATCCCGCTTTGCCCATCAGATGATGAGATGTTTCCTTTTCAGTTCAAGAGAAAACAGTTCCCTATTAGGCTCAGCTTCGCCATGACAGTTAACAAAGCACAAGGGCAGACTATCCCCAATGCCGGTATTTACTTGCCAGAGCCGGTGTTCTCTCATGGGCAATTGTATGTCGCACTATCCAGATCCACTGCTAGAAATAACGTCAAGGTTCTTGTCCTCCCAAACAGTGATACTAAAAAAAATAACTCAGATGATAGCAAAACGAAGAGTTCAAATTACAACAAAAACAAGAGCTCTGATTGTCCTATTGGTACGTACACGAAGAACATTGTCTATCGAGAGATCCTTACATCATAGGTGAGATATTTGGCACTTAATACTTTCGGTAACCATACTACTATCTTTTATCAATTATTATGCTACTTATATTGAGTATATAACTTGTTTTGTGTAAATCAACTCCATCGTGGTAATCATGTGTTTATGAGAGAAACCAAATTAGTTGTGTTCAAATTAGGTTCCAAACACATCTACATCTGTTGTTTTTACCAACAACTGAATATCTTCTCGTGGGCACAAAATAACTAAGCGAGAGTCGATCAAAGTCATTGTTACTCATTCACAACTATAGTTCTCTCTTGAACCAGTACTAACCTGAATCACATTTTTCATTTCTGCAGGAAAGTACTATATGTGCTCTTCTTCTCCATCCAACTTAAGTTATAACTTATGTAATACATTAATATTGTCCAGAAGATGGGAAGATACTTTCAGGTATTACTTTCATCAAGTGTTCCTTAAAGCTGGGAATAACTTTTCATCTTACATGACAACCAACATTTATATTTTCCTTGCATATTCAGCTTGCAGGAAGAATTGACTGAAATAAGCGTGTGAGGTTGTGTTTGGAAAGTAGAAGCTAGATGGCATAACCGGCTAGCAGAATTGAGAATCTACTGGATACACACGTGAAGCTTCAATGGTGAATGCCTAATGTGACAACTAAATACATCACTGCCAAATGCCCGTCGTTTTCAACAAAACAATGCAAAACTGAAATTTATGAAAACTGTATCATTTCTTGCCTAGGTATTGAAATAGTATGGTTTAGGGATACATTGGGCTTGAGAAAACTGAGCTACGGAACTATGCCTGGTCTGCCAATGTAGCCTGAATTTACTCAATTTAGAAGGCATAGGACACCTCGGTTGAAGCATGCGCTACAGCATAAAGTAAAATTACAGGTGTATTTTGCTCCAATCACCAATAAAATCACTGGGTGTACTGCCGAGATGTAAAATTAAATATAACAGCCAGTGAAATATTTGCATCTTTATCATGTCATATGTCATCTAAAATCGGTGGAAATTCAGATGGTCGAGGAATATTACCTGTCGCTGTGCAGCGGACGACGAGCTCGAGGAGGCCCAGGGCGGTGCCAGAGGGCCTGGGTGCCAACACTCTTATCACGACACTGAGGATGGTGACCTCAAGCCATCGAATCAGCACCCTCGCTGCGCCCGCCCTGCCGCATCCACCTACAGCACCACCGTCCCCCCGCGCCCGGGCACCGCCACGTGAAGTGAGTGAAAGGAGAAGACTGGGGTGGGGGAAGAGCGTGGAGGACGAGCTCCAGGATGCCCAGTTCGGTGCCGGAGGGTCGGGGCGGCAACACCCTATCACGATGCGGAGGATGGCGACTTCCAGCCACCGATTCAATAGCCCCATCCTATCCACCTACAGCACCATGCGCCCCCGCTCCCGTGTGCTACCGCATGAAGTAATCGAGGGGAGGCATGGAGCCATGGAGGTGAGGATTTCGTGGCGTGGGTAAGAATCAGTTGAGTGAGGGGAAGGAGTGAGGGGAAGGAGTGAAGGCATGGAAGTGGTCGGCAAATGCCAAGGAAAAAGATAAGGTAAGGATATACTAGAACGGTAGAGTGAGTAGTTTCGATTGGAATGTGTCTGTACTGTGTACTCGTGTCTCGCTGAGTGCCCTTTCATTTAGTGTCAAAAAAAAAAGAGTGCCCTTTCATTTACTTTGTGATAAAGAAATATTATATAGACTTTTTTCTTAAGTATAATAAAATGTGTATTTATAAAACTCTAAAGCCAATGTATCCAATGGTGTCAAATTTTAGACAACAGCATATATGCTTACAATTTTCCACACTCTTCTTACATTTTCCTGAGGTTATTTTTCAGTAGCAATGCAAAAATATTAAATTTAAAATATTTTCCAAAGTGTTTTCTTTTGAAGATCATAAAGGTTCTAGAGACAATAGCTCACAGCTGGGGTTTACACAATCAAAGGAATTATTATTCTTCTTTCTACGCATTTTTTCCTACTACCATACTTAAATTGTTGCCCGATATATGTTTTGTATTTGTATATCATAGAATAAATTAAAATAGATATTCTTGATGCTTTGAAATAACCAAGATAAGCCATGTTATGATCTTGTTGGAAGATATTGAAATATATCGAGAAAATAGTAGAGGTTGCGTCAACGCAAGGATAAGTTTGGCACCAGCGCCCTTTTGAATATTTGACTTCACGATAGTAGTGTTTGTATCTAACCAATATTTTAAGGGACTGTCTAATTAACAGCTGTCTGTTTTCGATTTCGCGCACAGTCACATTTTTGCCCAATCAAAACACTCCGTTAGTCTAAATCATTATTTCCCACGCAAACAGAGCATCCGGGCCGTGGTTATTAACGGGTTGTCAGTTTCAATCGCGACCCGAGCCGAAAGAGAAGGAACCTGCGGCTTGCGCATATGTGTTCCGTCGATCTAGCCTAAGAACAAAAAACAGTGGCCTAGCCCACACCTGCAATTCTTTGCTTCAGCTTCAGTTGGGAACTGGAAGTGCGGGCCAAAGGAAGAAAAAAGGCCTAGGTCCAAAATCACCTCTGCATTCTCCTCCACATGAACGAACTTCTTGCTAGGGACGGTGGAAAGCGTAGGAAATCAGCAACATGAACAAAGAGATGGAAGAGGGTGAAGAACCTGAATACAACTAGCTCAAAACTGGATGACTATTTTGAGACTCCCAATCTAGTTAAGTGGGAGAAATGCATCATCTGAGAGATACCTTGGGCAAGATATAGAGCTTATACAGGGGAAGAAAGTTGGATAGACCAAAACGTAGTGATCTCTCCCCCTAGCAGATGTACATGTACACCTAAAAAAACACACTCAGCTGGGAATGTAGGAGATCCCTCATCCAAAGTCAGGTAGCTGCATCATCATGACATAGTTCAAGAAAGATAACCAGCATTCCAGAAATTGATTGCAGATTTCTGAAACAAGTCATATACGAAAGATGGCTCACAGGACACAACTATTTCAGCACATATTGTTCAAACCATAAAAAAAGTCAGCCACACACTTCATCATACATAAACATCAAACAAACTAGTAGATGTAAAGATAACACACCAGGACCTAAAAGAAACCTAAGCCCCAAGCCCATCCTCTCTCAATGTATACAAGACATAAAATGAGATTTTAGGGAAGCGTTTGTCCTTGGGAAAACAAGATCAAGATGTCGAAACCAAACCCCAACACATTCACGTAAGCAAAATATGTCCAACTGGACCTGAATCGGATCCTTTCATCAGTGGATGTGTAGTATGTTGATTCCTTGTTGCTCTCATCTTCATCAGTGGATGCTCATCCCTGTTGTTTGAGCCGTGGTCAGCTCAAGCCCTGAAGAATTCTCAACTGCCTTGAAGGAAGACAAACCAGAGTAACTGAAGAAACTGAAAAACTAATGAATGATAAATTAGCAAAATGAGTATTGAGACTAGGTAAAGAGAGACTGAAGACTGAGAAAAGAGAGATGGAGACCAAAGAAATAAGCAACATAGAATGAACAAAAATACTCATGTTGTGAATGACTATCTGAGAATGAAACTGCACTAAAATTAAAATAGATAGGATAACATTCAACTTGCTGTATAAATAACATTACTGAAGAATGAAAATGAATACGAATAAGGAAAAAGAGAGACCGGAAACAAATCCCAACACTGAAGTAAATGACAATATAATGAAAACTGACGAAATGAATGACTCAAAACTAAATAAAAGTGCAAAAAATGGCAGAAGAATCATATATGACAAATTCTTGCTTCACTGTTCGGACACTGAATAAAAACCCAACATTGAATCCAAACACTCAAGAAACAATGAGAATGAAGAAGAAAGACAGAAAACAAAAGACTGAGAATGATAACTTAAGTTTCCCTGAAGTATAAAGAAATGAAGAGACTAAGCAAAACTGAGATAATAGTGAGAAAAGATACTGAGTAAGAAGAAAAAAGAAACAGAAGAATCTACTAGTCTGAATGACAATGTTGACAAAAGGGAGAGAGAGAAAATTATTGACAATCAAGCAAAGAAGAATTAAGAAAATGAAAAAGGATATAAATTGAGAATGACAAACAAATCATAAAACTAGAGGTGAATGAAGAACGAAATTGACTCATGAAGAACAACAATAATGGGATAGATACACAGAAGAAAAACAAAGAGAGACCAAAAACGAAAGACTAAGAATGATAACTTCCCTAAAGTATGAAGAAATGAAGAGACTAAGAAAAAATGAGAAAAACTGAAAAAATAAACTGAGCAACTAAAATGACTTCATGAAGAATGACAAAAATGGGATAGAAACTGAGATAATGAATACTGGCGAATAAACTGAAGAATGAAAAATGAAAACCTGAACAAATAATGTATAGTGATAGTCACAAACACCATAATGAACTGAATAGCAAAAAATTACTAATGAATATGGAGAGACTGAAACATATACAGAAATGAGACAATGACAAACTGAATAAATGGAAACTGATAAAATGGAAGAAAATGACAAAACTGGTGAAGAATGTGTTATCAGGGACTACTACAAGTTGAATGCACACATACAAATACAGAAACAGAATGAAGACTGAATAAGAGAAGAGTGAAGAGAATAAAAGTTCCTTAGTAGAAGAAATCCAAAACTCCATCCACGTCATGATGCTTTGACACGTTGTGATACATAACTTTGAAATTGTCAAATTGTTTCCCTTTTTAGTAATCAGCACCCACAGATGGGTGAAATTTTTTATCTACATTGCAAAACGAAAACAAGAAATAGATATATTTTTAAAATGATAACGAAGATATTTAGGATTGATCATACACAAACAAAAAGCACAGCAAAACTTAACCAGATGATTCTGGATTCAGATGAGGCGGGTGGTTTCGGTATGAAACAGAAGCGATGCCGACGCATGGCCGAACATGAATGACTAAAAATTTAGCCATGTATATCTACTACATATAGTACTCTGGAGAAAACAGAAAAACAGTTGCATAGCCATACCGCATGGCATGTTTCAGATGAAAGCTTTCACATGCTTGCATTATGCCCTTGAACAGTATAAAGAATGAGATCAAATAACAGCCAAACAACAAAAATAAACTCATGGTAGCATCAATAGAAGACCATATAGCACAAAACAGCATCTAAGAACAAGATTTTTGCACAAGAAACCCTATGAGGAGCACGACTAATTCACCAGAGAGAAACCTCGAGCAAAATCTCCACTAATCATAAAAATTCGCAAGGATTTTCTTAGTCCACACCGCCTCACTATCACGTGTTGCAGTCCTACTGAACACCCATCGACATGTAAACAATAGGATAACTGACTGCGCTTTAAGATCTTACACCAAGACAAGTACAACGAAACCAATCACGAATAGCAGCAACTGGGACAGTTCACAGAATGACAAACTCAGTGCTGGCTAAGTATTTAGAAATATATTTGACAGGTTGCCAGGGCTTGTGGATTATAATTACAGAATAGCTTGTCAAAACGATTAAATGTTCAAATTACACTCAAGTTTCCAATCGAGAAAAGTTCGGATCAACTTTTATTTGTTCAGGTTACATAACCAAAAATCACAAAGGAACTGCAGGTGTTGCTTGCAGAGTTATGACAGTGGATTCTTTCATTCACCAGAATACTAGTACATACCGATCCAAGTACACAATCTGCAAAAATTGAGGATTTTCTCTGTAGTAATGTAACAATCAAAACAAGAAGCTTCTTGGCAAAATCACTGACAAAAATACATTTTGGAAGGGTGTGACGGATACAAACTCTCATGTGAAAAATACAGAGGAGCACGAGTAACCACATCATACTAACATGAAGATCATCCTCAGAAAAAAAATACTAACACCAAGATTCATGTTCATAGGCAGGAGAAACATAATCAAATTAGATGTACGTAAACAGATTACGTAGAGATTTGGGGGCTTCCATCAGACAAATCAGTTACGCTCTGACAAATTACAACGTAGTATCAAAATAAGCTAATCCAATTTCCATTCCAATTTGTAGAAAAACCACACCTATCCCCCAAACAATGAGACGAACAACCCAGAAATAAAGGACCACCTATCCCTGTATTCATTCACTCATCCGAGCATATCTAGACCAACTAGAAATCAGTTCAAACAGCTAGAAAAACCAGCTCGCCACCCCGAGACTAAAACATTTCAGCGCGCACGGCCATGAGGGAAAAACAATAGGAGTGGGGAGCGGAGCACGAGGGGGAGGGAACCATACAAACCTCCTCCGGCGAACTCTTCTCTCTGGTGCCTCCGGATTTTGCCATCAGGCGAGTCGATGCGCTCGAGGTGGCGCCGCTCTCTGACGAACACAGCTCTGCCCCCTCCTCTTCGTCTAGACAACAAAACGGGCTCCGCCCAAACCCGATAATAAAGAGACAACGGCCCGAACAGACCACAAACGGCACCTACCGGAATCCCGAATCTCAAAGACAACAATGGACGGCTAGAAAAACGAGTGTGCACGAATTAGAAAACAGCTAGCTGTTATTTAGCAGAAGTCTATTTTAATGCTTATAATTCAAATATATTTTTGTACAATTTATGATGTCACCTACAAAGTCACCATTGGTTCTATAGGGATTTATATTTTCTAGAACTTAATCAAACTTGAGTAGGTTTGACCAAAGACAAACATAATATGACATATATTATTTTCCCGTAGCAACGCACGGGCACTCTACTAGTCTCTACTAGTTAAAAAGTATGAAGGTGTTCCGTTTTCTGCTGAGCAGCATTTCGCTTCGTCCTTCGTCAACCATCAACAACTTCACTCAAACGTGTTTTCCGATTGGGTACCCAGGAAACTACTGGGCCTGGTGTCGTGGCCCATTAAAATTGCCAACTATCGGTCCCAGAATCACATCCACAAATCACGCCTGGTTACTCCCAGGCTAAATCAAATCAAATCACGTCTGGTTACTGCCAGACTTCCAAAAATTACGCTTCTAATTATACAGCCCTGTCACCATTAATCAGGCTTCTAAAAAATCATGGTGGATTCCAGGCTACCAAAACAAATCAATTATGCCTTTATTATGCCTTTACTCGCCAAACCCAAAACTCATGCCTACCCATGTCATATAAACCCCTGCCAATCCATTTTCTTCTATCTTCTTCTAGCCTAAACATATACCATCCATCTTCAACTACATCGAAGACCCCGCCATGCTGGCCGGAGCCAACCTTATTGCAGCGGTTTTCTTGGACCAATCATAGGTCAGTTGATTCTTTGCTTTTTTTTCCTTCAGCTTCATGGTGCGTGGACACATCTTCGATCTTATGCTTGAGAAGAGTAGCCATATTACTTTGACATCATTTGAACATAAACTATTTATCTTTTTTAGAAAATGATCTCTTACCATTAGAACATGTCAAAAGCACATCTGTACATACAACCTCGCTAAGTAGTACTCCCTTCGTTCCATAGAAAATGTCACTGATATGGATGTATCTAGATAATAAAAATATGTCTAGATACATCCATATCAGTGACAAGTTTTATGGAACATAAACCATTTGGACTCGGGTAAGTATACTGAATTATTCATGTTTACCATCTCATTAGCTTCCACAATGCACAATCAGGTTGGGAGAACGGAAATCTTACTGAGCTCGCACCATGCTGACTAGAGGGTGATGACACAGTGCATGCCGTCATCGCTGTTGTTCGCGTGATCGAGCCAATCGGAGCAAACAAACAAGGTAGGGGCTGTCAGGCCATGGTGATGAATCCAATTTCAACCATCTTGATAACTGCCTGTGAAGTAAAGTACAGAATAGATTAATCAAATGGAAGCTGATAACTTAACAATATTATCCTTTGGGCAGCACAACTTTCACACATAATACGCTGTCATTTTTCTTGGGTAGATTTGCTTGTACTATTATCTCTGAAAAAAAATCAGTCTCAGTGATGCCACCCTACTATGCAAAAAAAAAATTGGGGAATTTTAAAATAGTAATATTGTTGTACTGATCATGTTAAAATTGTGAAGATATAGAAACTGTGCTCCATGCTTATGCAGGAGAATGAGCATGCTATGGTTACGAGCTAATACATGGAGTTATAAGGCACTCATGTCTGGAGAGAGTAATTGAAGTTTAAGCTATTGATAACTATACGGGTACCCAATGCTTTATATTCATAGAACACACCTTTACTGTAGAGAAACTAGACTATCTGTAATGTTTTCCTAGGTGTTTAGCTAGGCAATATTAGATACCTGGAATTCATTTTTTAGATATAAATTCAAAATTAATTGTTGCAGAAGTGTACACAATTACATTGGGAAAGATTTTAAAAGCGTCAAAGCGCATGACCACATAATAAAATAGCTATTAGAGGCCACATAATTACCTTCCAACCCTTCTCCGCGTGAAGAAGCTTTTGTTTCATTAGCAAAAGAAACAATGTTGTTTATCTTGATCACGTTTACCAACCCTTTACAAACCTTGAGGCCTTTAACAGTTTTAACCTAAAAAAGCATAGAGCATATTTTATCATGATATGTTTTGTAACAAGATAATATGGATTTTGATTCAACTTTGAGATTCCAAGGAAATTGCATGAAAGAAGTAATTGGAGTGCAGAACTTGAATTTTTAAATTCTAAACTACAAAGCTACCATACCAGCTTTCCATCAACGATTTCGCTGGTAGACTCTACACGATCTGGAGCCACTTTATTGCTTCCTTCAGAATTAGTTTGCAGCTTAGGATTTTCCTCACCTTCTATAAAATACATAATACAAGGACATGGTTCAGACTTTAGAGAAAACATACCCCCTTGCATATATATTACTAGACAAGGTGAAATACATGCATAACTGTGTTTCGGCTGAATATGCAGAGTCCTTGGCAGTTTTGGATCGGTGATAAAGTGCTCAACACATTGGCCACTCTCCCAGTGCATATAGAGTCGGACTGTTTTTCTGTGGTGAGTGAGTTGTCATTTGAAGTGAGACGTAAATCAACTATTGGTGTCATTGTGCCAAATATTTTATGCTACTCCCTCTTTGCAAGTGACCCGATACAAAATAACTGGTGATACTAAGTACGAATCAGAAATGCAGTTCAAACTTTTGAAGAAAATTCATGGATTTTGGCATTGCACCCTTATCCTGGTTCATTTTTCTGAATGCAACACAATGAATCCATGATCCCCAAACAAAATTAGAAATTTACCAACTTGAATGTCCACTACACGGATTTACTATATGGCTCTCACTGTGCATCCTTCAAGACAGAATGTCCTCAGATGGCCCTTGAGAATCAATCAGTAAAGCACCAGAAATGTGATGGTTATAATTCCTTAATGAACACAGGCAATTAACAAATTCCTAAAGGGAAACATGCACATAATCATAGTTATGAAATACTAAATAAATATCTTCCTAAGAGTATGGCAGGTAAAACTGGTTCAGAACTCAACACCTGATTAACAAAACAAGTGATCCATCATCTGATCCTAACTCTGTAATTGGAGAGGATCCATAAACAACTGTAACTGGAGAGGAAGAAGAAGTTGTGGTCCGACCTTGAGTCGTTGGTGGCTGCGGGGGACGGCGTGGCTGAGGTCGCCGACAGCGGCGGCCGGCCGGCGGCGCTGCTCCTCTTTCCTCGCGCTCGGGTCTGCATGCCGTTGTGAGACTGGGACTGATGGTAGCACCCTACGTGGGGAGAGGCAATGGGAGCCGAGGAGATCAGCAATGGGGCAAGCCCATAGTGGCCTAGGAGATCAAGCGACGACCATGGATGTAAGGAAAGTAGGTAGAGCACTGGGGGCAGAGGGAGCCATGGGGAGAAGAAGGGAAAGCGAGTGAGAGAGAGGTCGTGTCAGGCAGGGGATTAGGCGTCGTGTGACTCGTGTCCGTGTTTCTTTTTTCCGCAGGTGAGAGAAAACGGAACACCTTCATATCTCTATCTCTACTAATAATATTGCTACAGGTATGGTCCGTGGCTCGCAAGTACGCTTTCAATCCACCAATAATACGCTTTGCGTCCGCCTAGCTAGCTAGCCTCTCGCCCTGCCTCAAAATCCATGTTAGGCACGAAACATAATTTGCATCGGTCTGTTTTCTAGGTACGTATGCCATCGTTCCGTGAGTTTCTTAGTCAATCGTCCACGTCCTGCCTGTGGGGAAACAAAAATATGCATCGAAAGCCGCGCACTCTGACGCCACAAATCAAATGTCGGCGGAAGGAGTCGACGGGCGACTATGGCGGAAGGGGAAGTAGAGCCACATCTGCCGACGAGGGCAATTTGGTGGACGGCGACCACTACAGCTAGGATCAGAATAGCAGCGAGCACAAACGAGCGCGATCAAATCTGATGTACAAGATCGATTGGTGGGAAGCGGAGTAAACCACGAAGCAAGCACAACGCCGGCTTAGCGTCGGCCAGCGGGCGTCCTGGTCGATATCGGTCGATGGGGTCGGGCGGCACACACTGTTGCTGGGGTCAAGGAGGCAGCGCGCCAGTGCTAGGACAGTGGCGTCTGGGCTGAAGGTCGAGGAGGCAGCGCCGGTGCTAGGACAACCGGCGATGGGAGCGGCCGTCGTTGGTCGGATGTTTGGTGGATGCGTCGGCCGAAGTGACAGAGGCGATGCAAGGCGCGGGCGCCGCGGATGCAGTAGCGTGGCTGGGGCTGCACCTGGAGAAGTATCTAGCATGCTGAAAGTACAAGGATGTCGCCTAGAGGGGGGGGGGTGAATAGGCGATTTAAAACTTTTACGAGTGGCTTGACAAATGCGGAATAAAACTAACGTTTAATTTGCCAAGCATACAAAACCTAAACAAACTAGGTTCACCTATGTGCACCAACAACTTATGCTAGACAAGATAAGCAACTATGAGATAGCAAGATATATATAACTTCAAGCACGAAGGCTATCACAAAGTAAATTGCATAAGTAAAGGAGCTCGGGTATAGAAATAACCGAGGGACGCGGAGACAATGATGTATCCCGAAGTTCACACCCTTGCGAGTGCTAATCTCCGTTGGAGCGGTGTGGAGGCACAAGGCTCCCCAAATGCCACGGAGGCTCACCGTAATCTCCTCGAGCCCTCCCACCAAGATGGAAGACCCGACCACTATGGGACACTTGAGGGCGGTCACCGAACCCGTACAAGCTTGGGGCAATCTCCACAACTCAATTGGAGGCTCCCAAGAATCGCCACTGAGGCACCACAAAGCTTGGGAAGATCTCCACAACTTAATTGGAGGTCCCCAAGTAATTGCCACGGAGGCACCACAAAGCTTGGGAAGATCTCCACAACTTAATTGGAGGTCCCCAAGTAATTGCCACGGAGGCACCACAAAGCTTGGGAAGATCTCCACAACTCAATTGGAGGTCCCCAAGTAACCACTAAGCCACTAAGCCGTCTAGGGTTCCAAGAACCCAAGAGTAAAAAGCTCAACGAACTTTCACTACCGAATCTCCGAGGAGAACTCAAACCGATGCACCAAATGCAATGGCAAGAACACACGAAGTGCTCAAATCCTTCTCTCCCAAATCCCACCAAAGCAACAAATGCTATGGAGGGATATGAGAGGAAGAACAAGGGAGGAAATCCACAAAGAAATCCAAGATCTAGATCCAATAGGTTCCCCTCACAAAGAGGAGAAAGTGATTGGTGGAAATGTAGATCTAGATCTCCTCTCTCTTTTCCCTCAAAAAGATGCAAGAATTATGGGAGGGATGGGGAGGAAGGGCAAGCTCTTCAAGGTCAACAATGGAGGAGAGAGAAATGGAAGAGCCAACCTCCAAATGAGGAAGAAGGGGCTTTATATAGCCCCCGCACGAAATCTGACCGTTACAGGATTTTTAACCCGGAAATTCCGGCCTCGGGGGCGGAATTTCCGGCCCGGGGGCGGAATTTCCGCCCCCCTTATAAAATTTCCGGCCCAAATTTCCGCCCCCCCTACTGCAGGTTGCACCACAAAAGACTTAGCAGAATTTCGCAGGGCCGGAAATTATGGAATTTCCGCCCCCCGGAAATTCCGGTCGCGGGGGCGGAATTTCCGGCCCTGGGGAAAACATCAGTACGAAAATGGCTGTAACTTTTGCATCCGGACTCCGTTTTCGATGATCTTGGGCTCGTTGGAATCACCACAACAAGCTCTACAAGTATATTCATAGAAACATCATAGTCCAATAAAGGAGGATGAAGCCAAATGATAAAAGGTTTGACTTAGCTATAAAGAAGAACCGGTAAAACCTCCAAACACCAAAAACGCAATAAGAGTTCCATACGAAATCCGTTTTTGATGACCTAGAGCTTGTCATGGAAATAACCACAAGCTCTAGAACCTCACATGGATAAAAGCCAAATAAGAACCAAGAAAGATAATGCCAAGTATGCAAAGGTTTGAGCTCTCTCCGAACGATACAATTAAGTTACTCACTCGAGAGCCCCTCTTGATAGTACGGCTACCAATCCTATAATCCGGTCTCCAAACTAACACACGAGACCGGTAGAAGAGAAAACCTATCAAGAACAAACCTTTGCCTTGCAATCCACTTGAGCTAGATGATGACGGTCTTGACACCCTCAAGTTGGACTACCTTTCTTGATTGCGCTTGCTCGGTCTATCTTGAACTTGCGCTTCGACTTGATCAACATTGCACTTCATCTTCTTCCTTCTTAAGAATGATGTCTTGAGAATGCACATGAGAGTTCACTCCATCATCTTATTCCTCAAGACACAATCTATATAGGCTCAACTCCCTTGATCATCACATAGACTTCTTTATTTGCAACTTCTTACAACCTTGAAACCAACAAATGGCTCAAGCGTTGTCTACGGACAAGTCCTACAAATAAAACTCGATGCAAACATTAGTCCATAGGGATTGTCATTAATTACCAAAACCACACATGGGGGCAAATGCTCTTTCAATCTCCCCCATTTTGGTAATTGATGACAATCTCTTTGAGAGGGTTTATATAATGAATTTAAAGGACTAAGATGGTTACACTAACATCAAATACTACAAAAGTATGTCATGTTAGTAGAACCATCATATATAGAGCAAACTCCCCCACAATCTATGCACGTGTGAATGAACTTGAATTTCATTGCATATATTGCTAACCAATGTTGTTGGTGGAGTTTCCACTATATATACTCAACCATGCAAGGCAAATGCTTAAGAACAAAACAAAAGCATGAAACCCAATTCCCTTCAAACCCTCAAAACTTCTCCCCCATTGGCATCCATTGCCAAAATGGGAGAAAAGGCTTAGAAGGCCAATATAGTGAGAGTTCCTCCTCAAGGTGTGCATGGCACAAAAAGGTGAAAACACATGCACAAATTCAAGGACAAAATTTGGAGGAAATCAAACTATATTGAGCATCAAAAATTGCAAACAAAATAGGATGACATGATGGTTAAACTTCCAACAAATGAAGATAGCAATCAAAAGTTCCAAATAGCGAGTCAAATAAAGATATTATGAGAAGACCAAAACAATGCTCTAAATAATATGAAGAAGCCCCCCAAGGTTTTTGCACAACATATTCCATATGAATTGAAGTATAAGGTGCATAAACATGGAATCATCACTCCCTCGATATTATTCAAAACAAAATGATACCAAGTGACATCAAAATACTATGATAACCGCAAAATGGTGCTTTAAATAAAATGAAAAACCTCCCCAAGGTACGTGCACAAGATAGACTTTTTGTATTTCAAATCAATTTGCACAACATGGAATCCTCACTCCCTCACTATCATTTAAAAGCAACCATTAGCAAGAGATCATAGAAAAGACAATATTCTTAACACTTGTATCAAAGAAATGGTTGAGCAACAAGTAAGGAACCGACATATTAAATGGCTCAACCAAAGGAATGTGTGATAGGAATGAAAGCATATTATAAGACTAGTACAAGGATGCACAAAGAGCATCCACATAGTCCTCAATGAATGATATTGCTTAGCATTCCATCCCAACACACAAGAAAAAAAAAAGATATCAATTAAGGAGATATCATCTCTCATGTGTATAAGTTTCTAAGTAGATAACATCACCAAGATAATTATCACAAAGAAACATATACACATAAAATAGATACAAAGAATAGAACATGATATCTAAAGAAGTTCATGCAATATACCAATGAGATTTTTGCTTTTAAAGCATGGCCAAAGGCTCAATTTATCTTATTGCATATTGAAGAACTTCAACCACAAACATGTCAAAGACATCACAAATATCAACAAGGGAAAGAACATAGTTGGGATGTTTTGAGAAAAGCAACAAGTATCACGAATAAGTATACCAAAAGAAAGAAATAAATTTGCACTTTCATCAATATTGCACATGTGAGGAACTTGAGCAAATGATATGCAATAAAATTGCTAGATAGACATATTTGGGAAGGGTTTCCCAAAAAATACACTCATCTCAAATTACTCACATTTACAATAAAGAGGTTTCATTAAGATCATTGCAAATAAAGATTTTCATGCCATGAAATGACCCACACAAGGTTAGATGCTAGAAAAGTATGCATGAATAAGATACTTGTTACCGAGATATCATTGGAAGGATGTAGTAGATAGGAGTTCTTCAATAATCCTAGCTTGCCACAAATTATCAACTAGTCACCGCTTCATGCTTATTATTGAGACAAGCACCAATATATCTCCCATGTACCTAAAACAAATTCAAGTACAATATGGTCCCCAAATTCATTGGGTCCGAAGTAGTTAGAGACACTACAATATATAGGACAAGCTCCACATAAATATGTGCATATAGATATGAACTTGAATTTCATGCACATCTTAGCCGATTTAGGATTTATTGGAGTTTACCCTATATATTGGATCAAAGAAAGAAAAGCATGCCATAAAATATGTAGTAAGTAAATATGCATGCTAAAAACTTTCAAGAGCCAAAGGGAGATACAATTTGGACGAAACACCAAGAAGACCAAAGAGTCACACGAAGGTGTGAAAACCCAAAAGTTGTCCAAATTATATCAAAGGATCAATTCAACACAATATTGACTCCAAAGTCCACCAAGTGAACAAAGCAAACGCCAATGAGCATAAAGGATCACTAAAAGACATATGCCCAATGACTTATCTCATTTTAAGAATATAGAGCAAAATCAAGAAAAGAGATAGCCATTCTCCCAAAGAGAGCAAGGTTCCAACAAACAAACCAAACTCTCCACTCTTTTTATGATGGCACACTAAGTACCAAAAACAAAAAGATTTGTCTTCCAACAATAACCAATACCAATTGAAATAAGCCGCAAGAGTATGTTATAGAAAATATAGGAGAGCTCCCCCAAGATTAGTGCATTATTTATGATTTTGCATTTGAATACAAAATGCACACAAATGGGATCATCATCTCTACCTACATTAAAAATAACACAAAACAAGTTCAACAAAATCAAATGGAAACAAAAGAGTCAAGGAAGACAATGGAAAAAAACAAATACATTTCTTGGCTAGAGATAAGGAAATTAAAAGCAATAACCAATGTAAATATGATCAATATATATATACCACAAAATAAAGTACCAATTGTCCAAGGACAAGAGGTATTTGGAGTTATTAATTTCCCGGTGGTATTTTACACATAAAACCAAGATCATCTTCACAACAAGAAGCATATGAAAAGGATAAGAATTCAACACCATGCAAAAGAAGATATTCTTGATAGACTCAAATAGTTAAACAATCACGCAAAGCAATGATTAGGATAACTTGAAGTAAATGGTTTTCCAATTTTGATGTAGAATTCCATGTTTTAGGAAAACCCTACCAAGAATGTATCTCACAAACAAGATCTAAAACAAGAGCAATAAAACAATTTGGCAAATTGAAACTTGTTTGAGCAAACATGTCACATAGAAGAAAGATAATTTGCAATATCAACACTATGTGACACAACCTCAAATATGCACATTTTATTGTTTTGTAGTATGCACAAATCATATTACTCCCCCATAATGTGATAAAGCATTTATTTTCACAAGAGGCAAATGAAATCCAATATGAGAAGATTAATGGACATTATAGAATTTGAATTTCTCATGAACATGATATACCACATAGAGACAAGATAAATTCAAATATCGACACTAAGTGGTATTCCTCATGTGCACACATATTTAGGATTGTGAAGTGCCAAAGCATATCACTCCCCCAAAATGGGATAGTCCACTAGTCTCTCAAAAGAGCCAAATAATATAAAAGAAGATGCAATAGGCTCAAACTCAAACACACATACATGGTGTGCAAACCCACAAGTACATACTTGATTAATCAAAATAAAACAAGTAGGTAGCACAACATATACCAACACATGTAATGGAACACAACCAACACATGCAAAAGGGGCGAGTAACTTTCAATGTAGATAAGTTGAGTACATGTTACCGCAAAGAGGAACATTAGATATATGATATAAACAAGATAATCCAATTGACTTGACTTGAGACAATATATTGATGAAGATCCCTTAATTCTTCATGATATAGCCAAGTCTCTAATGCCCTCCATCAAACACCTATTGATCAAGTTTTGGTGTGATGGTCCCCAACCAAGTTGGGTCCTAAGAGGTTAGTCACAATAGGCTTGGCAACCCAAATGGTTCTTTTCTTGACACCACTTTGAGTACCAATATATTTGGCAAACACATTGCCAACCTTATCCTTGCAAAGAGAATAAGCATCATCAATTATGATAGGGTTGGATGAGTTACCCATAGTGCATGAAGAAGAAAGGTGACCCTTCTCACGGCATATGTAGCAAGTTCTTTTCTTCACCTTCTTCTCACTTGATTTCTCCGCAATGGGAGCATTAGCTTGATTCTTCTTGGGAAGTGACTTTTCTTCAACACGAGGTTGAGCATGGCCTTGAACTTGAGGCCGCTTCCCTTGTTGCTTCTCAACTAGTGCCTTCTTCTTCAAAGGGCAAGATCTAACATGGTGCCCTTCAATTTTGCACTTGAAGCAAACAATCTTGGCCGGATCATTGACTTGTCCTTGGCCCTTCTTATTCTTCTTAACCTTGGACTTCTTCTTGTTGTTGGAGATAAACCCAAGTCCACTCTTGTCATTGGGGGATTTTTGCACACTCAACATATTGTCGAGTTTGGATTTCCCTTCATGACTCTTTACCAAGTCTTTCTTCAATGAAGTGACTTGGGCCTTGAGCTCGTTGATTTCCTCTACATGGTTAGTAACAACACAAGTACTAGAGGAAGTAGAAGCTTCATTGTTAGAGCAATAAGGCAAGGAAAGTAATTCATCACAAGATGTAGTAATATTATGAGTGGATGAATTACTAGGACTAGCACAAGGCAATATGGCATTTTGAGAAGTAGTGCAAAAGTCCATATGAGGCTCACTAGATGTTACCTTTGACATAATAGCCTCATGAGCTAATTTTAGCCTATCATGGGAAGCTAGAAGATCCTCATGGGAGCTAGAGAGCTTTCCATGTTTTTCTTCCAATTTCTCATAATTGCTAGCTAGCAAATCAAGTTGAGCCCTTAGCTCAACATTCTCCTTCAAGATGGATGCTTCACAAGAAGTAGAGTTAGTAGCACAAGCATCATCACTAATGGAAAGCGGAGAAGGCAATTTAGTAAGCTCATTTGAATTTGAAGCTTTAAGTTGCTCATGCGACTCGGTGAGAATGATGGGCTCACACGAAATGACCCTAGAGTCATTTTTAAGAAGCACAACATTCTCAAGGAGTTTAGCATAAGTAACTACAAGCTCTTCATATTTAGTTTCAAAATCATTTGCCACCACAAGAGTCCTATCATAGGATTTCTTTATTTTAGATAACTCTAAAGTAAAGGTCTCCTCAAGAGATTCCTTGGTGGTTTGTTCTTCTTCTAGAGCTTCTTTTAGATCCGCGATCTCATCCGCGTAATCACGGGCATGATCTTGCATTTTAAAGATGGTATTTTCATGCTCCTCAATAATTTTATTACTCTCGGTGGCAATAGCTAAAATCTTATAGAAGTAAGAGCAAGCAATTTTATTCTTATGAATAGCATGAAAAATCATTTCACTCTTCTCAATTAAAGAAGCAAGATCATCATCCTCTTCTTCATTATCCTCATTATCATCATCACTAGATATATTGGGTTCCAAAGTAGGAGATACCTTTGAAGCCCTAGCCATAAGGCTAATGTGGGAAGCACTAGATGATGATGAATAAATACTTGAAGCTCCAAGAGAGACCATGTCTTGGCCAATAGAATTTCCGGTTTCCTCTACATTGTTAGACACACAACAACTAGAGGAACTAGAGGTATTTATATCATGGTAACAAGACGAAGTGAGCATATCATTATGAGATGTGTTCAAGGAGCATACACATGATATGAAAGGACTATCAACACAAGCATGTAAAGCATTTATGGTGCTAGAAGTGTTTAAGTCCAAAGATGAATCATGGCAATGAGATAGAGATGAATGATCATCACAAGTAAGCTCACTATCAACATTGCAATTTCCATCACCACTCACCATAGAGTTACCTTGTGTCTTGCTACACTTTGGTGAAGTGGAAGAGAGTTCATCACAACCGGAAGTGGAGGGAATACAATCATCCTCAATCTTGTTGGACATATCATATTTGTCTTGAAGCTTTGTCCAAAACTCATGAGCGCTACGGAAAGGCATGATTGCAAGAATAACTGCATCACTCACAAAATCAACAAGCACATTAGTAGCTCGAGAATTAAGATAAGAGTTTCTCTTCTCCTCTAAAGATAGACTTTGGGGATCCTTAGGAGGAGAGAAACCCATATCTAAAATTCTCTCTATATTTGGGTCCATATCTCGAAAGTGGATAAGCATGCAAGTTTTCCATATATCATAATTAGTGCCATCAAATATAAAAGTGTGATTGTGCACTAATCCCCTAGCCGACATCTTTGCTCTCAAGGCGGTGAAGCCTAAAAATGAGAGACCTGCTCTGATACCAAATGAAAGTACAAGGATGTCGCCTAGAGGGGGGGGGGTGAATAGGCGATTTAAAACTTTTACGAGTGGCTTGACAAATGCGGAATAAAACTAACGTTTAATTTGCCAAGCATACAAAACCTAAACAAACTAGGTTCACCTATGTGCACCAACAACTTATGCTAGACAAGATAAGTAACTATGAGATAGCAAGATATATATAACTTCAAGCACGAAGGCTATCACAAAGTAAATTGCATAAGTAAAGGAGCTCGGGTATAGAAATAACCGAGGGACGCGGAGACAATGATGTATCCCGAAGTTCACACCCTTGCGAGTGCTAATCTCCGTTGGAGCGGTGTGGAGGCACAAGGCTCCCCAAATGCCACGGAGGCTCACCGTAATCTCCTCGAGCCCTCCCACCAAGATGGAAGACCCGACCACTATGGGACACTTGAGGGCGGTCACCGAACCCGTACAAGCTTGGGGCAATCTCCACAACTCAATTGGAGGCTCCCAAGAATCGCCACTGAGGCACCACAAAGCTTGGGAAGATCTCCACAACTTAATTGGAGGTCCCCAAGTAATTGCCACGGAGGCACCACAAAGCTTGGGAAGATCTCCACAACTTAATTGGAGGTCCCCAAGTAATTGCCACGGAGGCACCACAAAGCTTGGGAAGATCTCCACAACTCAATTGGAGGTCCCCAAGTAACCACTAAGCCACTAAGCCGTCTAGGGTTCCAAGAACCCAAGAGTAAAAAGCTCAACGAACTTTCACTACCGAATCTCCGAGGAGAACTCAAACCGATGCACCAAATGCAATGGCAAGAACACACGAAGTGCTCAAATCCTTCTCTCCCAAATCCCACCAAAGCAACAAATGCTATGGAGGGATATGAGAGGAAGAACAAGGGAGGAAATCCACAAAGAAATCCAAGATCTAGATCCAATAGGTTCCCCTCACAAAGAGGAGAAAGTGATTGGTGGAAATGTAGATCTAGATCTCCTCTCTCTTTTCCCTCAAAAAGATGCAAGAATTATGGGAGGGATGGGGAGGAAGGGCAAGCTCTTCAAGGTCAACAATGGAGGAGAGAGAAATGGAAGAGCCAACCTCCAAATGAGGAAGAAGGGGCTTTATATAGCCCCCGCACGAAATCTGACCGTTACAGGATTTTTAACCCGGAAATTCCGGCCTCGGGGGCGGAATTTCCGGCCCGGGGGCGGAATTTCCGCCCCCCTTATAAAATTTCCGGCCCAAATTTCCGCCCCCCCTACTGCAGGTTGCACCACAAAAGACTTAGCAGAATTTCGCAGGGCCGGAAATTATGGAATTTCCGCCCCCCGGAAATTCCGGTCGCGGGGGCGGAATTTCCGGCCCTGGGGAAAACATCAGTACGAAAATGGCTGTAACTTTTGCATCCGGACTCCGTTTTCGATGATCTTGGGCTCGTTGGAATCACCACAACAAGCTCTACAAGTATATTCATAGAAACATCATAGTCCAATAAAGGAGGATGAAGCCAAATGATAAAAGGTTTGACTTAGCTATAAAGAAGAACCGGTAAAACCTCCAAACACCAAAAACGCAATAAGAGTTCCATACGAAATCCGTTTTTGATGACCTAGAGCTTGTCATGGAAATAACCACAAGCTCTAGAACCTCACATGGATAAAAGCCAAATAAGAACCAAGAAAGATAATGCCAAGTATGCAAAGGTTTGAGCTCTCTCCGAACGATACAATTAAGTTACTCACTCGAGAGCCCCTCTTGATAGTACGGCTACCAATCCTATAATCCGGTCTCCAAACTAACACACGAGACCGGTAGAAGAGAAAACCTATCAAGAACAAACCTTTGCCTTGCAATCCACTTGAGCTAGATGATGACGGTCTTGACACCCTCAAGTTGGACTACCTTTCTTGATTGCGCTTGCTCGGTCTATCTTGAACTTGCGCTTCGACTTGATCAACATTGCACTTCATCTTCTTCCTTCTTAAGAATGATGTCTTGAGAATGCACATGAGAGTTCACTCCATCATCTTATTCCTCAAGACACAATCTATATAGGCTCAACTCCCTTGATCATCACATAGACTTCTTTATTTGCAACTTCTTACAACCTTGAAACCAACAAATGGCTCAAGCGTTGTCTACGGACAAGTCCTACAAATAAAACTCGATGCAAACATTAGTCCATAGGGATTGTCATTAATTACCAAAACCACACATGGGGGCAAATGCTCTTTCACATGCCGATGACGATTAATGAAGGCCACCGTGTAGCAAGTTGGCAACGCCGGTGTACAGGTAGCAGGGCAGAGGCGTGTTGAGGCGGAGTCTAGACAGGTGGATGGTGCGGGGCGCGGCTCTGGAATCCAGGCGCCGAGGACGCCTGGATGGAGGCAGCCGCGTGTAAGGAGGAGTACGGGGGGGTGCTGCTGCCGCTGGTGAACGTGCCGACGATCAACTACAGGCTGTCCTGGCTGGAGATCTCGGGCGTGGAGGAGGTCTTCGTGCTGTGCGCACACGCAGCAGATCAAGGAGCACCTCGTAGATGTCGGCTGGACTGGGAAGCCCGCCGCCCGCGAGATGGCCGTCAAAACCGTCAGAGTCGCACGATGCCATCAGCCCCGGTGACCCTCTCCAAGTCATGTACGGCCATGGCGTTATGAGTTTCTCATCTCCACACTTCCTATCAGTTTTGAAGGATTGCGAAATCAGTATAAGTTCTTGGTGTTCTCAGTGGGTAGACAATTGATTAGAACTGGTGGTTACGATATGTGAAATTGAAACTTGAGGAAACTTTGGAGTGTCATTCCAGTTCATTCAAGGAATGTATACAGCACCCCCGATTTGGGTAGTATGCGTCAGCTTTTAGTAAGTTAACCAGTGTGTTATTCTCTATCTTTCAGCTCCATGATTCTCCTCTGTGCTCTGCTCTTATAGTTGTAGTCTTGTTCGAGTGAAAGTGTTGGGGCTGGTGTTGCGGCGCCTCTGCTAGACTGCCCGGTCGATTCCCACTGCTACATCTCTTGGTGTTGTGCTGGGTTTGGCGTGAATGATATTGAACAGGTAGGACTGATTTTTCAGCTGGAGTTGAATGCAGCAGAACTACAAAAAGCAAAATGAAAGATAACATTACGGAAGGCTGGCTGTTTAAAGGGAAGGCCCCATGGCCCAGCTTTAACTTAATAAAGACAACACAGCTAGCGCTTGATACAACAAAGTAGCACACTCAGACACACCACAACGACACCCGATAAATTGACATAGTGTCCCCGCACGCAGCAACACGCCCCGCCCACAAGGCACAACAAGGCAATAAGTCTACAAGATCGAATACAAACACATGGGTACAACCGGCCCAAAGCCGGGTACTCAGTCTTGTGTGCAACCTCCTGATCGCTCCAGTCGCCTCGTCGAGAAGATTCCTATCCTGCTGCCTCTTCAGTGGCCTCCATCTCTACATAAAGAGAATCATTTGTAGCAAAACATCAGATGACTGTTGATGATCTTGCCCTTGATCATCAATTTATTGCGAACAATCCAAAGCGCCCAGCATTGCGCAGCAAAAGAAACCAAACTAAGCGCCCAAACCACTACTGATAGACAGAAAGTCCCTGGCCGTTTAAAGGGAAGGCTGACAGTGGGAAGGGAAAAGTGTGTGTGTGTGTGTGTGTGTGTGTGTGTGTGTGTGTGTGTGTGTGTGTGTGTGTGTGTGTGTGTGTGTTGTCAGTGTGCATGCTGAGCAAGCGCGGCGCCTGTTTGTGTACGAGGCCGGAGTAGTCGGAAGTTCAAGAGTTCATTTAATTGAAACTATATAATTTTAGCAGGATTTCTTGGTACTAGAGTTCAGAACGTATGTTTAGCAACGTGGTCCTGCCGTTGCTATAGTAGACAGGGCAGCGTCAAAGATCAAGAGGTATATTATACAGAAGTGCATAAGGCATTTCTGAATCTGATGCATGTTTCATCTGTGAATTTCATTGTTGTTGGGTGGGTGTTCTATAGATCGGCGTTCGTAGACGACAATTTGCTTTGCTCAGAGTGTGCGGTTGCGGTGGAAGGTGACCTCCAGTTGACCCAAAAGAGGTCGTGCTCTTGGACGCCCGCCAAGCTCCCTCCTCCACACTCCCGTATATTTAACTGAGACATCATCTCACCTCTCCAAGATCTCACATCGACGTAGCTTAGATCATGCCTCTGAAGTACATATTCACTAGAACTTGAATGCACGTCAACCTTTTTCTTCCATTGCAATGGGCACATGCAACGATCCCTCCTGGCTTCGCCCCATCCAGGGCTCTATGCATATGTACGATCCTCGATGATCGGCATCGACACGCTGCAGGGGCACCGAGAGATTAGGCTAGGAGCCGGGTTGTGGGTTGGCTCTCTTGAGCGGTGGAACGGGTGACGCCGTTAAAGAAAACGCGTTCTGTCGAGATGAAGGCAACAGAGCGGAGAAAACTAAAGTAGCATGATTGATAACGAGCTCCACTGAAAAATTTTATGTGTATTTTAGATTTACACATGAGATATGCAATTTTTTCAAAAGAATCCGTAGCAACGCACGGGCATTCAGCTAGTATCATATACTACTTAAAAAGTATGAAGGTGTTCCGTTTTCTGCTGAGCAGCGTTTCGCTTCGTCCTTCGTCAACCATCAACAACTTCACTCAAACGCGTTTTCCGATTGGGTACCCAGGAAACTACTGGGCCTGGTGTCGTGGCCCATTAAAATTGCCAACTATCGGTCCCAGAATCACATCCACAAATCACGCCTGGTTACTCCCAGGCTAAATCAAATCAAATCACGTCTGGTTACTGCCAGACTTCCAAAAATTACGCTTCTAATTATACAGCCCTGTCACCATTAATCAGGCTTCTAAAAAATCACGGTGGATTCCAGGCTACCAAAACAAATCAATTATGCCTTTATTATGCCTTTACTCGCCAAACCCAAAACTCATGCCTACCCATGTCATATAAACCCCTGCCAATCCATTTTCTTCTATCTTCTTCTAGCCTAAACATATACCATCCATCTTCAACTACATCGAAGACCCCGCCATGCTGGCCGGAGCCAACCTTATTGCAGCGGTTTTCTTGGACCAATCATAGGTCAGTTGATTCTTTGCTTTTTTTTCCTTCAGCTTCATGGTGCGTGGACACATCTTCGATCTTATGCTTGAGAAGAGTAGCCATATTACTTTGACATCATTTGAACATAAACTATTTATCTTTTTTAGAAAATGATCTCTTACCATTAGAACATGTCAAAAGCACATCTGTACATACAACCTCGCTAAGTAGTACTCCCTTCGTTCCATAGAAAATGTCACTGATATGGATGTATCTAGATAATAAAAATATGTCTAGATACATCCATATCAGTGACAAGTTTTATGGAACATAAACCATTTGGACTCGGGTAAGTATACTGAATTATTCATGTTTACCATCTCATTAGCTTCCACAATGCACAATCAGGTTGGGAGAACGGAAATCTTACTGAGCTCGCACCATGCTGACTAGAGGGTGATGACACAGTGCATGCCGTCATCGCTGTTGTTCGCGTGATCGAGCCAATCGGAGCAAACAAACAAGGTAGGGGCTGTCAGGCCATGGTGATGAATCCAATTTCAACCATCTTGATAACTGCCTGTGAAGTAAAGTACAGAATAGATTAATCAAATGGAAGCTGATAACTTAACAATATTATCCTTTGGGCAGCACAACTTTCACACATAATACGCTGTCATTTTTCTTGGGTAGATTTGCTTGTACTATTATCTCTGAAAAAAAATCAGTCTCAGTGATGCCACCCTACTATGCAAAAAAAAAAATTGGGGAATTTTAAAATAGTAATATTGTTGTACTGATCATGTTAAAATTGTGAAGATATAGAAACTGTGCTCCATGCTTATGCAGGAGAATGAGCATGCTATGGTTACGAGCTAATACATGGAGTTATAAGGCACTCATGTCTGGAGAGAGTAATTGAAGTTTAAGCTATTGATAACTATACGGGTACCCAATGCTTTATATTCATAGAACACACCTTTACTGTAGAGAAACTAGACTATCTGTAATGTTTTCCTAGGTGTTTAGCTAGGCAATATTAGATACCTGGAATTCATTTTTTAGATATAAATTCAAAATTAATTGTTGCAGAAGTGTACACAATTACATTGGGAAAGATTTTAAAAGCGTCAAAGCGCATGACCACATAATAAAATAGCTATTAGAGGCCACATAATTACCTTCCAACCCTTCTCCGCGTGAAGAAGCTTTTGTTTCATTAGCAAAAGAAACAATGTTGTTTATCTTGATCACGTTTACCAACCCTTTACAGACCTTGAGGCCTTTAACAGTTTTAACCTAAAAAAGCATAGAGCATATTTTATCATGATATGTTTTGTAACAAGATAATATGGATTTTGATTCAACTTTGAGATTCCAAGGAAATTGCATGAAAGAAGTAATTGGAGTGCAGAACTTGAATTTTTAAATTCTAAACTACAAAGCTACCATACCAGCTTTCCATCAACGATTTCGCTGGTAGACTCTACACGATCTAGAGCCACTTTATTGCTTCCTTCAGAATTAGTTTGCAGCTTAGGATTTTCCTCACCTTCTATAAAATACATAATACAAGGACATGGTTCAGACTTTAGAGAAAACATACCCCCTTGCATATATATTACTAGACAAGGTGAAATACATGCATAACTGTGTTTCAGCTGAATATGCAGAGTCCTTGGCAGTTTTGGATCGGTGATAAAGTGCTCAACACATTGGCCACTCTCCCAGTGCATATAGAGTCGGACTGTTTTTCTGTGGTGAGTGAGTTGTCATTTGAAGTGAGACGTAAATCAACTATTGGTGTCATTGTGCCAAATATTTTATGCTACTCCCTCTTTGCAAGTGACCCGATACAAAATAACTGGTGATACTAAGTACGAATCAGAAATGCAGTTCAAACTTTTGAAGAAAATTCATGGATTTTGGCATTGCACCCTTATCCTGGTTCATTTTTCTGAATGCAACACAATGAATCCATGATCCCCAAACAAAATTAGAAATTTACCAACTTGAATGTCCACTACACGGATTTACTATATGGCTCTCACTGTGCATCCTTCAAGACAGAATGTCCTCAGATGGCCCTTGAGAATCAATCAGTAAAGCACCAGAAATGTGATGGTTATAATTCCTTAATGAACACAGGCAATTAACAAATTCCTAAAGGGAAACATGCACATAATCATAGTTATGAAATACTAAATAAATATCTTCCTAAGAGTATGGCAGGTAAAACTGGTTCAGAACTCAACACCTGATTAACAAAACAAGTGATCCATCATCTGATCCTAACTCTGTAATTGGAGAGGATCCATAAACAACTGTAACTGGAGAGGAAGAAGAAGCTGTGGTCCGACCTTGAGTCGTTGGTGGCTGCGGGGGACGGCGTGGCTGAGGTCGCCGACAGCGGCGGCCGGTCGGCGGCGCTGCTCCTCTTTCCTCGCGCTCGGGTCTGCATGCCATTGTGAGACTGGGACTGATGGTAGCACCCTACGTGGGGAGAGGCAATGGGAGCCGAGGAGATCAGCAATGGGGCAAGCCCATAGTGGCCTAGGAGATCAAGCGACGACCATGGATGTAAGGAAAGTAGGTAGAGCACTGGGGGCAGAGGGAGCCATGGGGAGAAGAAGGGAAAGCGAGTGAGAGAGAGGTCGTGTCAGGCAGGGGATTAGGCGTCGTGTGACTCGTGTCCGTGTTTCTTTTTTCCGCAGGTGAGAGAGAGCCTATGTAGATTATTTTATATGCATTTTTTAGATTTGGAGGTACGGCAAATATGATTCGCAAAAAAGGAAGGAAAATATATACCCTTAATTAACGGTAATATAATTTTGGGTTTCACACTACGTAGTATGGCAACAGGCTTGCGATTGTCGCCACCAGCGATCAAGTTAATTGTGTGCAGTTAGGTCATGTACAACGCCATTAGAATCCTGCCGTTTTGCCTGTATACGCTTAAAATCCTAGCGTTCGGGTTGGCATCGACACAAAAACTTGAGTCGACGCTTAGGCTATGTTCCGTACGAGATAAATACGGAAGCTAGCGGACGGGCGACACCCGAATTGTTTAGCGCCCGTATTAGGGCCTAATAATGTTGCGAGACATGATGCTTAGGGATAAATCTGATTTTTTTGGTATTTGTTTTTTCCTTTATGCACTCATCTTAGCGCCTAGGGTTGTACTTGCCCTTAATGGTCGAGATAGTTCAAAAGGAAGCAGTTTCGTTCAGCTTCGTGGTCAATAAGGCACAGGGGCAGACTATGCAGAATATTGGTATTTACTTGTCCGAAACGGTGTTCTCTCACGGGTAGTTTTATGTCGCACTATCAAGATCCACTGCTAGAAAAAAAGTCAAGATTCTTATCGTCTCGAATGCTGGTAATAAAAAACTCATAGCAAAATGAATCGTTCAATTGGTATGTACACGAAGAACATCATCTACAAAGAGGTACTTACATCATAGGTGAGATATTTGACACTTATATATACTTTTCATAATCATAGTTTTATGTTTTTACCTATTGAAAGGACATTTGTTCCTTTCTACTTTTTTGATTTACAATGACAAGACGATGTTTTGTGTGGACTAATATTTGAATTTTATGCACACAGATTTAAGTTCACAGGTGAAGGGGTTCTAATGCTTAAAAAGAAAGATGTGGAATCGCCTGCCGAAAAGTGGCCTGAGTTGGTCTGGCCGGTCCCCAGACCGGGCCATCCGGCGGCAGACCGGACCTGCCCGGCGGGGCCGCCGGATCTGTGTACTGGCAGCGTTTTCGGCGGAGCGCCGGATCAGCCCGGCGGAGCCGCCGGACTCCCGGCGAAGTGTCCGGTCCCGCCGGACTTACCGCCGGGGCGTCCGGCCCAGGGCCCGGCGCCGCCGGACTTATCGTCGGAAATGCTGCTGTGTGCTCCCTCAACGGCCAGATTTCCACCTACCTATAAATACCCCTTCTCTCACCTTGGACTGGGTTAGATCTTCACCAACCATTGTTCATCCTTGAAGCTCTCACCTACCCCCATTAGAAAAACACCAAATT
The DNA here is from genome assembly GCA_007115705.1 of Dactylis glomerata. Classification (NCBI taxonomy): domain Eukaryota; kingdom Viridiplantae; phylum Streptophyta; class Magnoliopsida; order Poales; family Poaceae; genus Dactylis; species Dactylis glomerata. Next base: position 294,980 of record QXEO01000712.1, read on the forward strand.
CCATAGATCTCCCCTTCTAGCCAACCAAAGCTCTTGATCTTTGGAGGATTGAAGGAGGAGGCACCGATCTACATCTTCACCGAAGGAATTTCATTTCCACCTCCATTTGCTTGGAGGATTTGCACCTTGGGGCTCTTGTGACCCTAGGTGTTGTAAGTGGTTGATTGATTTGTCTTTGTGGGGATTCTTGCCTTCGTGGCCTTCTTGGGAGCCTCCAATTGAGTTGTGGAGCTTGCCCCAATACTTTGTGTAAAGGTGTCGTGCCGCCTTCAAGGGCATCGCTTAGTGGAGCGTGGACTCGCCTTTGTGGCTTGTTCACCGGAGAATAGGGTGAGCCTTTGTGGCGTTGGTGGCCTTTGTGGCACCACACCTCTCCAACGTAGACGTACTTCCCGTAACAAGGAAGGAACTACGGGAATACATCCTCGTGTCTTCGTGTCTCCATTGCGGTGACCTCTATCCTTTACTCGTACCTTTACTTATATTGTTATTGCTAGCTTGCTTGTCACTCTAGGTAAATTCACTTAGTATCACATCTAGAGAATTTACCTTCTTGTCTAGCCTTAACTTGAAAAGAATTAAAAATTTGGGTAGCTCCTATTCACCCCCCCCCCCTCTAGTCGCTCATACGATCCTTTCAATTGGTATCAGAGCGTGGTCTCTTATTCGGGCTTAACCGCCTAAGAGTTTGAGCGACCATGGATGGGGATAAGAGTAAAGAAGCTCCTCCCGAAGATACTTCTCCATCTATCTCTTCCTCTTCAATCTCACGTGAGGAGCATTTGGCGTTCTTGGACACAATGCAAACCTCCATGACATTGGAGATGAAGGCTATGTTTGAGGAATATTTTGGAAGAAAACCATCCGGGCCCACCGACCCAAACACCACACCAATTGTGGAACTCTCCTTAGCTAAGGTGAAGCCACCTAACAATGGCTCCACCTCCGCCGAGAATAAAGGTGACCCTCCTAAGGAAAATAATGGTCCGGCAACGGGTGCTTGCATTCCACCCCCTAACACTTACTCTCCTCTGCCGGTCAATTATCCTATGCCACACATTAACAACATGGGATCTCCTCCTAAGCTTGATTCTCACAATTTTATTAAATGGCAAGGACTAATGAAATCTCATATTTCTAGCTCTTCTACTCATTTGTGGAGGGTCATACAAAATGGCTTTGCACCTCATGATCCTCTCAACTTGACCGGAAGGGAAGAAGTTGATGAGCAACTCAATGCCACCGCCAAGCATCTCCTTCAACAAGCCGTACCGGATACTCATGCGGTACACATCAACAACTTGAGCACCGCCAAGGAAGTATGGGACTATCTCACTATGCTCTTCATTGGGAATGAGAGTATTCGGTCCTCCAAGTTTGATGAGCTCAAGAGTGAAGAAAGGGATTTCATTATGCGTGACAATGAGACTCCCGATGAGATGTACCAAAGGATCTTGGCTCTTGCAACGGCCTTGACCGGGTTTGGGTGCAAAGACAATGGTGATGACTATATCAAGCGTATGTTCATTACCTCCATCAACCCAAGAGAACCCATGCGGTCCGAGATAATCCGTTCAAGACCGGATTTTGGGAGGATGACCTCAAATGAAGTCCTTTGCGAGTTCACCGCCTTGTCTATCTTGAAGAAGAATGCGGAAGAGACTAGAGCTCGTGTTCTTGCCGGACAAGGAGTTCACAATCTTGCTCTCAAGGCCAAGGTGGTGTCCAAGCAAGAAGATCTCAAGTTGGCACTCCATGAACACTTGGCTCTCAATGCAAATGCCTTTTGGGATGCCAATAAGCACAAGACTAAGGGGTCCAAGTTCAAATCCTTTCCAAGGAAGGGTGGTGACTCTAAAGTGAGGCATTGCTATAATTATGGAGGAATCAAGCACTTCATCGCCGAATGTCCTTATGAGAACAAGGAGGACAATGAGGGCCGGCTCATCCCCAAGCGCTAGTCATCAAAGTTCTACCCATCCAAGAAGCAAGGGAACAAGGACAACAAGAAGAAAGGAGAAAGGGTGTTGGTGGTTCATGAGGAGTATGACTCCGAGTCCGATGATGATGACTCCGTTGATGAAGAGAATGGAGAAGTGGCCGCCATTGCCATTGTCTCTGCACCACCTACATCCCTCTTCAACTCACAGAATGAGAACGCCATCAACACCACCCACAAGTGTCTTATGGCTAAGGCCTCGGAGGTAACCTCATCACCTACTCCTTCATCATCGCATTCCAATGCTACCTCTATGGATGATGTGAGTAGTCTTAAGATTAAGAAAGAACTGGTTTCTTGTGATGATTTTCTTGCTAACATGAAGGGGCCAACCAAGATATACTTTGAGACACTAATGTGTGAACTAGGTGATGCTCATGACACTATCAAGGAGAAGGAGGAGTTGGAAAGGTTAGCCGCCGATGATATTGGCTCTCTATCAATTGAGCTCGAAGAAGAGCAAAACTTGAGAGTCTCTTTAGAGGAGAAATTGTTGGGACTAGAAGAGTCTCATAATCTAATCTTGTCAAAACTCACTAAAGAACGTGACCATGCTCTTGCTATGGTCAAGTTGCTTAAAAAGGAGAAAGTTGAATTTGACGTTGGTCATAATGATCTTCGTGAGAAGTTTGAGAAGCTTGAAGAAGCCCACAAGGCTTTGGAAGGCAAATTCTCGCATCTCACCAAGATTCGTGAACAACTTCAAATTCAACTAACTATTGAACAATCTAAAGTCCCACCAATGCAAGTTATTGAAGTTCCTTGTTCTTCTAACTCTATTTGTGATCATAGTGATATCATTGAGGAGAACAATAGGTTGAAGGCCGATCTTGCTAAGGGCCTTGCTACTTGCATTCAAGGAGAGAAGAATCTCAATGATCTCTTGAACAACCAAAGATTGTTCAAGGGAAAGGAGGGCCTCAGATTTGTTGCCGAGTCCTCAAAGAAAGGGGATCTTTGTTTGGTGGCCGAGTCCTCAAAGAAGAAGAAGAATAAGAAGAACAAGAAGAAGTCAAAGCCTGCCGCTGCTCCTACTCCTCATGTCCCATTTGATATTTGTTACACCGAGGAGGAGTGGGAGGAGCTAAATGGAAAGAAGAAAATCGAGGAGACCGGAGTCTCCGGGTCAAAGGCTCCGGAGTCTCCGGTTAGTTCGTCTACCCCGGAGTCTCCGCCTCCAAAGGTCGGAGTCTCCGGCCCTTCTCACAATAATTTTGCAGGAAAATATAACCCTCATTATGTTCTTCTTAGGGACTATTATGGTGATGTCTATGCTAAATATGTTGGTCCCTATAATGGTTACATTGAATATGCTATTTTGGTACCTAAGATTCTTGTGACTAACAAAAGAGGACCCATTCAAAAATGGGGACTTAAAACCAAGAATTAATCTCTTGTAGGACATTGCTTCCAGGGGAGTAAAATGGATTATTGATAGTGGTGCCACAAGCCATATGACCGGAAGCAAAAATATTGTGGAAGATCTAAAGCCAAATACTTCAAATGTCACGGTCTCATATGGTGATAATTCATCCTCTAAGGTACTTGGTTTCGGTAAGGTGGTGATCACTCCGGACGTGTCCCTAGTGAATGTCATGCTTGTCGAAACCATTGGTTATAATCTACTTTCCGTTCATCAACTTGCTACTATGGGCTATGCCACATATTTTGATGTTGATATTGTGGTCGTCATGTGGAGTAAGTCTCTCAAGGTTGCCTTTGTTGGGTATGTCGAAAATGGCTTGTATGTGGTGGACTTTTCGGAGAAACCCACTACGGCCGCGATATGCCTAATTGCTAAGGCCGACGTGGGATGGCTTTGGCATCGCCGGTTAGCCCACGTCAATATGAGAGCTTTGCAAAATCTCTACACCGGCGGCCACATACTCGGACTAAAGGATGTTTCTTTTGCCAAAGATCGTGTTTGTAGGGCATGTATTGAAGGAAAGATGCATGAAACAAGTCATCCAAGCAAGACTATTATCTCCTCCAAGAGGTGCTTGGAGCTACTTCATATGGATCTCTTTGGACCTCCGACTTATGCAAGTCTTGGTGGCAAGAAATATTGCTTGGTGATTATCGATGACTATTCAAGATACACTTGGGTTTATTTCTTTGAGTTCAAAAGTGAGACCCAACAAACCGTCAAAGACTTTGCCACCAAAGTTGAGCGTCAATTCAATACCACCATATTGACTATAAGAAGTGACAATGGCACCGAGTTCAAGAACTACTCCTTAAATGAGTTTCTTAGTGATGCGGGTATCAAACATCAATATTCCGCTGCATATACCCCGCAACAAAATGGAGTTGCCGAGAGGAAGAACCGTACTCTTATGGATGCGGCAAGAACTATGTTGGCGGAGTTCAAGTCTCCATACAACTTTTGGGCCGAAGCTATTAATACCGCATGCCATGCCACCAACCGGCTTTATCTCCGCAAGAACTTGAACAAGACTCCATATGAAATTCTTACAGGGCAAAAGCCCAACATCAAGTACTTCTGGGTATTTCGTTGTAAGTGTTTCTATCTCAAGAAAGGTGTTCGTTTGTCAAAATTTGATTCTAAAGCTTTAGAGGGTATCTTTGTTGGTTACTCCATGGACTCACATTCCTATAGGATCTATAGCAAGTCCACCGGGCATGTTATAGAGACTTGTAATGTGAGGTTCGATGAGGATAATGGTTCCGTTGTGGGACAAAGTTGTGTTCGTGATGTAGGTGACGAAATTCCTCCCCAAGCCATAAGAAGAATGTGTCGGGGGGATGACCCCCGGTAGGGTCAAGAGAGTAGAAAGACACAAGGCTTATGATTGACTTTATGCCGGGTTATCAAGGAAGGGCCTGGCCGGAATATGAGAGCATCGGCCAGGCCGGCATATAATGTGTATCCCGGCTGGTGTCTGGATATGCCGGTACAGCCGGAATACTAGTATAGGTGTGCCGGCATATACTCAGATATGCCGGCCTAACTATTTGGTGTGTTGTGCAGGAGCAGGGGAGGCCGGATTACCCGACCCTCGTAGGTCGTTGGTCCGGCATATAAGTCCTGGGTATGGCCAACGGTCATATCTGGGATACTTAAGTCAACCAAGGTGTCACATCCCTACAATCAAGGAAGAAAACATGCATGGTAGCAGAGTAAGATGGCAGGGTGCACAGTGGAGGTTACCTACCCTCACTGTGCACAAGTACGAGCTTACCGCACAGAGGTAAGGCCACAGTTCAAGAGGTACAAGGTACAGGGATATGGCGTCCCATCGAGAGCAATCAGGGGCGAAGTCAAGGGTCTCTGCCATGGCCACCAGCTCCTGTTTGGAGTGTAGCCCTTGTCTTGTGGTCTTGTATGACCGTTGTAACCCTGGCCACCACTATATAAGGTGGCATAGGGAGCCCTGGTAAAGGGTTGGTTGGTCACTCTGTGTTCCTACACTTAGCAGTTCATCTTCCTTCTCTAGCAGAGAGCTTGGAAGCACCATTGTTGTGTACTGCATCGACCCATATATACAACCAGTAGAGCAGGAGTAGGGGTGTTATCTCCTTACGAGAGCCCCGAACCTGGGTAGATCAGTGTCTCTTTCTGTCGTGCTTTTTAGCTCGTTCCCCTCTCCCGAATCCTCCAGCATCTAGTTCGGCCCCCATTTAAGCCATCCTATGGCATATGTTGTTTCACCACGACGACAGAATGGGTGTCGGATTCTTTCGGCCCATTGAGGGACACCTTTTGGCCAAAGGAGAAGGACAATGCTCTACACATGTGGAGCCTTCACCTGCTGAACACACACAGGACATTGACCAAAGACAAGCTGCACACCCTCAACCTCAAGATCATCCCACCGAGCAATCTTGCCCGGAGTCTCCAGCCCCTGTGGTCCGGACTCTCTGGCCTATACCGGAGTCTCCGGGTATGGATCCCGGAGTCTCCGAGGGTGATCAAGGCTTTGATGAAGATCCTTCAAAATTCTGTGGCTATGGGCCACTTGATGATCAAGGCAATCCAACTGGTCATGGCGAGGACCAGAACAGTGATCATGAAGATGATCAAGTAGTCTCTCAAGAATCTCCTCTTGAGGCTCACACTCGCCGTGAGAAGAAGCTTGAGTCCATTCTTCGACGAAGAAGCATATCCTTGGAAAATGTGGTTGGGAGTATTCGTAAAGGTGTCTCCACAAGGAGGCAACTTTCTAACTTTAGCTCTCATCATGCTTTTGTCTCTTGTGTAGAACCCAAGAAAGTTTATGAGGCGCTTGAGGATATGGATTGGCTTAATGCCATGCATGAGGAACTCAACAACTTTGAGCGCAACAAAGTTTGGACTCTAGTAGAAAGGCCTAAAGATTGCCGTAATGTCATTGGGACCAAGTGGATCTTCAAGAATAAGCAAGATGCAAATGGCATAGTCATTCGTAACAAGGCAAGATTGGTGGCTCAAGGTTTCTCCCAAGTTGAGGGTATTGACTTTGGTGAAACTTTCTCTCCCGTTGCCCGTCTTGAATCCATTCGTATCTTACTTGCATATGCATCACATCATAACTTTAAACTTCAACAAATGGATGTTAAAAGTGCATTTCTCAACGGTCCCCTAAATGAATTGGTTTTTGTGAAGCAACCCCCGGGATTCGAAAACCCTAAGTTTCCTAACCATGTTTATAAACTTGATAAGGCACTCTATGGCCTCAAACAAGCCCCACGTGCATGGTATGAGCACCTTAAAGAGTTGTTGGTTGATCGTGGTTTTGAAATTGGGGTGATCGATCCCACTCTTTTTACTAAGAAGGTCAATGGGGAGCTTTTCATTTGTCAATTATATGTTGATGATATTATATTTGGTTCTACTAACAAAGCTTTCAATAATGAGTTTGCCAAGCTCATGACCGACAAGTTTGAGATGTCTCTGATGGGAGAGTTAGAGTTCTTCCTTGGATTTGAAGTCAAACAATTGAAGGGAGGGACTTTTGTTAACCAAGCCAAATATACCCAAGACATGCTCAAGAGGTTCGAGATGATTGGAGTCAAAGGTGCAAAGACTCCCATGCCAACAAAGGTTAATCTTGATCTCGATCCTAATGGTAAAGAAGTGGATCAAAAACTTTATAGATCTATGATTGGTTCCTTACTTTACCTTTGTGCATCTAGATCGGACATTATGTTAAGTGTGGGAGTTTGTGCACGTTTTCAAGCCGCACCAAAAGAAAGCCACTTAGTGGCGGTCAAAAGAATCTTTCGATATTTAGTGAATACCCCTAACTTTGGTCTTTGGTATCCAAAAGGAGCAAGTTTTGATCTTATAGGTTACTCGGATTCAGATTGGGCAGGAGACAAAGTGGAACGGAAATCCACCTCTGGGGCTTGCCAATTTCTTGGTAGGTCTTTGGTGTGTTGGTCATCTAAGAAACAAATTGTGTGTCTCTCTCTACCACCGAAGCCGAATATGTAGCCGCGGCTAGTTGTTGTGCACAACTCTTATGGATGAGGCAAACTTTGAAGGATTACGGTGTCATGTTTGACAAAGTGCCTCTTTTATGTGATAATAAAAGTGCAATCAAGATCGCTCACAACCCGGTGCAACACAACAAGACGAAGCATATTGAGATTCGTCATCATTTCATTCGGGATCATGTCAACCGTGGAGATATTGATCTATCTTATGTTGGCACTCATGAGCAACTTGCCGATATATTCACAAAGCCTCTTGATGAAGCAAGATTCTGGGAATTGAGGCATGAACTAAATATCATTGATTCAAGCAATGTGGCTTGAGCTAGGTGCATTTACTCCCATACTCTAACTAGTGTGTTGTTCTTGTCTAGATGCGCATAGTTGAGGATAGTCATCGTGTCAACTAATGGCACGATGCATACTCAAGTGTGCGACATCATAAGATCACTAATGTCATTTGAGCCCAAGCATGTCTCTTCGCGGTGTCACGACATTGGTGATCACACATAGGGGGAGAAATCCCCCACCATTGCATGTCTTCAAATCTCGTGTGTTTGTTGTTGTGCTTCTTTGGAAGGCATGCAATCTTAAGTTGATTTTCTTGCAAACAAGTTTGATGGTTGTTGATTTCTCTCGCACGCCATGCTTTTCTTATTGATACATGTCACATATCAAAAATTGCCAAATCTTTCTAGTCCTAAAAAGTGTTTTGGCAGCCTGCCCGGCGGCCGTCGGACCTAGCGCCGGACTGCCTGGCGGCCCACCGGGCCAGCCCGGCGGATCCGCCGAACTGGCATTCAGTATACCGGTTCGGCGGCCTCGCCGGAATGGCCCGGCGGCCTGCCGGACTGTCCGGCGGCTAGCCCGGTCCCGCCGGACTTACCGCCGGACTGGCGGCCTATATAAACTTCGTGGGGAGGGTTTCCTAGGCAGTTTTTCCCACTTCCTCCTCTCCCCACGCCCGCCCCAACTCCATTGGCGCCGCCCCATCAAGCTTCTCCTCCCCTTAGCCTCTCCACCCAACCAATCTCTTCCAAATTTAGATCGGGTGTAGATCGGGGTGGTTTGAAGCCTTCCTCCGAAGATCGTCGCGTTTCGTCAACCGCATTGGGAGATCGGGATTATTCCCCATCTTCTTGTGCACCATGTCTTCGGGTAACTCCCTTGTTTTCTCTTCTTCCTCTAGCCCTTGCCTCACACTTGTTTTGATTCATGCTCTTGTATGAGTAGATCTAGTGTGTATCTAGGGTTAGTTGCATCTTATCTTGGATTAGATTCATCTTATCTAGGGATAGATCCTTTTAGGGTTTCGTTCCTTGTTGGGCTAGTGTGTGTTCCTTGACATCTTTATACCCTTAAAAGTTTGTAGTGACAAGTTGTTGAGTCAAGATTGCGGGTAGGATGAAAAGTGTGTGTTTCGGTGAAAGATCCGGCGGCCGCCGGACCTGGCGCCGGACCACCCGGCGGACCACCGGACCATCTCGGTGGACCCGCCGAACTGGCATTCAGTATACCAGTTCGGCGAGCTCACCGGAATGGCCCGGCGGCCCGCCGGACGGTCCGGCCCACGGTCCGGTCCCGCCGGACCTGGCGCCGAACCTCACTGCCATACTACCTCTCCATCGTGCACTTGCCCCTACCTGACTTTTGAGTTCCTTTTCGTGACATGTATCTTTATCTGGTGTTGCTTTGCTTTGCTTGCGTTTTTCAGACTCTTTCTCGACTAAGGACAGTGATTACCGGATTGAGAATGAAGAAGAGCTTCGCATCTTTGAGGCCAAGAAGAGGAAGATCGAGGAAGTTGAGGGGCAGTCTTCATGCCGTACTCATCAGACAGAGAAGACCGCAGCTGAAGGTGGCAGCTCTGCAGCTGCAGGGTCGCGGGTGAGGACCAAGCAGGTTTACTCTCGTGGACCTCATCCACCCCGGAAAGGTAAGGGGGCTCGTGGCCCGGTGGATGTGGAGAAGGAGCCGAAGATTGAAGATAACTTGGGTTCAGCCAATATCAGCATTTGGCATAAACTTCGCCTTGCAAACCCGTACCACTTTCATGAAAGGCAGTACACTGGCTCCGACAAGAAGTTCTGGACTGATTCTCAGCATGCTATGTGGAACGATTACTATGATGCAGATAAGCACATGAAGAGTGGATTCTATGTGGTGCCTAAATCCCTCAATGTCGAGCACTTTCAGCACCATGTCTCCAGGGATTTCCGCTACATCAATGAGGCTCTGCTCAAGATGGATATCATGGACCTCGTCACCCTCTCTGAGCCTATTCAGCCTTTGGTTGTCCGTCAGTTCTTCTGCACTATGTACTTCTATAATGACCCAGAGGAGTCCTTCTCTTGGATGACTGGCCAGGATGTGTTCACTGCCACGTTTGCTGATTTCTGTGATGCTCTGGGCTATGGTGGTGGTAGGGCTGGAGGTTTCAAGATTCACTCCGAGACGCCTTTCACTGTGGAGAAGATCTCTCTCATTTGCTATCCAGATGAGCCATCCCTTCCAGCTCCTGCCATTTCAGGGATGTACTACTACTACAATGCTCTTGCCAAGCTCTTCCATCAGAATCTGATAAGTAAGGCTGGAGATGATGCTAGTGTCAGGGGCTATCACAGGAACTTGTTGTACTATTGCCAGCCCGACAAGCTTCGGAAGATAGATGGTTGTGACTTCATTTTTTAGGAGATGAAGAGATCCACTCTCAAGCGCATGACTCCCAACTATTGTCAGTATGTGCAGCGGTTCATCAACAGGCAGCCCCGGGCTCAGACTGCTCTTGTGCGAGGACAGTTCGTGGAGATGGAGACCTACTCTGTGGGTTTCCAGGGTGGTTTTGCAGAGGCTCCTAGTTTGCTCCGTACCAGGTCTAGAGGTCCCACTGACAAGGGTATAGCTAATAGAGCCCGTTAGTTGAGTACCCCTGAGGCCCTTTGAGTTAGGCCCAATTGTAATGATAGTCGAATACGAGTTCTTACCGTATGTCGATATTGTAATCTGTATCGTACCCTACCCGATCCTCGAGACCTGGCCACCTATATATAGGGGCCAGGAGGGGACGGTGTGGGGCAGATTGAAAGCAAGCCAGGTTAAACACCCAAGTTTACTTTCAGCATATACCTATTTCGACTAACTTTACCTTCGAGTTCATCCGACGCCCTATCTCCCCGATCATAAGTCCTTCATCTAGGACATTTGTCGAGTTAACCCTCGTCAATTGGCGCCGACCGTGGGGACTCTGGGCGTTGGAGTCATGAATTCGACGGCTTTTTCGCTTTTAGCCAGTCACGGTTCAGAAGTCGACGGAAGTCAAGAGGTGGAACTAACAGTCAGAAGTTTGAGCATCCTCATCGGGCCATCGGGTTCGTCTCGCCTTTCGGATCCGACGAAACAAGATCAAGACCCGTCGGCAAAAGAGCCCGAAACAACCGCAATAATGGAATATTCTGAAGGCTCTTCCAGCGAGGTAAACTCGCCGGTCAGCCCAAAGGAAGTGCAAAAAGAAAAGATCACAGAAGACAACGAAGAAAAGGAAAATTTTGACATGGAAGTCCAACTCGAAGATCTCACGATCTGCATCAACGATAAGTCAACAGATACATGGGAAACAGGATTAGAGCTTTCTGAAAATAGCAACTCAATTTCAAGCTTCAGTAGTAACATCGGCAAGCAGTGCCAGGTACTCGCCATTATAGGCGACAACTCAGAAGAATTCGATGAAAACGACAATCCAGTTCTAAACCCAGCAAATATCGAAAGAGGAGCAAACCATCTAGAAGAAGGGCAAACACCAGAGTCCCTCGCAAGCAGAGAAAAATTTTGACTATCAGTCGACGAATGGAGGATAATAAGAGAAGCCGTAGAACATGGCAAGCCAATGCCACCGAATTCCAGCAAGAACATGCTTTTTGGGTACCACTACGCCCTAAGGCAACATGCCAAGCAATTGGCAAGGGAGAAAGAAGAAATACAAAAAAGGAAAGATTCAGCCATTGCAGCTAGCGAAGCTGCTCGAAAAGCACGAAGCGACGCGTCGTACAGCAACGCAAGGAAAAATCGTCGACACGGTCCAAGGTACGATAACCTCGAGTACTCCAACAGGCAAAGTATTTCTAGAAATCTCGACTCGTCCTTCCTATCGGTCGACGAGCAGGGAAACATCCTGCCAAAAACTCCTGAAGCAGCACTAGTGGCGGCACAAGCATATCTACTTACAACTCGACCAAGTCCAGGAGATCCTAGAGAACATATGCATATAGCAGCACTGAATGGACTTAACATGGTGGGCCACAAGCTATCAGCAAAAGGAGAAGAAGCATATCAACACAGAGAAGTGCACAAAGCAAGGTCACCTCGCTGTCACAACAGTCCTCGGCGCAAAAGCGGCAAGCATCGATCTCGCTCGCCATCACCAAAGCAGCTTGGTGGAACTAGAAGATCACGGTCCCCAAATGAAAAACGCGACTATGAAGACGACGAAAAGGAGATGGGGGCGTCATGCTTTACCCGTAGGGTTCGCACCACTCCAGTTCCCAAAGGATTTAAGCTACCTCATGATCAGCAAAAATATGATGGATCATAGGAACCGCAATCATGGCTCGCAGACTACTTACAGGCAGTTCAAATATTAGGAGGGACCAAGGAAACAACAATGCAAAGTTTGCAACTACACCTCACCGGCGCAGCAAGGTCCTGGTTGAGCAAACTAGAAAAAGAATCTATTGGAAGCTGGAAAGACCTCACAAAGCAATTTACAAGCAACTTCAGGTCGACATACAAACGGCCAGCATCAATAGAAGAAGTCAAAGCATGTGTGCAATAACGCGACGAAACGTTACGGGCATACATCCAAAGATGGAGCCTCATCAAAAATTCAGCAGTCAAAGTTTCAGACGAAAGAGCAATAGATGCATTTATCATTGGATTAAGGAGAAAAGACCTAGTCGAGGAGATGGGTAGAATCAAGCCGAAGACAATATCCGACCTCATGGACACATCAAACAGATTTGCAGATGGAGAAGATGCGTGCAATAACAAAAGGACAAGATCTCCAGAAGACGACAGAAGAAACAGATATGGAAGTCAAAGGAGACGATCTCGAAACTATGACACCTACGGCTCGCATAGCCAAGTCGCCGCAGGATATAAGGACAACAGCTATCAAGGAAGTGATCGCAGAAACTCGGGATATAGAAGCTACGGAAAGGAGGACTATAAGAAGTTTTCTATAAAGGAATCCAGAGAGTACAACCCATCACCAGAAGATATGCTCAACGGGCCTTGTCATATACACTCAGCGTTCGTCGATGGGAAAAGAGTATCAAGGCACGCAATGAAAGATTGCACAACATTCTTAAAACTACAAGAAGCAGCAATAAACAAGCAAACCGAAGCAAGGCGACAAGGATTCGAAGGAAGTAAAAATCCCTCGACAAAGCAGCAAGGAAACAATGGAGCGCCTCAAGGACAAGATCAGCAAAACCAGGGGCAGGACGATGAAGAAGGGTATGTACCATCAAAAGGACACATCATGTCAATGATACAGCCTGTACCCAAGTCGAACAAAGAAGAGAAGAGCATAACTCGACAAGTCAACCTAGCAGTCCTATCACCTCCAGCAGCAACGGAGTATTTGCACTGGTCAGAGCAACCAATAGAGTTCAACAGAGAGGACCATCCTATAACAGTACCTCGGCCGGGAAACGCGCCCTTGGTACTCAAAGCTCAAATCGGCGCGTATGATGTCGACAGAATATTCATGGATACAGGGAGTGGAATTAACTTAATATACGTGAAAACACTCCGAGCAATGCATATATCACTAGAGTTCCTAAAGCCAACAGATTGTTCCTTCCATGGAATCGTACCAGGAAGTGCCAATTACCCGTTGGGTCGAATAGAACTCAATGTTTGCTTCGGCAACCAACAAAACTACAGGAAAGAAAAGCTAGACTTCGAAGTCATGGACTGGCCATCACAATATCACGCGATCCTCGGACGACCCGCGTTTTCGCGATTCATGGCAGTACCTCATTATACATATCTGGTACTTAAAATGCCAGGACCAAAAGGAATAATCACAGTGAAAGGAAGTTTTGAAGTTTCAGATCTTTGCGATAGAGAGTTCCACAAGATGGCGCAAAATTTTGGCATAATAGCCAACAATGCAGAAAAGGCAAAGAGCGCGACTACAGAAGGCGTCAAGCTACTCAAGGGATGTGTCGCGGAGCCCGAAACAAAGAAACAACGAACAGAGACACCGGGAGAAGACAAAGATGCAGGAGAAGAAGGGAAAAGTGCGACATCATAAGTATAGAAAAAGAGGGGGACACAAAGGCTATAAAAGCCACGAGTTATACCAGGGGCAATGCCCTCTAGATCCAGAACATAGGTCATAGGCCGGATCTCTTGGGTCACCCCATGTATCTTACATTACAAGTATAAATAAAGATAAATCGTTCCTCATATTTGAGCTTACGAGTCTTTTCAAAAAGAAAAATGCGGCAAACGCACGACTTACACAATAAACGCCCTGAGAATAAGTTTCAGACACATAGTCGCGAAACAAATAAAAAAACTCTCGCGTTTCATATACACCTTACAACATCGGGTTATCAGAATCATCTATGCCTAAAGGGTCCAAGTAGTGGAACTCGCGGAAAAACGCGGAGTCTTCTTGCAGCAACCTGGCTATAATTCGTCGGGCAGGCTGCAAGGTACTCTCTAAGTGTACTCGAAGGCTTGCCCCACCAGGAGAATAACTTAAAGACATAGAACTATAGTTGAGTCTTGGATGCCACTTGCGTATCCACCCAAGAGCAAAGTTAGCACCAGCCACTAAATTCAGTTCTATCAACCGGTGAATCCGCTGGCTGGATCTAAAAGTATCAAGGAGAAGCAGGAAAGTTGCAGGAAGAGGATTTCGAGGAAGCATGACCGAGTGCATGGTTGTAAGAGCTTTCCTACAGCCATCCACTGCCTCGCCAATATGCTGGGCACGGTCCTGAAGCAGTACAATGGCGCCTCAGCGTCGAGGATCAGACCATAAAGTTTCAACACCTGCAGACATCTTTTCCAAAGCCGCACTTCGCTCGGTAACTCGATGATCTTCAACAGCAAAATCCAAGCAAGTGCCTGTAAGGGCAAAGGATACCATAAGAACACCAGTAGAAGGAAAATAAAATAAGTCGAGAGAAACTCACATTGCAACATTTCGCAGGCGGATTCGATGATGCCAAGAACAAAAGAATCACATTCTTCGTGATGTAGAATCTTCGCCGTCAAGCTAGACACTTCATCACCAAGATCCGATACCTGCTTCGCCAGAGCAGAAGTCTTGCTAGCTTTGTCAAACACCATCTGAGCTTGGCATTTGGCTGAAGTCAAGCGAGCCTCAAGGTCAGATATCTTGGAAGAATACTCTACACATTCACTACATCGACTAGGAGTCGATGAAATCTGAGGATTGGATCCATGATTAAAGGAAGGAGCATGACCGTGAGTCAGAGGATCATCGACGCGCATCGACTGCAAGTCAAAAAGGAAAACAAAGGAGAGAAACACTTCAGAGAGACATCGTAATATTTCATACGCTGGAAACATATTTACATAAGGCGAAACCCCATGATTAAGGTTCTCGAGTTGCACACAACTAGAGTTTCTACATCTAAAAGGAGGAAAACTAAAAAACTACAGGGAAAGCCGAGTCTACGCCACCTCAGCGTTATGTTCTGTGGCAGAAGAGGGCGCGGCAGCTTCCCCGCCAGAAGTCGATGGAGGTATTGGATCTTTCGCCGCCGAAGCCGATGCAGCAGGCACCGCAGAGGCTGCCGAAGGAGAAATAGTCGACAGCAGTGCAGGTGCTAACTTCTTCGCCTTCTCGAAGAAAACTTTCATCTCATCCTGGGAGTAGCCATGAGGGGCATTAACTTTCTCCCAATCAAAGTCCGTCCCATGAGCAAGAGAAAGCGCAATAGCACCTTCAGCGCCGCGCATAATGGAAAGAGCTTTGAACTGGAGAAGAGGGTCTTCAGCGGTGTCGAAGGACTTGGCGAGTTCAGTCAAGTTATCCTTCGGAACTATCGCCTTTCTCTTTGGCCACAAGCCGACAAACAGTCGCGATAAAACGCGACTAACCAATTCAAAGTTTTCCTGGATAGATATCCAGTTTTCCTCGAGTTGGTTAACTGCATCCATAAGAGAATTGTCATCCGTTTGAAGGGACGATGGAGATACCCCTGTGAATTCTAAGCAAGAGAAAAGAAAAGAAGAGGCAAGTGTCAACAAGTACACCAGTGCAACAGGAGATGACAACAGAAGACAAGTCAAAGGACTTACTTTCGGCAGCAGTAGACATGGTGTGAAGACGCTCTGCCACGGCTTGCTCCCGTTGAGCATTTTCCTTATGGGCATCAGCTAAAGCCTTTTCTGCTTTCTTCGCCTTGGTAAGCGCAGATTTCTGCGACTTCTCAGCAATGGCCTTAGCAGCGGTCGCAACATCATAAGCTCTTTGCGAGGCTTTGAGCTCTGCTTCCAGCGAAGCAATTCGAGCATTGGCGGCTCCTAAAGCAGCTGCATAGGAAGTCGACAGGGAATCAGATATATAACAAAGGATACAGTACAAAAGACAAGTGGTGATTGGACGTCAAAAATTGTACCTTCGGAAGCTTTCGCAACCTTTAGGTACCCCGCGCATTCCGTGCCCAGGGCGACAAATCTCTTCACCAAAGCCTGATAAAAGAAGTGTTTAAGAGCAGAGGTGCATACAAGGAAAGAAGGGAAAGAAGAATTGATCACATCATCAGAAGAAACTGTAGAAGCATGGGCCTCCAGAGAAACTTTGGCTTCTTTGGTCTTTTTCGCGCGTTTGAGGTTTCGGGCTTGAGTTTGAGAAACCTTCTTTACAGAGGCCCTGGTAGTCCTCAGCACAACATCTGGTTCGGCAGGCTCATCAACCACCATAGGAGAAGGTGGCGGAACAGCAGTCGCATATGTTGGTGGTTCTTCATCATCACTGCATGAAAAGCATAAGTTATAGGCGAAAGGCAAGAACAAGGCAATTGAAAAGTTTGACTACAATACTTACGATGCAAGCATGTCGAAGTATTCCATATCTTCTGCAAGAGCGGGGGTTTTCCCAGCCGCTGCAGAACTCGATGAGGCAATGTCGTCGACACGTTTCCTTTTCTTGTCGACACCAACATCTTCAGCAGAAACAGGAGGAGTCGATGTCGAGGAGCTGGTTTCCTCTTCTGAATCTTCGACATCGTCTCCGTCCTGACTTTCGTCAGCCTCGGGGGCTTCAGATGCAGGAGAGGCTAGATCAGCCGGAAGGGGCCCTTCCTCTGGAAGAGGAGGACGAGAAACAATGAATTGGTGACCCTGCATATTAATAAATCAGCAGAGTACAGAGGCAAAGAATAATGCAAGTTGAAACTAAGAAAAATTTGACAAAAAGTGGATGCAGCGATGTATACCTCAGGAATAGGGTGCACGGAGTCGAAGAAATCTGCTTTCAAGTCAGCAACTGAGTGCTCCTTGGTGAGCTTGGTGAGATTCCTGACTCGCTTGTCGACATCTTCTTTCGACATCAGGTCCTCAGATATGCGAGTAGGGTCTTCTAAGCCAGAGTAAGTCCAAAGCTTGGTGAGGCGGTGCTGCAGGGGTTGAACTCGACGTTGTATGAAAAACGCCATGAGTTGGATACCCGACAAAGCACCTCCTAAGCCTGTTTTCAGAGTTTGAATGCGGGATAGAAGAGGAAGAATTTCTGCAACTTCCGCATCTGAGGGAAGCGAGTCCCATGACTTTAATTTCTTCACCTCTTGAAAAGCATCAAAGGGAGGAAGGCCGAATTCATCTTCAGGAGAGGATTTGCGGTCCTTGATGTAAAACCACTTTGTCCTCCACCCTTGGACAGATGCGGCCATAGAAAATTCAAGATATTACGCCTCAGGGCACACAGAAATGACGGCTCCGCCCAGTTCGGGTTTCCTTGCCAGAGAAACATTGGGGCGGAGTCGAAAGATTGATCTCCAGAGAGTGAAGTGGGGCTCAATGCCCAAGAATGACTCGCAGAGAGTCACGAAGCAAGCAATATGGAGAAGGGAATTTGGTGTGAGCTGATGGAGCTGTACACCATACACAAATAGAAGCCCACGGAGAAATTCATGGGCAGGAAGAGAGAAGCCGCGGAGAAGGAAAGCAAGGAACATTACCCGATAACCGCTCGGGGGCTTCGGGATCCGTTCCGTACTGGGGAATTTGATGGAGTCCTGGGCGGCGATGAGGCCATCCGCCGTGGCCTTCTCCATCTCCTTCTTCATGATGGTGGAGCGCACCCAGCTGGTGGCAGAGGTCTTGGCCATGGTGCTCTTCGTAGCCAGGTGTTTCACGCGCATCCAATGCAAATCGCGCTTGGGGGCTCTGAGCGAGAGGAGGAGACAAAGGAGATCAGCAATGGAGGCGGCGGAGGGAATGAGCTGGTAAACAGTGCGATTCCCCACTATGCCATTTATATATCTTCTGGGAGAAGGATCGTGGGCTGAGACGTGGTGAAAAAATCGGAAACGGCAGCCCACTAACGGTCAAAAATCGTGCAGCCCACTAACGGTCAAAAATTGGGAAATTTACAGTACTACCCATGCAACGGTTCGCAGTTACAGAGTGACGTATTCAATGATGTAATAAAGGATATATTATCGAAGAGAAGATGGCGCCGACAAATGCAAAATACTTAGAGAAGATTTTGTTTGAAGGATTTTTCTTCGACTATAGCCTTGGGGGCTATTACTCTTAGAACTTGGGCATTGGAAATCTTTTTCTGGAAGTGGTGAACAATTATTCGGTGACATATGTTCTTTAAGTATATCGGAGTCGAAGTATCTGGAAGATAAAAGTGTCTCGAAGTCGAAAGTATCTCGAGGTCGAAGTATCTGGAAGATAAAAGTGTCTCGAAGTCGAAAGTATCTCGAAGTCAAAGTATCTGGAAGGTAAAAGTATCTCGAATTGAAGTATGGTGGTTTATACTAAATTTTGAGCCTATACTCGAACAAAGTCTTTTTTTTAGTATAGCCTCGGGGGCTACTCCCATCGGGAGCGCTGAGCGCGCACCCGACGATATTTTTTGGTACAGTATGAATATAGAAAAAGTGCACGAGTGTTACTCCCATCGGGAGCGAGTTTTATGGTTGAGAAAACCCGAATATTTTCA
This sequence comes from Dactylis glomerata, assembly GCA_007115705.1. Classification (NCBI taxonomy): domain Eukaryota; kingdom Viridiplantae; phylum Streptophyta; class Magnoliopsida; order Poales; family Poaceae; genus Dactylis; species Dactylis glomerata. Next base: position 313,633 of record QXEO01000712.1, read on the forward strand.
GTCAAATTATGACTGCGACATAAGATTCTTGAGTTGTGTTATCGCAACACAACTCGAATTCCGTGACTTGTCACGAAGGTAAGACCCCGGGATCCGTCCTGTGTGGCCTGGTATACGCACATGGATGCGCTTTGCTGGTATGTATCCGTGTCTACGACGCGAAGAAAATCCTGGTGGATGCACTGGGTACCCTGAGAATCACTGGGATTCATTCTTTGTAAGTCCTAAATGCGGCAAAAGAATGGGTTTGACCAGTATACCGAATTCAAGTCCAAGGGGATTGAATTTGAAGTAGATGACAAGTATCTGTTCCGGCAGTTAACTGACCTCTAGATCTGTCAGAGTTGTCAGGCTTGTTCATCAAAACCCCTTGCGAGCAAATTATCATGGATATAAGTTGAAAGACCAAAATCGAAGATTTGAAGAAGAAGTTGAAGAATTGATCAAGTCAAAGATTTAAAGATTAGAGATTCAACCTGAATCTGCAATTCTGGTAGAATCTCAGGGGCTACTGACAAGGGTATAGCTAATAGAGCCCGTTAGTTGAGTACCCCTGAGGCTCTTTGAGTTAGGCCCAATTGTAATGATAGTCGAATACGAGTTCTTACCGTATGTCGATATTGTAATCTGTATCGTACCCTACCCAATCCTCGAGACCTGGCCACCTATATATAGGGGCCAGGAGGGGACGGTGTGGGGCAGATTGAAAGCAAGCCAGGTTAAACACCCAAGTTTACTTTCAGCATATACCTATTTCGACTAACTTTACGTTCGAGTTCATCCGACGCCCTATCTCCCCGATCCTAAGTCCTTCATCTAGGACATTTGTCGAGTTAACCCTCGTCACCCACCATGCATGCTCCTGATCCTCACCGTCCCTCTGGTTCTGGTACTAGTCATCGTCATCACCATGGCCACCCTAGGCCCTCTCGCAAGAAGGGTGTTGCTGCGTTCTTTAAGAACTTGTGGGAGATGTGTCGCAGCTCTTATGATGTGGCTCATAGGAGCATGGAGATGAGTCAGGAGACCCAGAGGAGGCAGAATGAGTTCTTGGCTGCTAGGGGCAGTGCTGTTCCCCCTGTTGGGCATGAGTTGGAGCCGGTCCCGTATGTCAACTATGTTATGTCGCCTCTTGATGATGACATGTTTGCTGGTATTGAAGACTTTGAAGACTTCGAGCCACCCTCAGAGCCAGAAGATGCTGATGATGAAGAAGGTGCTCATGGAGAGGATGATCCGGAGGATTCTCCTGTCCCCAGTGAAGATTTTTGAGCGCTAGCATCGTCTACTCTCTTGTCCCTTTTTGGTGTTTCGATGCCAAAGGGGGAGAAGAGTGTAGAGAGTCTCTAGGAATAACGTCGCATGACACTAGCCTCGCTTTCATTTTTGTTGGTTCTTAAGTGGCTTGTGTCCATTTGCGTTTTATTTGCCAGTTTCGTTTCTCAAACTTCGTAGAACCTTATCATGTGTGGACAAGTGTGTACTTTAATTATATACTATGCACTCTATGCTTATGTTTGAATATATCTATGCTTGCTATATTATTATATATCCATGATATTATCTTGTCCATGCCATGCTTGGTTCCTATTGATGGTGGGGGAGCTCCCTATAAGCTAAATCTTGCACTATGCATTCTAAAAGCAAATTCTACCATGTGCATATGTTATGGGGGAGCACTCTCACTATCCTTAGTTACCATGCTTTGTTTATCCTATGAGACTCTAACATAGTTTGTCATCGTAAATCAAAAAGGGGGAGATTGAAAGGACATTTGTTCCTTTCTACTTTTTTGATTTACAATGACAAGACTATGTTTTGTGTGGACTAATATTTGAATTTTATGCACACAGATTTAAGTTCACAGGTGAAGGGGTTCTAATGCTTAAAAAGAAAGATGTGGAATCGCCTGCCGAAAAGTGGCCTGAGTTGGTCTGGCCGGTCCCCAGACCGGGCCATCCGGCGGTAGACCGGACCAGCCCGGCGGGGCCACCGGATCTGTGTACTGGCAGCGTTTTCGGCGGAGCACCGGATCAGCCCGACGGAGCCGCCGGACTCCCGGCGAAGTGTCCGGTCCCGCCGGACTTACCGCCGGGGCGTCCGGCCCAGGGCCCGGCGCCGCCGGACTTATCGCCGGAAATGCTGCTGTGTGCTCCCTCAATGGCCAGATTTCCACCTACCTATAAATACCCCTTCTCTCACCTTGGGCTGGGTTAGATCTTCACCAACCATTGTTCATCCTTGAAGCTCTCACCTACCCCCATTAGAAAAACACCAAATTTCATAGATCTCCCCTTCTAGCCAACCAAAGCTCTTGATCTTTGGAGGATTGAAGGAGGAGGCACCGATCTACATCTTCACCGAAGGAATTTCATTTCCACCTCCATTTGCTTGGAGGATTTGCACCTTGGGGCTCTTGTGACCCTAGGTGTTGTAAGTGGTTGATTGATTTGTCTTTGTGGGGATTCTTGCCTTCGTGGCCTTCTTGGAAGCCTCCAATTGAGTTGTGGAGCTTGCCCCAATACTTTGTGTAAAGGTGTCGTGCCGCCTTCAAGGGCATCGCTTAGTGGAGCGTGGACTCGCCTTTGTGGCTTGTTCATCGGAGAATAGGGTGAGCCTTTGTGGCGTTGGTGGCCTTTGTGGCACCACACCTCTCCAACGTAGACGTACTTCCTGTAACAAGGAAGGAACTACGGGAATACATCCTCGTGTCTTCGTGTCTCCATTGCGGTGACCTCTATCCTTTACTCGTACCTTTACTTATACTAGTAAGCATGCACGTGCACGCACGTCTTATAATATGTGATAATTTTTATTTTTTTATTTCTATTTTAGCGAGTTTTCTTATATTTGTCAATCTAAATGTGTCTCATGCCAACAATATGACAAGGGTTTATAATACACGATCGACACACATGTCTCATCAAATAAAATCTATTATAACATAAAATGTATAATGATTTGTTATAAATTACTTAAAAAGTTACAACTAAGCAACATTATCAAGGGGGTCTGTCCACAATCATACAAGACTCAGTTTCTTATACTATCATCATTCAATTCCGAATCCACTCAAATGACCGCAAGTTTGCTTCTAAAATGTGTCAAGTAGTAATCAGATGTTGTTTTCAAAAAATTATACAATCATGGAATAAGTATGACGATACGCGAAATATACTTGTTCCGGAGTGTCGGATAAAATATCCCCGATGAAAATACTTCATGAATTTAACATCCACGGACCACGCGATGACATTCATGATTACAAATTTTAAATGATACAAAATTTGTTTAAAATTCATCTAAAACTATATTTTATTTTAAAAAACTCATATCAATAAAATATAATAACCTAAGCTATACTCCCTTCATTCCTATATATAGGAGGTATGTTTTTTACACTAATATTAACGTACATGTTAGGCAGTTAAATTTCAATTTTAGTTTGTTTTAGACGTGAAAATGGAGAAAAATAAGAAAACACAAGATCTCCTCTCTCTCGATCATATTTGTTTGTAAAATAGCTCATATGGGACAACTGCTTCACAAATCTAACGGTAAATTTAAAAGAAGTCTTATATTCTTCAAAAAAAAATATACCTCCTGTAAAACGGAGGGAGTATTATAAACGGCACACTATCCAGTAGCCAGTGCCACATGCTTGCTCTGCTGCCTCTCCATCCATCCCCGTTCACGACCCACCCCCTCACCTGCTTTGGACGTGGAACCCCAATCCCACCGCCGTCCGACCATCTCCTGCGTCCCCTCTCCCCTGTCTCGCCTCCGCTCCCCATCGCCTGGTTCATAGACTTGCACGCCCCTCATCGATTCGGTTTTGTTTCCGCGTCCAACGCGCGTTGGAGGGATCCAGAGCGTCGGCCTTGTCCGGCGGCGGCCTCGTCACGCACCGGCCAGCTGCTGAATCGGAGCAAGCACTGGCGCCGCCCTGAGACTCTTCGAGCTGGACACCCGCGGCGGAGGGATTGGAGTGCTGCCGCCCTGGGCCTCCTCTACCTCGACACCCCCGGGCCCCGGCGGAGGGATTGGCGTGCTGTGCTGCCGCCACACGGGCTCTCAAGTAGGGCCGTCGCGTCCTTCAGTGGTACCCCTGCTCGTCATACTTCGCCGGCGGTGAGGTGAGGAATCCCCTCATGGACCAATTTTACAAAAATCTGATGTGTAGTTGCAGCTTTGAGTAGGAAAACTTGCGTGTTTTTATTTAGAATCAGAATTATAGAAATATTTCGGTATCGAGATTCAGTTGAGTGTTAGTTAATCACTGAGATCAGTGTGGCCTCCAAGGTGCTGGCCTATGTGGACATGATCCAGAAATTCATGGTGAAACCGAAGGGCTCAGGCAGAAGTGAGTCTGCGGCGGTGGCACCTCGTTGGATTCCACCACCAAGGGACTGGGTTTGCGTAAATGTTGATGCAGCTCTGTTCCAGGCTGAACAGCGCATGGGATGGGGAGCAGTTCTCAGAGACCATGATGGCAACTTCCTTCTATCTTGTAGCGAAGGTTTGGCTGGCTTTCCGCCTCCTGAAATGGCTGAAGCCATTGCTGTTCGGCGAGCGCTTACGGTCTCCAAGGAACGAGGCTTCACGAAGATCGTTCTGGTCTCCGACTGTCTTTCCTTGATACAGCGGATCTCCTCCACGGCTCGAGACCGCTCTTTTCTAGGTACTGTCATTGGTGACATCAAAGCTCTGAAGACGGACTTTCAGTCCTGTTTTTTCAGATTTTCTAGCAGGAAAACAAATGTGGTAGCTCATAAGCTGGCTCGTTCTTCTGAGCCGTTAGTTTGTAAGATTTCAGTTGCTGTAATCCCGGAGCTCATTCGGGAAGAACTCTGTAATGATTTTGTTTAATCAATAAAGACTATATTCTCTCAAAAAAAAAAAAATTACTATTTCTCAATAGGTACATATGAGCTCTTCTAATTTCGTTTACAAAATTTATGTTTGCAAATGTTATGGTGTTATCTAGCAATAAATTTATGCTTCCTTTCTGTCCCAAAGCATGCATGTTAACTACATATCCATCGACGGGTCCAATAAATAAAGTGAATGTTTCGGTGGTGCAGAATGGGTGTGAGATCAGTTTTCTTATCAGATTAATTATATATGGGGAACTAAGAAGGCTTGAAGCAGTACTACTATAGAGGTTAACTATATATCTCTTTAACTATCTTCACCTGGTGATTTGTGATGTATGGATTATTATTTCTACTAGTTAAATGCCCGTGCGCTGCCACGGTCTATCCCTGACTGCACGTATAAATATGTCGTATGTGAGAATTCATATTTATAGAAATGATACCTATAGAGTATTTACAAATATTGATATTTCACTCTCTTAAAAGTGTATATTGATAAAAGATATAATTAGAGATTATTATGGTTCAACTCTAGGCAACTAAGTTCTACTCCTAACATAATTACGATATTCACATATGAGTTCTCGGCGACATCAGATATGCCCTCAATTTTATTTTATTTGAAGTAAAGACGACACTATATTAATTCATAAATGTCAGTTAAATACAAACAATGGTCCGGATGATCTCCCGAACCACATTCACCCACACATCACCAACACCATGCTCGACTGATTTTGCAAAGACATGGGTCGCCCTATTTCATAATCTACTAACATGGTAACACTTAAAAGATACTAAAGAAGTAACTAAAGCCTTAATGTCATGGACAAGTGCACCAATTGAAAAGTGATCCTCCCCAACACAATTGACACTTCACCCGATTCAGACAATCATAATCAAGAACTACACGAGCGCCCAGCTTGATGTGCCGTCAGCAATGCCCAACATGTAGCTTTGGCCTCCGCGAGTTTAGGTTCAGAAACAAGCTCAAATGGCGTTGCTATAGCTAGAAGCACATCACCCAGGGGTTTTGTTGTCTAAAGCTCGGTGTGTTTTCAGCCTCTTCCAACAGCATTGCCCCTCAGGGGCCATCTTAGTGCTACGATTTCTGAAGAAAAGCAGATAGAAAAAGAACACCGGTTGAACAATGAGATAATTAACCAAAGGAAACTCTGCATTTCGAGAATACATTCTGGTACATAACTTTGTAAATAAAATATGGGTATATAAATCAAGTACAAACTAAATTACTCGAACTATGATCTTCAAATTCTGACTACGAATCTTTCACCAACATGTTTTCCCTTTTCTGTACCAATCTCCGTTAGAGAATGCTCTTTGTAAGTTATCAGGTACTTATGTTGAACTATAATTTTTATTTTGCAGAGAATTATGAAATATATTTCATAGTACATGATCTCAAACATCAAACATATCGACTGAACGCAGTCATTGGATCATGTGTGCCTTAATGCCCAGAATCCCATGTTTTTCTCTAGGAGGCAACATGCACTTTATGCTAACAAATAACTTAACAAACTGCATTTCAACAAGCGAACAAGTAGTACAGTACATAAATTAAATTTCAGATCAACACTTCTGCAAAGTCAGTTCAAATAAAGAATTAGAAAGGTTCCAGACCCAGACCCAGTTTATCGCAGCTATCTTCATAAACTAAGTTTGACAAACATAGTAATTAACTGCCTGCATGTATTGCTATCCTTTTTTATTTCGTAGATCTTGGTAATGATTTGGTATCCATAAGTTAGGAGTTAGACCTTAGAATTACTGCCATAGTTTTTAACTTGGATCCAATACCACAAAGCAATAATATTTTAGATGTAATGGCAGATGTTCCAATTGTTTGGACATTGGAATACCAGCATAGAATCATGGACTGTATCAGCCATTGAATAATCAAGATTTCAGTTAACAAATAAAAATACAAGCATTTCTCTTTTGACTGGTCTTTACGAGAACAAAAAAGGGCTAAGCAGTCTTTCAGGATAATAGATACATTAAACTACATAGAGCTTCAATGCAAAGCCATTGGAAAATCAGAATTGCAGTTAACAAATAAACCCAACATTTCTATTTTGCCCCATCAAGAGCTTTACAGGAACAAGATTGGTTGAGCCATTTTTCAGGAAAATAGGCGAATTAAGACATTCGAAGTACAGATGGCTATAATCCTCAACTATTGAAAAGATTTGTATAAAAAGGTTCCACTTTCATCTAGTAAAAACAAGACTGAGCGGGTCTAGCTAGTTATAACAAAGAAACAAGGAATATGTAAATGTAATACTAAAATCACAACATCACATATGGTATTTATATACCTTCTTTTGTTCATTGTCCTTGAGGCGACCAGATCCAACACTTCTATTTATGGAAGCTTCACATAACCAAATGGAGTATCCATATCTATCATGCGCATGTCAACATGGATGAGCGTGGTGGAGAGTGTGTCGCTCCACGGAGGTCGTGGTCCGACTTTGCATATCCACAGAGTAGTTTCTCGAACTGCCAAAATTTGTATTCGACTATTCGTACATAGCATGAGCATTATTTTATTTGTGTATGGTCTTGCTGCATCTGTAAGAATAAATAAAGTTTTCATCTTGTGTCGCCTCAATGTAACACTGACCATAAGGGTTTATCTAGCTCTTCCATGATCAGCGAGGCATAGGTTTCCACATGTTTCTTCAGCTTGGCAAGCTTGTCTGCTAAGGCGCTGTGAACAATTATATCTATACATGAAAGAAAAAAATGAAGTTTTATAAAAGCTTTGTGGAGAAGGGCAGGCAGATTTAGAGATGGCACGCTACTGACCTCTTTAACCCCATCTGCTAAGAGCTTTCCATCAGTCTCATCACACCTGATTGCAAAATAATCTCATCAATAGGCAAACCGTAGGTAGACCTTTATATGTCAAAATAATCTCAGTTGCCATCTGTCCGACTGATTATTTCCCATAACCAAGCAGAGCAAAATTTTATGTTGAGCCTATGGATTAGAGGAAAGAGTCATTTGAAGACAGAAGCGACAAGTTGGTCAGAACTTTTCCTGAAGGGTCCCGAGCATCAATAGCACTTGAATTGATCAAAAATTGAACATCAGCTTACCTCGAATCAAGGAACGCACATTGATTAAAGGATATAACTTCGATAACATCGGTGAACAGATTAGGAGTGTTCATGACACTGGAAGAGACGGTTCAGCTCGTGAACAACATGTCCGGCCGCAAGCAGGGTATCGCTGAAACACGACGAGACAACGAAATCACCAAAGCACCAAAGCCAAGATTCTGGATAGTCTCCAAGGCCTTCGCATCTGCCGCCGCCACCTCCGTTGTGGTTCCTTGGTCAAGCGTCTGTTTCACCGAAGTCGCCTTGGAGGCGGTGGCCTCGCGCGCGGACGACATGGTGAAGAGGGAGACGAACTGGCCAGCGATTGCCCATGCCGAGGTGGCTACATCGTAGAGGTCAGCATCGATTAGCGCCAGCCGCTCGTTTGGAGCGCCGCCGGGAACCAGCCGCCGCACCAGCCCTTATTTCCCCTCATCCCCTGCATCCTGCCACCAACCTTAAGGGACGAGACGTTTGACAGTAGGAGAGTATAGGGAGGGATCATACCTTATAGTTTTGGGCGTGCAGGTAACCACCATGATGTCCACCATGACCTCCATGATCGGCAGTTGCCATGGATGGAGCTTAACGCCAGTTTACCATGGAAGATGGGAGGCGGCGCACCTGGAGATGGGGAAGGTGACACGGGGAAAGGGGAGGTGGCACGGCGGCGTTGCGCAGGTCGATGGAGGTGACGCCGGAGCTGTGCGAGCGGGACGGTGGAGGCGGCGCGGCGGCATCGCAGGAAAAGGAGCAGATTCTGGATAGGGATCGACTGGTTTTGTTCTCCTCTCGTCCCGTGCGGGGGACGGGAGCCGTGCGGCGGATCGACGGCGCGGCAGAGTGGCGGAGGACGGAATCTCTTGGCTGGCTGTGCAGGTCCCGCGGGAGGAGAGATCAAGGAACCACGCGTGGGGAGCGAGCGTGCGTTTCAGTTTGTGCCTAGTCTATCCGGTTTTTCTCCTGCGCTCCTCCGGTTTTGTAACTGGCCATTCGGTGCGGTCGGGGTGGGGTGAGGAGGACGTACCGGGCAGGCAGCAATCACCTGTAGACAATTAATATAGTAGAGATCTGGAAGGAAACTTGTATGGTATGCAGTCTGATCACCATATATAAAACTACTGCTGAAAAAACATCTATTAGCTGCTGCTAAATAAGCTGCTTGTTCTTCCTGTGCTCGGTAGTAGCAGTACAAGCAATTCTTGGGCTGGGGGCAAAGACATGATTCGTTTCCCTGCAAGAGTTCAATAAGTAAATTAGAATTTCTCTAAACCAATAAAAGAGGTGTAACAACATCAGTAGTCTGGTTTACTCTTCCTAGATCGATTTCTGACAATTTTTGTATAACTCGAACCACCTTACCTTTATGATCGATGATGATGTGAAGCTGCAAAAACATACGCTGCATAAACAAAATTCCAACTGTGCAAATTGGAAATAATAAATAAAGGTCAGGATATTTCTATATATGAGGAAACTAAAATAAGATAATGATGCAAACATAATAAGGAGTATAGCTATACGTATATTCTAGTCAGTTGTAGGTGAAATCACTTTTTTAATTCGTACTTTGTCCATACACAACAATTTACTGTTGCTTATAATGTAGTTCTCACTTCAGTGCTCCACATTTAGTTGTACAACATGGTAAAACTTGTCATCAGTGCAAACTGCCCTTGTTGTAATGCTTTGCTCTACATCATGCTAAACTGCCCTTTCCACTCCATTGTTCGCGATGCAGATCAGCGGCTCACTTCGTGGTGCTTTGGTCCACCACCCGTTTACAAATGCAGATTTTCTAGGTATGGCTGTCATGTGAGCGTCATAAATTCTTTTTTATGAATGTCGTATACTCCTAGTTTCCTGTTTGCACATTCCATGACATCAAGATGATTTTAGTGTGGCTTTTATTTGCACATTCCATGACATCAGTTGTTAACATTACTTGGGGCTGTAAAAAAGTTTCAGAAAAGCATGATCACCTTGACACTAAGCATCTTCAATTTCCATAGATTATCATTATTAGGATCTGCAATCAGAAAGCAAATATTGTCTTCATAAAAATAGTTATCTAGATACGACAAAATAGATGCAAATTAAACCATAGAATACCGCACCTGCCTCACCCCTCCAAAACATCTCTATAGACAATGTTTTTGGTGCTTTTCCCGGATTTATCAATGTCCTTGTTTGGCTTGGCCAAAATCCGTGTCGTCTTTCTTGACACTCCCCTTGACAATGCAACATACAACTGGCCATGTGAGAATACAGGCTCGGGAAGGTAAATGCCGACATTTGGTATGGTCTGACCCTGTGCCTTGTTAATGGTCATCGCAAAACTAAGTCGGATGGGAAATTGTTTTCTCTTAAGTTTGAAGGGTAGTGAGATGTCCTCTGAGGGCGACATAGGGATCCTAGGTATGAACACCCTCTTTCCTGCATGCTGACCACCAACAATCTCCGCGTCGATTGCATTATCCTGGAAGGCTCTGATCATGAGCCGTGTTCCATTGCAAAGGCCATTATGAGGGTCTAGGTTCCGTAACAGAATGACCGGGCAGTTGACCTTTACCTTCAAGATATGCGGGGGCAAGCCATTTGGTGTGATCGAGTTTAGAAAGTCAATCGTGTAATTATTCTGCAAGTCATCTTCGATTGAGTCGAAGCTATGGTATACCTTCTCCTCGCCTGGAAACCTAGAAATCATTTTCTCATTGAGGTCATCCACATGCTCGTTCTTGGTCGAAAGAATTGCACGTGTGCTCATATACTCTCTTGAAGTAGCATTGGCATGCAATGATGGGAAGACATCTTCGATGAGTTTGTTAATTGCTTTCCCATCCTCGGTATATGGGATCACAATGTCGTCTGGGAGACGCACATAGTCGTCGCCAATTCTCTCTTCTGTTCCATTGCCGATCCTTAGGAGGTATTCAGAGAACCAAGGGTCAGCCTGTGCACGCATATTGCGCGTGAGGGGAATCTTGCGGATCTTCTCCCACAGATAGGATCTCAGCAGTGTAGCATCGGTGATCTGAGCTCTTGTCCCTCGTGTCACAACGGGAAGGACCTGCCTGAAATCCCCACCAAAGACGACAACCTTCCCCCCAAATGGCAAAGGACATCCCATTATATCCTGGAGTGATCTATCAAGTGTTTCAACTGCTTGACGCTTTGTCATAGCAACTTCGTCCCAAATTATCAAGGACGCTTGTTTAAGCAACTCCGCTGTACCACTCTGCTTTGTAAAACCACACATGCTATGGTCAGTGAGCTTGATTGGAATTTTAAATCTGGAGTGTGCAGTTCGGCCTCCAGGCATTATCGACGCCGCTATACCTGATGTAGCGGTTGCGATTGCAATCAGACCCATATCACGCACCTTTGCAAGCAATGCCTTGTAGAGGTATGTCTTCCCAGTGCCTCCTGGACCGTCAACAAAGAATATCTGGCTTTTTTGGTTCCTTACATGATCCATTATGTCATTGAAACCAGCTAGCTGCTCACTGTTCAAACATTTAATTAGATCTAGATGTTCTTGGTCCGCAGTGACTTGTCTCTCCTCATATACCTCTCTATAATCAGCATCTGAAGAACCATCTGTCTCAAGAAGGTCCGGAAGTCCGTAGCTTTTAATATCCTTTCCCATAGATTGCAGCATATCCCTGATGTCTCTAAGGACCATCTGCTCAAGTGCTGCCTCGTTGGATTGATTGCGCCGGTAATCATCAGACATCGATGGTAGATGTTTGTCCCACAATTGGCGGATTTCTGTTGCCTCGCAGAATACCAATATAGTTGCAAACAACTGTCTAAGAGCACAAGGCATCTGAAATGTGGCTGCCTCCGTCATGCAATCATCAATGGACCTGTCATGCTCAATGAGGCCTAACTGCTCACACGCCTGTCTAAAGGAACTGCATAGCTGGCCATTTACTGTTTTTAAGTCATCAAACGAAGTGGCACCTCGGACATGACTTAAGAGCACTCGCAAGTAGTACCTCTCTCCTTCAGCAGGGTGTGCATACACCAATCGTCCAATCTGCGATCTCTTATTTTTTCTCTTCTGCCACTTTTTATCTCCGACAATCCACCTATAGTGTTCTGGAAACTCTCTGTACAGCCATTTCCGTGCCTCTGTGTACTTCTTGTTCATCTCAAAGTACTCGGTAAGCATGGATTTAGAAGAAGATGGTCGAGCGACAACATCTTCTAGATTATCACACGCTTTAAAGGCAACAGTGTGCATGTTCTCCAAATGAAGCTGGAGCTGCAGAACTGACGGACTAACACCAAACAAGTGAAAACCGAAAATTCTATAAATAGCCTCTGGAGGAGATATATAGCGTGCATCCCTATACTGTCGGATTTCATTGATGATTCCCCCGTCATTGATTATATCTCTCTCGAATGCAAAGGATGTTTTATCATGCCCTTTGTAGATGTACTTGAACAAATACTTCACAGCCTTGATGCTCGAGCAAGCTTCGACATTAATGTGGCAGTTGTATCGCATGAGAAGAAATGGGTTGTAAGGGACTACCCATCTATTGTCCAAATCTGCTCCTCGGATCTTAACTACACACCCATCTTGCCTCCTTCTATAGATGGGATATGAATCCTTTCCCTGCTGTGTATGGCTACAAAATTGCCGAGGATAATGGAAACGACATTGCCCATCAATCATGCAAGGACAATTTTTCCTCAACGCACCACAGGGTCCGTGCAACATGTGTTTCACGACCAGATCATGTAGCACAGGGTACTTTTCTTTGTCAGGTATCTCTGCAGATATCACCCGATCGTAGTCATCTGGGGTCTTTAGCTTGCTATCTGATTTCATAATTAGAAGGATATGCTCATGTGGGAGACCTCTTTTCTGAAACTCGGTGACATGTACATAGGCCGCAACTTCTCCAAAGTGCTTACCCTTAGTCAACAAGTCCATCATATCTCGCTGCTTAGCATTGTAAACTCTTGCCACCAAGTCTGGACGATCCTGTGGTGTTTGACCGGGCAATAGTTTCTCTGTTATCTCCTCCCAGTACGGGTTGCAAGTCATTGTGATAAAATAATCTGGTTTACCCCAACGTTGAACTATAGCCATTGCATCAAGGAACCTCCTCTGCATGTCTCTGTCCCCGCTCGGAAAACTTCGCGGGAGCACGATTCTTTTGCCAATCCGATCACCACGTGCCTCTCCAGCATCAATGGTGTCAACCAGACCCTATAAAATGTCCAAAACACTGAAATGAGGACATTTCTTGTATGGTTCACAAACATTAATAATACCATTCATATATTCTTTTACCTGGTAGAGGTCAGCTCGTATAGTCTTCTGATTGCTTGGCTTCGAGTACCAGTCAAGCCTCATAGTTTCTATCTTGATGTACATATCCACAGCCCATTGTTGGAAGAGGCGCCCTCCGAACAAGATAATGTTAAAGAGATTCTTCCGGACTTGCAACTTGAAGCAGTAGTACTCCCTCGCGCTAACAAATCTACTGGACTCTGCTAGTTCAAGAATATCGTCGTATGGGTTCCGGTCAATGTCACCTACATATTAAAATGGTTTAGAAACATAATCATTTGGGCTGTTGTTTGTTAAATTATTTGAAATTATCAATGACGATCATGCCTGTTGGTAAATCAGTAGCATGGTATTCATCATCTCGTCCAGGTAAATCATTACCATGGCCTTCATCTTGTCCAGGTAAATCATTACCATGGTCTTCATCTCGTCCAGGGAAACAATTACCATGGTCTTCATCTTGTTCAGTTAAATCATTACCATGGTCTTCATTTCGTACATGTAAATCAGTGTCTTGGACTTCATGTCGTGCAGACATATCACCTGGAGCTGAAATAATGTTAATAATGTTATTTGGTAATTGTACAATGTAATAGATGCTCAAGCTCAAAATGGTTTGTAAGCATACATAAAGAATAATAATTAAAAATTGGGCGGTATACACACCTGTTGCCAAATCAGATTTGTCCACTAAATCCTGAGGGGGGTCAAGATATGGCATTTTACGATTCCAGCCGGTCTCCCCACCTGGGAAAAATAATGGATATGCCAAGGGATCATAGCACCCATAGTAAGCTCTAATATAAAGGGTGCGCCCTCCTTTTCCATGGACGACAACACTCCTATCGAAGCAGTTCATCGGGTCGTTCCCTTCAACCCATATTGCAGCCACTTCAGATGTCGTGGGTGCATTGTACCGGCGCTGATCCTGGGTTATATTTGTGTTGAGCTCAATCCTGTACTCATCTAGATTCGAAAACGACCCGACACTCTTGAATGTTTGTACATAAGGGTTGTGCTGAAGTATTCTCAGAATTTTCCGAATAAGGTCTACATTAAGATCAGGAGACCTCTGGACCCTATGAGACAATGATTCATTGCTGTCATAGATGTAAAGCTGCAAATGACGTGGCCCATTATCGCCAGGTACCATATCATCCATTTTATGGTACAACATGCCATGTGCCCGAAATGTATAGTTGCCGGTTCCTGCCGCGGTGCTAACTTGGCGGTCAAGTGTGACTCCAAGACTCGTGAATGAGAAGTGGGAGTTGAAATAGCGGATATGCTGCCTGAAATATTTGGCATCCTCGTCGTCCTGACTTGTCCACAACCGTTTCAACTCTGTAGGTACATCCGGAATGAACACAACGACTCGTCCTTTTCTACAGCAAAATGCAGGTCCCTCAAACTGAAACCGCATTGCTCCACAATGTTCGCAGTCTTTAACTTTTTTGAGGATATGGTGTTTTTTTGGTAGGCTTTGGTAGATGCTATCAGCAGCATTATTTATGGGTAAGCCATCATCAGTATTTTGGTGTTCTCGGTATGATTCGTATTGAACACCTAGAAAATGCAACATGAAATAATTATGAACCCGATAAGAGTGTTATATTTGAAGGCCGAAATATGAAATGTTCTTACGTTGTCCACTGAGTATCCTTGCCTCATCATCAAGCTCATCGTCCGCAGCTTCACCATTATATGCTGTGTTTTGGCATCCAAGTAGGCAAGATTTTAATGGATAAACAGAGATAGCAGCAAGCATGGTTACTACTGAATGAAGTTATCAATATAGAAGAAGTAGATGTCAATTTCTATACCTTCAAACTGCGGTGGGTGATCAACAGGCTCAAATATCCCATATGAATCGTCTGGTTGGTCATCTTCCTCTATGTAAAATAACGATATTATAAGAAACGGTGAACTATAATTATATTTATACAATGCACTTATAATACATGCAATATACCTGGAGACGTCTCAGCAGTACAGTTTGATGGTTCAATGCTTCTCCTCTTGGCATTGTATTCACGTTTTTTTTAAGGAGAGAATCCATCTGATCGGGACTAATGGAGTTGTATCGGTCCCTCTCGCGCATCCTTTTTGTTTCTGCGGCATTGCGTGGATGACAGTCTTGGATTACCAAGTTCCCAGGTGATTGATGATCTGTTGAGAAGTTAGGAACCGTTGCCTATATATGGCTGAATTGGCATAGGGAAACTAACGTGTTTGACGTGTTTACCTGGGCTATCGCATGCAGATTGGAAGCTTGATAGCAAGTTTCGGACATAATCAACACTTTGAGTCGTACTCATAGTGGAATGATACAACTGGGTGTTGATGTTTATGGTCTTAGGTGTGACAGGAGTATAATGCATTAAACAACCTTGTTCATGTATTGGAGGAGTTCCAAAAACATCTACATGAGACCACAAATTAAACACTTGAAAATTCAATGCAGTATCATATTTTCTTTAATAGCAGACCACAAATCTGTAGTGATTATGATGTGCGTACCTTGAGTGAGATTAGATTGCTGGAAGGTAGCATTTGTGTTCTCCCCTATAATGTGATCCCCAGTTATGGAAACAGCTATAATAGTTGGTAGTAATGATATTCGTAACAGTAGTAAAGAAGTAAAGACATTCGTAATACCAGGTGTAGCTGATGTTTGAGCAATTTTTATGGAGTCAGCAATGGCTCGTTTTCGTTGTCGAGTTTCCCGTTGTTTGAGTAGGTATTGTGCCTTTTGCTCTTCGGTCATTCGGGCATACCATCCTTGACCCTTCTGCTTTTTGGGGGCAGGTTGATCAGCATGTGAAGCCTGTCCGGCACTTGGCGTCGTTGCAACTTCATTGGTGCTCTGGCCTATGTCAGCTGGTAAGCCCATATTTTGTATTGTTGATAATTTACTCAAATAAAAAGCAATACATATGTTTTGTTAGCATATAATAGATATGTTTTATGATTATGAGATGTGTACCTTGAGTGAGATTAGATTGCTGCAAGGTAGCATTTGTGATAACCTGTACATTGATCCCTACGTGGTCTCCAGGGTTGGAAATAATAACTATAATAAATAATAAATAAGAGAAGAAACTTCAGAAATTTCATAAGTTTAGCAATATTGTAGAAGTGGAATCTGATAGTAAAAACATTCGCAATACCAGGTGGATGAAGTGACGTGGATGCTCGAGTATTCTTTATGGAATCCGCAGCAACTCGCTTTCGTTGGCGGGCTTCTCGTTGTTTGAGTAGGTATTGTGTCCGTTGCTCTTCGGTCATTCTTGCGTACCATCCTTGACCCCTCTTATTTTTTTGGGCAGGTTGATCAGCATCCGATGTCTTTCCGACATTTGGGGGAGTTGGGACTTCGTTGGTGCCCTGGCCTATTTCAGCATTTTACCAGTCAGCCGAACTAAAGATTAACTGGGTGTGATCATGTAAGTCCAAAATTTTACCAGCGGCCGATTTGTTGGTTATGTCTTGAAATGGAGAGCGTTTTCCATGGTGAAACGATGAACCATTTGATTGTTGAGCCATCTAATAAGAGCAAGCCATGCAATTACAAGATAGTATATAGAATATACTTGTAGAAGAGAAGTGTTCGAAGTACGTAGTAATTGATATCATTGTTTTTTATTGCCAGATGTGCATAGGCAGCCAAGACTCACCGGTTAGAGGCCCCAGCGGCGAGTTTGTTGAGTCGCAAGACGGCGGCTAGAGTGCGGCCTTTGGAGCAGGACGCCGCACGATGCGATGGAGTCAGGGAGCGAGGCGGCGGCGCCAGTGCGGCAGAGTCATGTGCGAGGCGGTGGCGCACGTGTGGTGGAGTGAGGTTGTGTAGCCAGTGTTCCAGTATTGGTGAAACGATCTGAAAGGAGAGGTGAGAGGAGATGCTTCGTGTATGCCGGCAAAACCGCTCATGGTACATGTAAACCACAATAATTCCCTCAATCAATTACCGAGATCCTAAATTAGTGGTCCTGTTATTTGTGTTGCGTGATTGATTCGTAATTAATGGTATTGTTTGGTGGCGTGATTGATCCTAAATTAGTGGAGACTATTAATTGTCTGTGTGCAACTGATTGGTGGCTATGTCATTGGACAATTGTGGATCGTTTGATTGAATGAGATGGAAGGCTGAGATGCAAAAACCGGGACATCATGAAGCAGACGTTAGGCATGTCATTGGAGAGATGTGAATCGTTAGATCAAATGACATAGAAGGCTGAGATTAAATGTTCCTGCCAAGTTGGTGCTTTTATAAGTAGTGGAGATTGTTATTGCTAGCTTGCTTGTCACTCTAGGTAAATTCACTTAGTATCACATCTAGAGAATTTACCTTCTTGTCTAGCCTTAACTTGAAAAGAATTAAAAATTTGGGTAGCTCCTATTCACCCCCCCCCATCTAGTCGCTCATACGATCCTTTCACCTATATACTTAAAATATAATTTTTTTTTGCAGATCAACTCCATTACTCAATGATGCCGCAAGAAATCTTGGGGTCAGGTGCGGGTCGTCTCTCTCATGTAGGAGTGCAGCTCAGGCAGAAGAAATGCTTTCTCTAAATTTGTAGCAGAATTGAGCATGGCTTGAAGACGAAGATTCCAGTCTTGCACCTGAAATACTGATTTAGAAATATGGTGTGTAGACTCTCCACAATCTGTAGTAGTTTATGTTACCATTTCTCAACTATTATTTTGAATATATTTATATGGTGGTCTTAAGACCAAGTTCTATGTAATCATTTTAAGGGCTCCTTTGATTCATAGGATAGGAAAATCATAGGAATAGGAAAGTCATAGGAATGGAATAGCATGCTTAGTTGAATCCTATAGGAATATGAAGTGTCTTTGATTGTAGCAAAGGAATTTTCTATGAGGTATGACCTAATGCTTTTTTCCTATAAGATTTACACTATCAGATTTCTATAGGATTATTTCCTATAGGATATATTCCTATGAATCAAATTTGTGTGTAGGAAATTTTCCTATAGATCCAAATCCTATACAATTCCTATGCAAATCCTATGAATCAAAGGAGGCCTAAGCATGTGCAGTAATGCTTGAATTCTTTTAGCTATTTTGTTACCCGTGGCAACGCACGGGCATTTTATTAGTTACTATTAAAGCGAAAAGCGGTATCCGGTATCACACTTTTAGTTTCCGATTTTGCCTTCAAACAAGACACTAAATTACCCACCAATACCATTAACAAGTTAAAAAACGATTCGCTGTTGTTTGCGTCCTTTCCTCCTTGACGCCGGCCTCCGCGCGCCCGACCCAGCGTCTCCGTGGCGACGGCCGCGTTGACCGAGTTGGTCACCGCCGCTTTGGCCACCAAGGGCGGCTGGGAGTGAGCGATGTAGCTGCATGGTGGCGCGGAGACCGAGTTCGCATGGGACTAGCTCCACGCGCGAGCGGGCAACACGAGGGGAGCAGGCCCAGATCGGCGCTGTCTCCTGCTGCTGTTCAAAGAGGTAAGACGAAAGGCTCTCCTGGCTCTGGAATCAAGGCATATGGAGGCGTGGAATTGTTGCTGCCCGGTGATTGGAATGAGGTGGAGAGCTAGATGATGGTGTGCTGCTCCGGTTAGGAATTTTTCATGGGGGATTTTGGTTGAAAAGTTGTCTCCGCCTTCGTGAGTCCCTCACAGAGGTATACACCTGCCATGTCCTCTGCACTGGCAACTTCCTAGATCAGTGTTAGCTCCCGTTGGGATATGCCGCACCCGTTGGGATCGTCCTTGAGATCACTCCGGAGATGCAGTCCAGACGGATAATGGACCACGAGCTGCAGTCCAGATGCAGCTCATGCGCAGCTGTATTAGCCACTACTTGCCGCCCGCCGGTGCATCCTGCAGCACGGCGGAGGTCGCGGCTTGCCCGAAATCGCCGCTTGCCCGAGGTCGCCACTCACCGGTTGCCCAGTGTTGCTGCTTACCCGAGGTCGCCGCTCGCGGACACTGCTTGGTCGAGGTCGCGCTCGCCCGCTCGCCGTTCCAAGCCAGGCCGGAGGAGGTGCATCGAGCCCAACTCGAAACGCCGCCCGTACCGCATCTCCACGAGCATGCTGATTCGCGTCAAACGTTGCTGCCATGCGCAATCTCGGAAGGAAGAATTCCAATCGTATTTTTTCAATTTCTCTATCTCATTGATTTGTGGCTCTCTTTCTTTGTCCAATTTTTGTTAAAAGAATCCAATTGTATTTTGGTATGCCGCCAGCGTGCGCAATCTCGAAAGGAAGAAGAGATGTGGAAAATTGGGTCGCGTCCGACGCAAACGGACCAAATTTGGTCAAAAATACGTCAGACCCTTGGAAATACCCTTATAATTTTGTACAGAGCTGTGAGCGTCCACTGAACTGTTTAGCTGGTCTAGGTTTTGGGACGCCGTGGGCAACCATTCCCACTTACAGGCCTCCTTCGCCATGGCGGCCTCCTGAACGTCGGATGCCGCCAGAGCTCCCTCGCCACGGCTGCATCCTCCACGCCGCCGGTGTCTGGGAGAGGTCGTCGACCTTTCAGGTGTAAGACTGTTGTGTATGGTGAGATTTCAGCTAGGTGCTTTCGGTAGTCAGGAAAATATCACGAGGTCAGATAATCACATGTGCATGTGGAGTTCATTCCTCTAAAAGGAAATGCGCCATCTAAGACTCATCAGAAACACGAGGGCGCATAACGACCGGTGGTTCATAGACTACCCATTGAGGCTAGGTGATGGCACCAATGAAACTATCGATCAAGGAACGAAACATTCGGCTTCCTCATGGTATCTGCTTGGCTTTCAACAGGAGAGGTTTCCGACATTGGGAAGCTAATAGACCATGACGACTACATGAGAGCATAGTTTTAAAAATACCAGTTTGGTGGTTCGATAAAAAAAAACCTAAATCGAAGCCCTCATCGGTTTTTTAAGAGTCACTAGTCCAACTAATAAAAAACCAAAAAACTGCATAAAAATAATGTGTTTTTGCGAGATTATAATCCTAAAACCTAGAACCTTGTTTCAAATACCCCGTATAAAGCCTAATACCACCTTTACTACACTTAGTTTCTGATCTACTATGAAAGCAAACACAAAATATATGATTCGATGCTAAATTTTTCCAAAATTAACTTAATTATTTATTAAATTTGATGGTTTTCTGTCGCTATTGAACCAGCTGAGCCATCGATTGGACCAGTGAACCAGTGAGCCAGACACCTCACCAGTTCACTCACCGGCCCCGTTTTTTAAACTATGCATGAGAGTCTTTCACACCCCAGTGAAAATGCTCTAGCTAAAGATAAATAACTCGCGCACCATACATAGCAGCCACTCGCACTTGTTTTTAGGAACACCAACTGAGAGAGACGAAGAGTAACGTGGGAGGGATAAACATGCAAAAAAGATGCAACATACCAACGTTGTTACCTATTTCCCCCTCAGATTCAGTAAGGAGTGGTTTTGGACTGGGGGACACTGCGGGTGAAGGAAACTATGGGGACATGTAGCGATATAGAGAAAGAGAGGAAATGCGAGATATAGGGAGAGAGATGGAGAAAGGAAGAGAGGTACGGGAGAGATGTGACTTCCGATACATACCCTTCCATGACAAAAGCGATACTGATCAAGTTGTCTCAATACCACTTTTATGTGGGTTGTCAGGGCTTTCTTATCTGATCTAAATTGACTCTAAAGGGAGCTGAAGGAAAATGCGAGAATTAATATAAAAGTGAAATATAGAAGGCAATACAAAAATAGACGGAGATCCGCTGCAACGCGTGGGCATTTATCTAGTTTGACCTAAAGACAAAACTTTAACGCAAAATGAATTTGTTTTTGAAATTTTGCCGGATCTGATCCTTTTTGCTACCGCCAGACACTCTGGAGGTAGGATTCACTGGATACCACCAGGTAGGCCTCCTGGTCAATGGCAGCCGAAACAAGCCTAAATTTGTGCTGATGTGGCGATACCGCCAGGGACAGTGGAGGTATCCCTCAGACCCTACCGCCGGCACTCCTGGAGGTATCCTATCCAACCTTACCTCCAAGACCTTTGGAGGTAACGTTCGAAGAGTTAAGTGAATCCACCCCGCGAGTGGGCCGCCCATCCTCGCCCTACCGCCCCATTCTTCTTCCTCTCGACCAGATCTGCTATTCTCTGCCCCCTCTCTCACCCCCATTCAATCCCTTCTCAAATCCCTCCAATCGGAGGGATTTGTCCGTGGAATCGGCCCTAGTTGCATCCTTTGAGGTAATCTCTCCCACCTCTAGCCATTTCTTGGTTGAAATTTGTGTTTTTTTGGCATTATTCATACCCTTTGCAAATCCTAGATTTGTGGTCTTTCTCTCAATCTACTGTTCTAATTGGATTACTATGGGT
The DNA here is from genome assembly GCA_007115705.1 of Dactylis glomerata. NCBI lineage: Eukaryota > Viridiplantae > Streptophyta > Magnoliopsida > Poales > Poaceae > Dactylis > Dactylis glomerata. Next base: position 335,325 of record QXEO01000712.1, read on the forward strand.
TATATGATGTTTGTGTTGTGTATGAAGTACTTGGGTTAGACCACATAAATGCAATTTCTAGGTAAAAATCAGGGTTAGATCTAGGGCTAGACCTAGAGTTTGAGGTAGTAGGTAGAAGGCATGCCATTTCATTATCTATTATAAATGCTTAGTGTGGCTTTAATATTACATGACTATATGATGTTTTATGTTTGTTGTAAATTATTTATAGATGCCTAGAGTTGTGAATGTCCATTATGTGGAGAAGGAAGCCTTTTTCAGTAATAATGCCGACTATGTTGATAACAATGAGGAAGTGATGGTGTTTGTGAGTAGTCCGACCTATGTCGAGGTTGTGGCAACAGTAAGAGAAGTTTTGAAATGGATAGATTCAAGGGATATGGTTGAACTAGAGGGAAGATGACGAGGGTTAACTCAACAAATGTCCTAGATGGAGGACTTAGGTTCGGGGAAATAGGGCGTCGGATGAACTCAAAGGTAAAGATCAGTCGAACAAGGCATATATCGAGAATAAACGTGGTGATCAACTTGGCTTACTCTCAATCTGTCCCTGACCGGCCTCTACTGGCCCCTATATATAGGTGGCCAGGTCTCAAGGAACCGGTCCGGTTCGATACATATTACAATGTCTATATACGACATGGACTCATACTTCGACTACGAATATTCTTGGGCCTAGCTTAACGGGCCTTAGGGGTACACAAGAAACGGACTCTATTAGCTATACCCTTATCAGTAGCCCCCGAGATTCTACCAGAATTGTAGATTCGGGTTGAATCTCAAATCTTCATATCTTTGACTTGATCAATCTTTGACTTCTTCTTCTTCCTGTACTCAATTAAATAACTTTCATTACATTTTCTCACAAGGGGTTTTTGGTTAACAAGCCTGACAACTCTGATGGATCAAGAGGCCAGTTAACTGCCAGAGCAGATACTTATTACCTACTTCAAACTTAATCCTCTTGGACTTGAGTCTGGGACCTGGTCTAACCCAATCTTTTGCCGTATTTAGGACTTATAAATAAAAGGGTTCCAGTAGTTCTCAGGGTACCCAGTGCGTCCACCAGGATTTTCTTTGCATCATAGATATGGAAAGTTACTAGCAGAGCGCATTCAAATGCGTATACTAGGCCACACAGGACGGATCCTGGGGTCTTACCTTCGTGACCTTTTATGACCACGGCATTCAAGCTTTGTCGCGATGACTTAGCCTGAGAATCATTAACTTCCTTTGCAAGCCTTGTTTGACTGTTGAAATGTGCAAAATCTTTGAGTTGTTCTTCCTTCAAATAATCGCGAATAGCTCCCGATGGGAGTAATCGATGTCAATTTTATCAACAATATAGTCAAAGATTGTTGTCAACAAAGTAGTCAATGATATTTTTGATCTTTTACTCAACGCTACCCATTATCATCGGGTGCATGACCAGTGCTCCCGATGGGAGTAGCCCCCGAGGCTATAGCCAAAAAAATTTGGGTATAGACTCAAATATATTGTCTCCCCATCTTCCAGCTATGGTATTCTTGTGTTGATTCATCGGGTGTGCATCAAGTGCTCCCAATGGTAGTAGCCCCCGAGGCTATAAGGAGGGGTGTGTTGCAACCTTTTATAGACTCACATATTTTTCTTTTGCATCACCTTTTATCCTTGGAGGTTTGCACATATTTTCTTTTCTTCCTTTATATATATTTCCACTGTTCCTTTAGCTTTGAGCGAAATGTCAAAGCCTGTAACTTTAATTGAACCTGTAATTCATAAAGGCCCACGAAAGGTTACTTATAAATAAAGTATGCCAGCTTGCCAAGGAAAACTCTAATCCCTTCATTGTGAGATTTCTCCGCCGTATCGTCTTCTTCCTCCAAATCTCATCTTGGGTTTTCTCTTTCCACCAAGTGCAACTTTCCAATGGCGGATGCCAGTGCTGCCAACCTTGACACCGATGTGCTGATGGAGAAGCAGGGACGCGGCCGTCCCTGCGGCAGTAAAAACAAACCGAAGGACGCCTCCCTGATGGCTTTGTCATCTGCATCTGCAAAGCGGCACCCTCGCTGCCCCTTGGGAAGTAAGAACAAGCCCAAGGTATCTGCCGCTGTTGCCCCCAATGCCAGCGCTGCTCCTTGCAATGCCTCTCCTCCTCCTCCTGTCAATATTTCCTGTTTCTTCTGTATCACTGGAGCTCAATGCCGTGAGCAGCAGCGTGTTTTGCTAAAATTTACCAAGTTCATGGATGGGTGTGAGCTCCATGAAGCGATCCTCCGCGAGCAGTTTGGGGGAGGAACTCCATATGAAGTGGAGGTATACTATGATGGGTGCGGTGAGTGTACTTCAGGGGCGGCTGGCCCCAATTTGCAGAGGACCACAAGCTGCATCAAGGGTTCTTCATGCTCTTTGATTATCATTGCGGTACATCGAAGTTCAACGTGAAGATTTACGACAACACACAGTGCCAGAGGAAATACGAGGCTGAAGTGCACTTCCAGTAGATGTTTTCTTCTACTTGATGTAATCTTCTAATTTGGTCTCCTTTGTCCTGCTTTATGTAATAAGTATATGTGATGAACTTTATTTTAAGATGTCGTGTTCAGTAATAGACCAGAGGAACTATCAGTGTTCCGAGGTGTACTGCTTTACTTGCATGTTTCTGTTAGCCGTGTTTTCTTTTGGTGAATATAGGGTTGTGCACAACCTCGTAGTAACTCTTGAGGATATGTGAGTACATAATCTCAATGATTTTTATATTTCTTTATACGACTCGAGGGTCAGAGCCCCCGAGCAGAAAATCAGGACATCTTTTACATATCGTCAAGTTGACCCAAGAAACCCGACCTGTGGCCTCGTGTTCTAGGTTTAGGGGGTCACAACTCGCGGTCTTCCATTGCTGTTGTCGTTCATGTTTACTAATGACGTCTTCTATGCATAGAAATTCCGAAGCTTCTCTACGTTCCACGGGTTGCTCTCATCTTTGCCCGTCCTCTAGGGGTGTAAATGGGTCGGACGGATATTTCTCGTACCATATCATCTACCTTTTTTTCACATTTGTAACAGATCAGATGTTAATCAGGTTAAGGTTATGTATTCAAATGCAGATATACTGGTCACAAATTCAAAAGATGGGATAGTCTCAGATCAAAAACAAAAAGAATTGAATAAATACTCTCTTGTGGATAGACAATAAAATACTATCAGAACTTGAGAGCGATTTAACCATAATTCAGGATAAAACTCAAGCATGAATGATATTGTATAAATTTGAGGTCTATGGCATGCAAGCATCACTGCCATCCGGTGGCATGGAGGTCGGATGCACTTGGTCTGTGGCATGCAAGCATCGTAGCCATCCAGCGGCACCGTTCCAGTAACCTCTGCAAGACAACAAAAGTGACATGAAGCTAACCGTTAAGCCTAAGAATAAGTATGGTTCGAGAATGGTTGTAACATACCATCATGGTGCCCCTAAGAGCAGTCTCATACTCCTTGGTTCCCTACTCGTACTGCAATGCGACTCTGGCCTCATTGACGCTTCGAGTAAGCTCCAAACCCTTAAAAACACCTAAGGTAAATATCAAGTTAGTAATAAACATGAGACCTCAAAATAAATGGTTCATATTTCAACTAATGTACATACCACTCGGTCAAAAACAGGTGCATAGTCTCTACTGGTTCCCGCACTTTGTCTAACCAACGAGTTGTACTCGTTGTCACCATCCTCATCACCAAAATCCAAGCAATCTTGAGTGGTCCAAGAAGGCTTTAGCTTCAGCCGGTGTTGTTCTTCATGCCAGGCAAGGTGCACTACATAATCAGAATCCCTAGACAGTGTGCCATCCTTGTCAACAAGTTCCTTCCTCTTATTCCACATCTTAATCCACTTATGATGTTTAAGGCCCCAATCCTTCTCTTTTGGGCACTTCTTTCGATCAATCCTACAATTAATAATGAGCAAAATTACATTAGTGTTAGCTCATTTTTATTATGAACATGTGTACTTATATCGGAAGGTCACCTATGAAGTGCAACAAATGTGTCATGTGGAGGCAGCGGGGTGTGTTGCCTCCTTCCAAATTGTTTAGCGACTCGATCTGGTAGATGCCACTCAATAGCATAGAAACATATCATCGTGCACTTGCTGCACCAAAGGTGCTGGTCACGCATACACATTGCATTGATAGGGAAATCCCTCTGATAGCGGTATGGTGTCCAGTTGACCTACATCACGCACTACGTATGAGCTACAATGTATATAGGCCTTTGGTCACAAACGAGTTAAATGGGTAAGAAGAACTTACGAGGTCAAAAGTCAGCATGTCGATCTCATTGATGTAGCTCTTGTAACGCCCCATAGACAAGTCCATGTACACCTCCACTTTGTCCCATGACTATGCAATCGTGCAGAACCGCGATTCATCCCCATTCTCATCGGTAGGAAAATCCCACCCATTTCGTGGGAGTTTGTGAGGACGTCCAACTGGAATCTGCTCCCACATCCAAATCGAAAGGGGCCACATAGCACCGCACAATGCTGCATTTGGTTTTCTCTTGCGACATGAGTTATCCATTGATCGGAAGACCAAATACCCGCTTACGCCACCAGTTACTATCCACCCTCCCAGTGAGAGCAGCTCCATCGATCGGAAGAGCCATGATCATGCCAATGTCCTGCAAGGTGATCGTCATCTCTCCACATGACAGGTGGAAAGAATGTGTCTCCGGCCTCCAATGGTCCACAAGTACGGTAAGAGCCGTGTGGTTGATCTTCAGTGGCGTGCGCTTGAACTGGAGGAACAAAGGGTAGAAGGCCCGCACTCTCGAAGTATGGTTTATACCAAACATCACATGGCATGTCATCTGCACTATGCCCCCTCATGCGCATAGGGTGTAGCTCCTGCAAAAGGTTTAACAATAGGTCATCACTACCTTTGTATTGCAATGGAGAAAAAAAGAGGATATGTTCTGGCCTTACCTCCAATCCATTCTCAATAAAGCGAGCACGATGTTCCCTGTCATACTCCAACTCAAGACTGGAGTAGTAACGAGCCATCTTATATGATACAAAAAATAACATGTCAAAATAAATCAAGAATTCAACATCAATTCATATATCCATTGACAAAAACAAAATTACTCACCATGTATCAATTCATATATCAAACAAAATATATTCCATACAACAACTACGCATCCATCCATACACAAATACACACATTTATCAACACATTAGGAAAGCATCATGTCCATCATGTCCATCTTAGAAGGAACAAAATAAAGCATCAATTCACACATTTATTCATCTATAAATTTTTTTACCAACACCACACAACCATCCATACACACACATCCATCTATACATGAACTATTGACAAGGGATGAAAAATATAGTTTGAATCCATACATATCAATCCATCATTCTAACAGAAAAACAAACTAGTTATCAAGGATTAAAAAGAAATTTCAATCCCCCATCTAAGAGCATGAAGTAGAATAGACTAGGGTTTCAAGAATATGCACAAATCGGCTAAAGATTTCAGAACAATTGAGAGGGGCGAGTGAGAGTTACCTTTAGAAAGCATCCAATTCAAAATCTCCAAGATTTGGATGGATTTGAGGGGTGGGGAGGAGAGAACCGCCCCAGGAGCCACCACCGACGCCGCCTCTGTTCGTCCTCTATGCTGGAGTTGGGTTGGAGTGAGGGAGCGGGCGCGGGGAGGAGTGGGCCGGGCTAGTTAAGTGATACTTGCGATACCACCTGAGGCAGTGGAGGTACCCCACCTAGCCTACCGCCGGAGGCCTAGGAGGCATCGCCACATATGCACCGGTCAAACTCGCCCGCGCGACCATTGACCAGGAAGCCTACCTCCATTAACCCTGGCGGTATCCAGTGAATCCTACCTCCAGAGTGTCTGGCGGTAGCAAAAAGGGTCAGATCTGGCTAAATTTTGAAAACAAGTTCATTTTGCATTAAAGTTTCGTCTTTAGGTCAGATTTGTCTAATTGGCCTCTCTTTTGATGATGCGAGTTTATAAGTTCTCAACTCCTACTCTCTCTCTCTACTAATTTCTCTCTTTTTCTCACACGGGATTGGTTATTGAGGTGCAGGCGTCCAGGCGGCACAAGGAGCAGTGAGGACAGAGATGCTATAGTTTCTCACATGTTTCATGGAATGTCCCACATGTACCAAGCTTCTGCTCTGAGCGCGTCAATCTTTTAAGAGCTCTAAGCTCCCAAGTTTTTTTAAAGGATACACCCTGGGAGGTGTATTGGTTTCATAGAAGAAGAGGCCAAGATGGCCAATACAACGCCAAAGTGGCTTCTCGATACAAACGCAACGCCACACAGCTTACAATATAGCCTACACCGACAAACAACAAGGACTCGCCTTGTACCGACTCAAGCCAGTAAGGGCGAGGAGGCAATACACAAGGCTTCGAGGCCATGTCACAACCTAAGATGGGAGCTTCAGGAGCCCGACTTGAACTCTGGGAAGGCAAAAGCCAACGCACTGCCCACCCATAAGCACCTAAGAGTCAGCGAGCGAGCAGCGGGGCCGAACCCGACCAAAGAGGTCATCGACCACAAAGCACCGCGGCTGTGTACATAGTGCCCCTGAACGCCCACGTATTGAGCGGCGACCGCCAACGACTCCAACATGCACACCAATGACACCACGAACCACCAAGGCGATGCCCCCAAGGAGGAAACGATGTAGCCACGCCACCACTGCCCAAACCGAAGATCAGCTCTAGGGTTTCCCCCGGTGCTCGAGGCAGAGAAGAGCGAGCAGTGCCAAGACAATGCCTCTGATATGTCTCCAACATATCTATAATTTTTGATACTCCATGCTTGTTTTTGCACCATTTGCCTAATGTTTCGTTACACTTTATGGCACTTTTATGCATTTTCTGGAACTAACCTATTAACAAGTCGCCACAGTGCCAATTCCCTGTTTTCTGCTATTTTTGGGTTTTAGAAAAGCTACATAGGAAATATTCTCGGAATTGGACGAAACAAGTTCCTGAAGTCTTATTTTTCTCGAAAGCTTCTAGAGATTCGAAGAGGAGTTGGAGGGGGGCCACGAGGGCCCCACACACCAGGACGGTGCGGCCCAGCCCCTGGCCGCGCCCCTATGTGTGAGGGTGCCTGCTACTAGTGGTGATGGCGCCAGAAAAGAGGCTGATGCCTAATTGATGTGGAAGCAGATGTCCTTGTGCGTGGTGAATGACCAGCCCATTGGGAACCCCAAGAGGAAGGTATGAAGAGTGTAGCGGCTAGTTTTCCCTCAGTTAAGAAACCAAGGTTTATCGATCAGGAGAGAAGAGACAATGACGACTGAAGGTGATGCGGAACCTACACACACACAACCAAATACTTTGTTCCCAACTTGCGATGAGGTTGTCAATCTCACCGGTTTGCTTGAAACAAAGGTTATGAGCGTATCGAGTGGAAAACAATATAGTATGCGAGTAAAGTAAATAGTGCGAGTAAAGTAAATAGGTGATAGCAATATGATATAAATAGGACCGGGGTCCACAGTTCACTAGTGGTGTCTCTCCATAGATAAATAGAACATGTTGGGTAAACAAATTACAGTTGGGCAATTGATAGAATAAAGATAATGTGATATGTCAAGAAGATCACTATGAGATTTACTCTGGGCATTACAACAAAATACATAGACCGCCATCCAACTGCATCTATGACTAATAATCCCCCCCCGGGGATATCAATCCGAACACCCTAGAAGTATTAAGTTGCGAACAACAGATAATCGCATTAAGCAAAGTGTGTAATGTAAACAAAGCATATGCCCTTGAGCATATGAATGTTGTTTTCTCCCTAGTAGCAACATCACATCTACCATCTTAGAGGTTTCTGTCACTCCCCCAGGTGAAATAGAGACATGAACCCACTATCGAGCATAAATACCCCCTCTTGGAGTCACTAGCAACTACTCGGCCAAGATAGCTACTAACAACGGAGAGCATGCAAGATCATAAACAACATAGAGATAACAAAAGAAATATTTCAGTACAGCAACTTAATCATAAACACCAATATTCATCGGATCCCAACAAACCAAACATGTAGAATTACATAACAGTGATCTCAATCATGTAGGGCAGCTCATGAGATCTAAACATGAAGCACATGGTGGAGAAGACAACCATCTAGCTACTGCTATGGACCCATAGCCCAAGGTAGACTACTCACTCATCGCTCCGGAGGCAAGCATGGCGATGAAGAAGACCTCCGGTGACGATTCCCCTCTCCGGCAGGGTGCCGAGAAGAGCTTCTGGACCCTCCCGATCTTCGGGTCGACGGCGGCGGCGGATCGCGATGTATTCTGGAAAACTGATCGGGCCCTTAGGTTTTTCTCATCAGGGGGTATATATAGGTGAAGGGGCGATGTCAGAGGAGGGACCAGGCCCCCTCACGCATGGCTGGTGCGGCCAGGGGCCTGGCCGCACCGCCTGTGCATGTGGGGCCCATGTGGCCCCCCTCCGTCACTTCTTCGGATGTCTGGAAGCTTCCCCGTGATATAAGACTTCAGGATGTGGTTTCATCCAATTCTGAGAATATTTCCTGTGTATCACTCTGGAACACAAAAATAGCAGAAAACAGGGAACTGGCACTGTGGCGCTTTGTTAATAGGTTAGTTCTAGAAAATGCATAAAAGTGCCACTAAGTGTAACGAAATAATAGGCAAATGGTGTAAAAACAAGCATGGAGCATCAAAAATTATAGATACGTTTGAGACGTATCAAGCATCCCCAAGCTTAACTCCTGCTCGTCCTCGAGTAGGTAAGTGATAACAAAAGAATAATTTTTGAGGTGACATGCACCTACACAATCTTGATCGTATATGTAAGCATTGGTGAGCTGGGATCAATAGAACTTAAAACATGGGCATGAAGATATAATCATGACAATAAGAACTTAGCAACCATGTTGTAAACATGCAAATGAACACAAACAAAAGATCATGATAATGAAACAATGAAAGTCAAACGTGTGTTCAAATCATAAGGAAAAACATACAAATGGTTTTCAGCTTGTCCTTCAAAGAGAGCAAAACATAAATGCATAGGACACCTCAAAGTTTAAGAGGGCGACTAGATACAAATAATTTAAGAACAAGTGAAACCAATCATCATGAATCAATCAATGAACTTTGGGACAATGCATATCACACTAAGAATGACAACTATGCTCTCTTAATGGTGCATAAAGATAGAAGGTGGTGACTCAACATAAAAGTAAAAGAAGGGCCCTTCGCAGAGGGAAGCAGTGATTTAAGCATGTGCTAGAGCTTTTCATTTGTAAAACAGAGAGATAAAAATTGGTTTTGAGAGGTGGTTGTCTTTGTCAACGACTGGCAATGGGGTTCTTACTATCTTCCATACAAAAATGAAGCAAGTTTTTGAGAGAGAGATTGGCACTTTTGTGCTCTTTTATAAAGCTTGGCACTTCTCCCCACCTTTTTCCTTTCATAAACCATGGCTAACCGATTCCATCGGGTGCCCACCAACATTCACATACCATGGAGGAGTGCCTTTTTTTTCTTTCTTTTTTTCTTTTTTTTTTCTTTTTGGAATAAGCAATATGGAAGATAGCAAATCCGACCACTACGTCCCCATGAGCTGAAAATAGTGTCACAAAACGAGAAGTATTTTGAAGGTTTTTTGAAAGGTAGCACATGAAAATTTACTTTGGAATGGCTTACAAATACCATGCATAGGAATTTATAGTGGACACAATGGCAAACTTTGGCTTTTAGGAGTTGGATGCACGAGTAGAGCTCATACTCAGTACAAGGTGAGGGCTAGCAAAAGACTGGGAGCGACCAACTAAGAGAGCAATAATGGCCATAATCATGCAAAGCGACAAAGCGACATTAAAAGAAGCATAAGATGGCATCAAAAGTCAAAAACTAAATGATCATGAAGGCTATTGGTGACTTTGTAAGAGTCTAACATGTGTGAGCATGTGCCAAGTCAACCCAAATAAAGCATCAAGGAGAAAACCAAAATAATGCTCCCATACAATAAAAACAATGCATGATTTTTTTCAAAGGCTCATTAAGCAATCTCAGTTATTTGAGACAAGTCATGCTACAGCAAAACCACTAAGCATACTATCAAAAAGACATCAAGCATGACATGAAAAAGCCTAAGACGCAGTCTACACAAGCTCCTTCTTGTACCACTATTTTGCACAAAGCTTTTTCTCTTTTCCAACACCATTTGAAATTTTTAAAGACACCTCTTTTGATGAAAACCAATAAAGTTCAGAGGCAAAAATACACCTTGATGAAAAGATATGACAAGGTCTGAACGCAAATCAAGGTGAAAATGAAAACCAAAAGCAGTAGCAGAAAAAGATGAACGCTCAATTTTTAATAAGAGTGAAAACTAGAGCGTTCTTTGCAAATGAAAATGAGTACATCTCCTCCAAATGAAATTTGTTGGGGTCCAACCATTTATTTCAGCAAACAAACAAACTAAACAAACCAACTAAGAAAACTAAAACAACTGACGCTCCAAGAAAAACACATAGTGCATGAAGCAATAAATATAGTGTTTTGAAAGGTGACCTGATTTTTGCCGATGAAGAAGGGGTGCCTCGGGGGCATCCCCAAGCTTTGACACTTGTACTTCTTGGATATTTCTTGGGGTGCTGGGCATCCCCAAGCTTGAGCTTTTGTCCATTATTCAACTCATCTCATCATTCTCCAATCCCTACACTTGAAAACTTCCTTCATACAAAACTAAACACAATTCTATTAGCAACATTAGTGCAAGCATAACATATAATCAATCCTCTATTTGCTTTAGGTTTCAACTCAAAACCACCACATATATAGCATATACTACTGTAGCAACCTCCCCACAAGTTCCGTAATCAAAAGAACTCAAAAGAAAGCGTTAAAGTGGCAAACACAAATATTGGTAGAAATCTGTCAAAACTGAACAGCTGACAAAGGTCGAAATTTTGAGGGAGTTTCCGTTGCTCAAATCAAAAAGTGTTCAACTAACGAAAGTTTGGATATAACCTGGGGCATATGCACAAGAAATTTCAGGTCCAAAAGATATACAGAGAATTTATACGAATTTTTACGGTGCAGCACCAAAAATAGTTTCAGGACAGCAACTTCCCCAAATCTTTACCTCACTCGAATTAGAGGCTTCTCTTGGCACAAAAACGAAATAAACAAGATAATGAGCGGTCATTACAGTAGTAATGACTTCCAAGACTCAAATAAAATAAAAAGTACTGAAAGTAAACATTGGGTTATCTCCCAAGAGTGCTTTTCTTTAACGCCTTTGAGCTAGGCGCAGAAAATTGCGAATCAAGTAATATCAAGTGATGAAGCATCAAGCTCATAATTTGCTCTAAGAATAGAGTCAAAAAGTAATTTCTTTCTTTTCCTAGGGAAGTGTTCCATACCTTTCTTTAGTGGGAATTGATACTTGATAGTGCCTTCCCTCATATCAATGATAGCACCTACAGTTCGAAGAAAGGGTCTTCCCAAAATAATAGGACATGAAGCATGGCATTCAACGTCCATAACAAGAAAATCAACAAGAACAAGGTTATTGTTAACCATAATAAGAACATCATTAATCCTTCCCAAAGGTTTCTTCTGAGCAACATCAGCAATAGGAACATCAAAATAACATTTTTCAAGCGGTGGTAAATCAAGCATGTCATAAATCTTTCTAGGCATGATAGAAATACTAGCACCTAGATCACCTAAAGCATGGCAATCATAACCATTAACATGCATATCAATGATGGGTTCCCAACCATCTTCTAACTTCTTGGAAACAGAGGCTTTTTGCTTCAACTTTTCATCCCTAATCTTTATGAGAGCATTGGTGATATGCTTAGTAAAAGCGATATTTAAAGAACTAGCATTGTGAGTCAAAGCAAGCTTTTGCAAGAACAAAATTACTTCAGATATATTGCAGCCATCAACATCAAAATCATTAAAATAAATAGAGCTATCATCTCCCACACTCCGAAAAATTTCAGCACTCTTTTGAGAAAAAGTTTTAGCAATTTTAGGCTTTTTAACACAAGGAGTGGGAGTTTTCTCTACACCAATCAAAGTAAGAGGATTGCTAGCAGTAGGAGCAACATCATTAGAGGTAGTAATTGTACATACCTTCATCTCTCTAGCCATCTCATCTTCTCTTTCCCACCTGGCATGCAATTCCGCTAACAATCTAATATTTTCATCAATTCTAACTTGAATAGCATTAGCGGTAGCAAAAATATTGTTCTCTTTCACATCATTGGGAAACACTTTTGATTTCAGAAGTTCAACATCATGAGCAAGGCTATCAACTTTAGAAGTAAGAATATCAATTTTGCCTAACTTTTCCTCAACAGACTTATTAAAAGCAGTTTGCTTATCGATGAAGTCCTTGAGCATTACCTCAAGCTCGGAGGGCGCGGCCCTAGTGTTGTTGTAGGAATTACCATAAGAGTTACCATAACCATTACCATTGGTAGAAGGATACGGCCTATAATTGTTACTAGCAAAATTGTTCCTATAAGCATTGTTGTTAAAATTATTGTTTCAAATGAAATTCACATCAACATGCTCTTCTTGAGCAACCAGAGAGGCCAAAGGAACATTATTAGGATCAACATGAGTCCTATCATTAGCAAGCATAGCCATAATGGTATCAATCTTATCATTCAAGGAAGAGGTTTCCTCAACAGAATTTACCTTCTTACCTTGTGGAGCTCTCTCGGTGTGCCATTCAGTGTAATTTACCATCATATTGTCGAGTAACTTTGATGCGGCACCCAGGGCAAGGGCCATAAAAGTGCCTCCAACAGCTGAATCAAGTAGGTTCCTTGAAGAAAAATTCAGTCCTGCATAAAAAGTTTGGATAATCATCCAAGTAGTCAGTCCATGAGTGGGACAATTCTTTATCATAGATTTCATTCTTTCCCAAGCCTGAGCAACATGTTCATTATCAAACTGAGTAAACTTCATAATATTGCTACACAGAGATATAATCTTAGCAGGAGGATAATATCTACCAATAAAAGCATCCTTACACTTAGCCCATGAATCAATACTATTCTTAGTCAAAGACAACAACCAATCTTTAGCTTTTCCTCTCAAAGAAAAAGGAAACAACTTGAGCTTAATAATATCACTATCAACATCCTTATATTTCTGCATCTCACATAGCTCAACAAAATTGTTGAGATGAGCTGCAGTATCTTTAGTACTAGCACCAGAAAATTGCTCTTTCATAACAAGGTTCAATAAAGCAGGCTTAATCTCATAAAAGTTTGCAGCAGTAGCGGGTGGTGCAATAGGAGTGCAGATAAAATCACTATTGTTGGTGCTAGTGAAGTCACACAACTTGGTGTTTTCAGGGTTGGCCATTTCAGCAAAACGAAAGTAAACAAGTAAAAACAACTACCAAGGATTCTAAATTTTTTGGGTTTTTGATATAAAATGATGCAGGTAAAATAAATAAAGAAAAGCAAAACAATAACAAAGTAAAGGATGTGTGTGTGAAAAACTCCCCTCACAAAAGTCTTCTCTTCCTCCCCGGCAACAGCGCCAGAAAAGAAGCTGCTACTAGTGGTGATGGCGCCAGAAAAGAGGCTGATGCCTAGTTGATGTGGAAGCAGACGTCCTTGTGCATGGTGAATGACCAGCCCGTTGGGAACCCCAAGAGGAAGGTATGAAGAGTGTAGCGGCTAGTTTTCCCTCAGTTAAGAAACCAAGGTTTATCGATCAGGAGAGGAGAGACAATGACGACTGAAGGTGATGCGGAACCTGCACACACACAACCAAATACTTTGTTCCCAACTTGCGATGAGGTTGTCAATCTCACCGGTTTGCTTGAAACAAAGGTTATGAGCGTATCGAGTGGAAAACAATATAGTATGCAAGTAAAGTAAACAGTGCGAGTAAAGTAAACAGGTGATAGCAATATGATGTAAATAGGACCGGGGTCCACAGTTCACTAGTGGTGTCTCTCCATAGATAAATAGAACATGCTGGGCAAACAAATTACAGTTGGGCAATTGATAGAATAAAGATAACATGATATGTCAAGAAGATCACTATGAGATTTACTCTGGGCATTACAACAAAATACATAGACCGCCATCCAACTGCATCTATGACTAATAATCCACCCCCGGGGATATCAATCCGAACACCCTAGAAGTATTAAGTTGCGAACAATAGATAATTGCATTAAGCAAAGTGTGTAATGTAAACAAAGCATATGCCCTTGAGCATATGAATGTTGTTTTCTCCCTAGTAGCAACAGCACATCTACCACCTTAGAGGTTTCTGTCACTCCCCCAGGTGAAATAGCGACATGAACCCACTATCGAGCATAAATACCCCCTCTTGGAGTCACTAGCAACTACTCGGCCAAGATAGCTACTAACAACGGAGAGCATGCAAGATCATAAACAACATAGAGATAACAAAAGATATATTTCAGTACAGCAACTTAATCATAAACACCAATATTCATCGAATCCCAACAAACCAAACATGTAGAATTACATAACGGTGATCTCAATCATGTAGGGCAGCTCATGAGATCTAAACATGAAGCACATGGTGGAGAAGACAACCATCTAGCTACTGCTATGGACCCATAGCCCAAGGTATACTACTCACTCATCGCTCCAGAGGCAAGCATGGCGATGAAGAAGACCTCCGGTGGTGATTTCCCTCTCCGGCAGGGTGCCGGGAAGAGCTTCTGGACCCTCCCGATCTTCGGGTCGACGGCGGCGGTGGATCACGATGTATTCTGGAAAACTGATCGGGCCCTTAGGTTTTTCTTGTCAGGGGGTATATATAGGCGAAGGGGCGATGTCAGAGGAGGGACCAGGCCCCCTCACACATGGCTGGCACGGCCAGGGGCCTGGCCGCGCCGCCTGTGCATGTAGGGCCCATGTGGCCCCCCTCCTTCACTTCTTCGGATGTCTGGAAGCTTCCCCGTGATATAAGACTTCAGGATGTGGTTTCGTCCAATTCCGAGAATATTTCCTGTGTATCACTCTGGAACACAAAAACAGTAGAAAACAGGGAACTGGCACTGTGGCGCTTCGTTAATAGGTTAGTTCTGGAAAATGCATAAAAGTGCCACTAAGTGTAACGAAACAATAGGCAAATGGTGTAAAAACAAGCATGGAGCATCAAAAATTATAGATACGTTTGAGACGTAGCCTTGGTCCACCTCTGACGATGCCCCTTCGCCTATAAAGACCCCCCGATGAAAAAAACCTAAGTACCCGATCAATTTTCCAGAACACATCACGATCCACCGCCGCCGTCGACCCGAAGATTGGGAGGGTCCAGAAGCTCTTCCCGGCACCCTGCCGGAGAGGGGAATCACCACCGGAGGTCTTCTTCATCGCCATGCTTGCTCCAGAGCGATGAGTGAGTAGTCTACCTTGGAATATGGGTCCATAGCAGTAGCTTGATGGTTGTCTCCTCCACCATGTGCTTCATGTTTAGATCTCATGAACTGCCCTACATGATTGAGATCACCGTTATGTAATTCTACATGTTTAGTTTGTTGGGATCCGATGAATATTGGTGTTATGATTGAGTTGCTATATTAAAATATATCTTATGTTATCTCTATGTTGTTTATGATCTTGCATGCTCTCCGTTGTTAGTAGCTATCTTGGCCGAGTAGTTGCTAGTGACTCCAGGAGGGGGTATTTCTGCTCGATAGTGGGTTCATGCCTCTATTTAATCTGGAGGAGTGACAGAAACCTCTAAGGTTGTAGATGTGCTGTTGCTACTAGAGAGAAAACAACATTCATATGCTCGAGGGCATATGCTTTGTTACATTACACACTTTGCTTAATGCAATTATCTATTGTTCGCAACTAAATACTCATGGGGTATTTGGATGATATCCCCGTGAGTGGATTATTAGTCATAGATGCAGTTGGATGGCGGTCTATGTGCCCAGAGTAAATCGCACAGTGATCTTCTTGACATATCACGTTATCTTTATTCTATCAATTGACCAACTGTAATTTGTTTACCCAGCATGTGCTATTTATCTTATGGAGAAACACCACTAGTGAACTGTGGACCCTGGTCCTATTTCCATCATATTGCTATCAACTGTTTACTTTACTCGCATTGTTTACTTTGCTCGCATACTATTATCACTTTCCACTCGATATGCTCATACCCTTTGTTTCAAGCAAACCGGTGAGATTGACAACCTCATCGCAAGTTGGGAACAAAGTATTTGGTTGTGTTGTGTGCAGGTTCTATGTTGCTGCTGGCCGAAGATGAGTCAATAATACGTCTCCAACGTATGTATAATTTTTGATGCACCATGCTTGTTTATACACCATTTGCCTACTGTTTCATTAGACTTCGTGGCACTTTTATGCATTTTCTGGAACTAACCTATTAACAAGTCGCCACAGTGCCAGTTCCCTGTTTTCTGCTATTTTTGTGTTTCAGAAGTGATACACAGGAAATATTCTCGGAATTGGACGAAACAAGTTCCTAAAGTCTTATTTTTCCTGGAAGCTTCCAGAGATCTGAAGAGAATTTGGAGGGGGCCACGAGGGCCCCACACACCAGGGTGGCGTGGCCCAGCCCCTGGCCGTGCCTCCTATGTGTGAGGTTGCCTCGGGCCACCTCTGACGATGCCCCTTCACCTATAAAGAACCCTCAACGGAAAAAACCTAAGTACCTGATCAATTTTCCAGAACATGTCATGATCCGCCGCCACCGATGACCCAAAGATTGAGAGGGTCCAGAAGCTCTTCCCGGCACCCTTCCGGAGAGGGGAATCGCCATCGGAGGTCTTCTTCATCACCATGCTTGCCTCTGGAGCGATGAGTGAGTAGTCTACCTTGGACTATGGGTCCATAGCAGTAGCTAGATGGTTGTCTCCTCTACCATGTGCTTCATGTTTAGATCTCAAGAGCTGCCCTACATGATTGAGATCACCGTTATGTAATTCTACCTGTTTGGTTTGTTGGGATCCAATGAATATTGGTGTTATGATTGAGTTGCTATACTGAAATATATCTTTTGTTATCTCTATGTTGTTTATGATCTTGCATGCTCTCCGTTGTTAGTAGCTATCTTGGCCGAGTAGTTGCTAGTGACTCCAAGAGGGGGTATTTATGCTCGATAGTGGGTTCATGCCTCTATTTAACCTGGGGGAGTGACAGAAACCTCTAAGGTTGTAGATGTGCTGTTTCTACTAGGGAGAAAATAACATTCATATGCTCGAGGGCATATGCTTTGTTTACATTACACACTTTGCTTAATGCAATTATCTGTTGTTCGTAACTTAATACTCATGGGGTGTTCGGATGATATCCCCGTGAGTGGATTATTAGTCATAGATGCAGTTGGATGGCGGTCTATGTATCTTGTTGTAATGCCCAGAGTAAATCGCATGGTGATCTTCTTGACATATCACGTTTATCTTTATTCTATCAATTGTCCAACTGTAATTTGTTTACCCAGCATGTGTTATTTATCTTATGGAGAGACACCACTAGTGAACTGTGGACCCCGGTCCTATTCCCATCATATTGCTATCACCTATTTACTTTACTCGCACTGTTTACTTTACTCACATACTATTATCACTTTCCACTCGATACGCTCATACCCTTTGTTTCAAGCAAACCGGTGAGATTGACAACCTCATCGCAAGTTGGGAACAAAGTATTTGGTTGTGTTGTGTGCAGGTTCTGCGTTGCAGCTAGCAAGCAAAGCTTGTACGAGGCGCCATATATAAATTGTTCAAAGCTGTCGCAAACTAGCAAGCATCACCTTCAGTCGTATTGTCTGCTCTTCTCCTGATCGACATAACATTAGTTTCTTAACTAAGGGAAAACTAGCTGCTATACTCATCACACCTTCCTCTTGGGGTTCCCAACGGGCTGATCATTTACCACGCATCAAGCTAATTTTCTAGCGTCGTTGCCGGGGACTAAAGAAGAATAAGCTCCCACATCAACTACACTTTCCCACATCAACTTGGCACCAGCTAGGTACCCTGAGAATCACTAGGGTTCATTCTTTGTAAGTCCTAAATGCGGCAGAAGAGTGGGTTTGACCGGTATCCCGAAGTCAAATCCAAGGGGATTGAGTTTGAAGTAGGTGGTAAGTATCTGTTCCGACAGTTAACTGACCTCTTGATCCGTCAGAGTTGTCAGGCTTGTTCATCAAAACCCCCTTGCAAAATATTATCATAAAATAAATCAAAAGACCAAGTCGAAGATTTGAAGATATGAAGAAGTCAAAGAATTGATCAAGTTGAAGAATTGAAGATTAGAGATTCAACCTGAATCTGCAATTCTGGTATAATCTCAGGGGCTACTGACAAGGGTATAGTTAATAGAACCCATTAGTTGGGTACCCCTAAGGCCCGTTAAGCTAGGCCCAACTGTAATGATAGTCGAGATACGAGTTCTTACCGTATGTCAATGTTGTAATCTGTATCGGACCCTACCCGATCCTCGAGACCTGGCCACCTATATATAGGGGCCAGGAGGGGACAGTGTAGGGCAGATTGAAAGCAAGCCAGGTTAAATACCCAAGTTTACTTTCGATATACACATATTTTGACTAATCTTACCTTCGAGTTCATCCGATGCCCTATCTCCCCGATCCTAAGTCCTTCATTTAGGATATTTATCGAGTTAACCCTCATCATCAGCAGCTAATTTTTTGACGCCGTTGCCTGGGAAGAAGTGGAAGACCTCTGCAAGGAGAGTTTTTCGCACGCACATCCTTTACTTTGTTTTAAGTTTTGCTTTACTTTATTTTTACTTGCATCATTTTATATCAAAAACCCAAAAAAATTAGAATCCTTGGTAGTTGTTTTTACTTGTCTACTTTAGTTTTGCTGAAATGGCTACTCCTAAAAATACCAAGTTATGTGACTTTACTAGCACGAACAATAGTGATTTTATCTGCTCTCCTATTGCGCCACCTGCTTCTGATGCAAATTTTTATGAGATTAAGCCTGCTTTATTGAACCTTGTTATGAAAGAGCAATTTTTTGATGCTAGTACTGATGATGCTGCAGCTCATCTCAACAATTTTGTTGAGCTATGTGAGATGCAGAAGTATGATAATATTGATGGTGATATTATTAAGCTCAAGTTGTTTTCTTTTTTTTGAGAGGAAAAGCTAAAGATTGGTTGCTGTCTTTGACTAAGAATAGTATTGATTCATGAGCTAAGTGTAAGGATGCTTTTATTGGTAGATATTATCCTCCTGCTAAAATTATATCTCTGCGTAGCAATATTATGAAGTTTAGTCAGTATGATAATGAACATGTTGCTCAAGCTTGGGAAAGAATGAAATCTATGATAAAGAATTGCCCCACTCATGGACTGACTACGTGGATGATTGTCCAAAATTTTTATGCAGGACTGAATTTTTCTTTGAGGAACCTACTTGATTCAGCTGCTGGAGGCACTTTTATGTCCCTTACCTTGGGCGCCGCAACAAAGGTACTTGTCACATCCCAAAATTTTGGAATGTAAAATAAATAAAATAGGGACCATGTTTGCTTGTCTTGATTTGAAATTTCACAGGGAATTAAAACTTTTTGATTTATTTAAAAAGGCATTATCAGAAAAACCATTTCAAACGTTCTATTATTTCTTGAAGAACTCATTTGAGAGAATAAGTTTTCAAATACCAATTTTGTGTTATTTCAAATCCTATGCAAGCATACTTGCAAAGGAGAATGAAAACAAAATGAATTATACCAAATAAGGTTCACTTTATCAAAAAGGTATTTGAAAATAAAGTTCTTATTGAGTTATTATCTAAAACCCTAAAAGGATGAATTTAACCCTATTTCTATTTTTGGATTATGCACATAAGCCCTATTGGCCAAACCTATAAAATATTTTGAAAAGTTTGTATTATCATGAAAACTTGCTCCTTACTGTTTTGTAATGATATTTTGAGTTTTACAAAATTTTAGCATTTGGTTTGAATCAAATAGGAGCCAAAATGCAAAAGTTACAAAAGAATTAAGAAAACAGAAAAGAACAAAATGAAGAACACAAAAAATGAAGAAGAAGACTCGGGGAACCTTTCGGCCAAGCAGGAGAAACAGCCCACGGCCCACCCGGATTTTCCCGAACCGGTACACGTCAGCGCCGACACCATCGTCTTCCTCCACCCGGCAATCACGCGCGAGATCACCGCGAGGTTCGATTCTTCCCTGG
Source organism: Dactylis glomerata (assembly GCA_007115705.1). NCBI lineage: Eukaryota > Viridiplantae > Streptophyta > Magnoliopsida > Poales > Poaceae > Dactylis > Dactylis glomerata. The sequence continues at coordinate 355,572 of QXEO01000712.1, forward strand.
CAAAATCCCGTTGATTTAGGTCATAAAAACTTGCCCCGTTTGATCCTATTTAATCCCCCGCACCCCCTCTCTGATTCCCCTCTCCATTCCCCCAACCCCCGCACCCTATCGCCACAAGGCCGCCACAAATTTCTTCGCCCAAGACCGCATTACTGCAGCCGTGCGAGCAAGATTTCGGCGCGGTAAGGTAACCCTGGAGCTCGTTTTTTATCTTTGTCGACTCCTTGTAACCTTGCGTATCTTCTGAATCTCTTCTTGTATTATCTTACGCAAGCTAATCGAGGGCGCCGTCCTAAACTGCTTCACCGTCGTCGGCACACACCAGAGCGCTGCCGTCCTCGTCTTCGAACACTGCTAACGCTCGGTAATGGCTTCGTGCTTTAGTCTGAAACGTATAGCTGAGATCCATCCTTAACCCTTAGATCTAAATCTAAGCATCCCTGTTTGGCCACTCAACTGAACCGGTTATATTATTTTAGTGATCGATCGGTGCATTTGGGTGCTAGCTCATTCAGATAATAAAATTTGTAAAATTTCATATCCCTCAATTTAGAGATTAGTTCTCGATGGTTGTTCTGGCATTAAGTTTATAATTAAATCCTCTACAACTTCCGTGTAGAAAGTTTTTCCATCCGAGCAACTTTTTCGGATCACTTTTCGGATGTCATTAAAATTTAACCGCAAAATGTTTAATCGTGTAAAATTTATATCTTTTGATCTATTTATTCAAATCATGCAAAAAATATACCCTTGAACTCATAAAAATATGAACAGCATATTGGAATGATAAAATTTGACTTTTGAACTATTTCAAAATATGTGATTTTGAGTATTTTGCATCATAGGTTTAATTCTATAAATAATTTCAACATAGTTCCTTTTGAAAAAAAAAATTTGTCATATGAAAATTTGTGCTTTTTCATGGAGTCCTAATAACCATCTAATTATACCTACGACTTAGTGAAAATCTCCTCACTATCGATGCCTAAGTGCGAAACCTATCAACTCTGTCTTACCCAAAAACTTATAAGTAGTTGACTCTCAATCCCATCCGCTATGACCAAGTCGGAAGAAAGGAAACGTCGGATGAGAAGGCCAATCCAAAGAGAAGGCAAGGAGAATCAAGATGCTCCACGAGAAGTGACTTCGGAAGAACAAGATGTCTCATTACTTAGAGTTTATCTAACTTCTCAACCCAGCCCTGCGACACAGAACTTCCAAGACTTAGAAATTTTCAACGACGACGATGAGCTACGCGCCAAGTCAAGGAGAAGATATTTGAAGATGCAAGACAAGAATTCCACGACAAGAAGTTCGGGGAGAAGAAGAAGATGATGATAAGAATGAGAAATTTCACGCCTCGAGATTTAGTCTAAGTATTTCTATCTCGTCTGAAGACCATGGAGAAGAAGCACAAAGATAATACCAAGTCTAAAGAAAGGGCAAACAGAAGAGAAGACAATCTAAAGAGAAGATAAGAAGAATCAAGATGCTTCAGGAGAAGGGACTCCAAAGAATGAGATGATGAGAGTGATGAACCAAATGACTTAGAATTTATATCTCTAACTTCTCAACATAATCCTAAGAATTGACTTGAGCTATTTTGCTAAGCGTTTGATACCCTCTAACATTTTAGAAAACCCCATCAATCTTTAGAAGTCCTTGACTTAGCCATTCTCTCCATCCATATCAAGTCAACTTCATGCCAGGATCTTTTGTCCAATTATCACTAAGACTTTGAAGACTAAGCTAAAACAAATATGAATCTTTCCTTGTCTTTCTTGGTTAAGTTGCCTTGAATGGTGTGTTTATGTTGTGTTGCTTTCAATCTTGTAGTTGTACGGAGAGCTACGTGTGCTGAATTAAGAGAGGAACAATCTTCAGAAAACTACTAAGGCAAGTATCATTTTTTTCATGTTTCTATCTTTTCTATACAAGTTTTGTGATTGCGAGTATAAGTGCGTGCGTAGGGTTAGGTTGTTATTGCATGTGTAGGAGGGTTGTGCTATACAATGCAAACCCAATTAAGTATCCTTATTGATTGATAGAAGATACCGTAGGAATTGGTTGCTTAGCTATGCTTGTAGACAAAGATCGGATACTATATCAAGAGATTGGACTATTGAAGGGAAGGCTCTACCTTGATAGAAAAGTATGGATGGTGGATGACCTGCATGGAATTGGTTTGAACACCCTTGGAAGCGTAGATTTTTGAAGGGGATGAACTAATTATATTTGTTATCTTAAGGGTTTACTGTGGTAGGAGCAGTGTTACCTTTTATTCTGAATTGGATTCACTGTGGCAGGAGCAGTGTTATCCTTTAATATTTGACTTTGGTTCACTGTGGTAAGAGCAGTGTAACCTCTTTGTGGTCCACTGTGGTTGGAGCAGTGTTACCTCTTATATGTATCTTGGTCCACTGTGGTTGGAGCAGTGTTACCTCTTATATGTATCTTGGTTCACCGTGGAAGGAGCGGTGTTACCACCTAAGTTGACCCTTGGTTCACTGTGGAAGGAGTAGTGTTACCACTTAGTTGTCACATGACCATTAAAATTTTATAATTTTTGTCCCTCTCGAACATTGAGGAAGCACTAGGGATTACTACAAGTTTTGAAGGGAAAGATTGAAGTCTTTGAAAATATCATGACACAATTTATAGCCTCGAACTCTACTTAGCCAAATATTTCTTGTGTAGATATGAGTGTATTTTATTTTCTTTCTTGTGACACTTGCCAATACATTTCAAATGTATTGACCCTTCGTGGCTGCAACGTTTCATGTTGCAGATTTAGGTGACAAGTAAGGCACACCAGGGTTACGAGTCTATCCGCAGCATGTTCGCCTGTGGCACATGAAGAAGAAGGACTCCATGCTATTCTTAATTTCGTTGTAAACTCTAAAAGCTTTATGCTATGAGCATTGTAAAGTTTCTTTATGTAATTGCTGGATCATGCGATGTAATAAAATGACCTTTGTTTCTTGATATTACATCTTAAACTGTGTGTGCTAGCGTTGATCCAGGGACTAGCACTGAAAAGCATAGGGATCTTCATCTTTAAAAGGTGAGGTCACTACAGATGGTATCAGAGCATTGTGTTGCCCTTAGGTTCGTGACCCTAGGATTGGACAATGACCCCTTAGAAAATAGGAGTTGCTCTTATTTCTAAGTTAAAATTTAAACACTCAATACCTCGTAAACTCTTCCCATAGTCATTTTAGTTTCTACTCCTCCTCATTTCAACTCAAAGATGAAGAGCTTCAGCTTCAACACCGCCAAGGACTTCAAGAGCACCTTCTTCGGAACTCGTCTTCGTGACATCATCAACATACTAACTCTACCTATCCCTATCATTGAAGGAAGCAAGTTGAAGAAAATGAAGAAGGAAAGCTTGTGTGTCAATACTTCTAGGACTTAGAAATTCTTAGTACGGAACTTGATAATAGTAGGACAACTAACTACTTAACAAATGATGAGCTATGCCACCAACTAAAGAGAAAGAACAATGCTACGTGGAGCAAGAAGATAAGATCAAGACAAAGGACGCAAAGATCAAAGCTCAGGACAAGAAGTTCAAGAATCAAGAGAAGAAGGTCCAAGAGAATAAGTAGATTAGAGAGAATAATGTGATGGTAAGAGCAACGAATTCGAGTTAGGACCCGGCCATGAAGTGATTGTGAAGCTACGTGCCAAGAAGAGAGAGCTTCAATCGAAGATCGACGCTCCAATTATGAAGGTGAAGAAGTACAAGACGATGTTTGATGACCACCATCATGGAAAAGGAAGTTGACTTGGAGGAATAGAGTAGTTAGTGAGACCACCATGTGGAATGCTATCTAGTGGGTTTGTTCTAACCTTCGTAACGTTTAACAACCCACATACTTTGAAGCTATTCGTGAGTTATGTGAATGCTTCTTTGTTTTTGAAGATTGTTTCCATGCATGTGTTGTGGGTAGGAAATTTTATTCCTTTAAACTCTATCTCTAAGTCTAACCTCGCCTATTTCAAACCCAACAGATGCCTCCTCTCCGCGCTTCTGAGGAACAGATGTAGCAGATGATGGAAGCCCAGGCTCAATTCATGCAAGTCATGACTCAGTTTCTTGCTAACGTTCAAGGCAACAACAATAACAATAACAACCCTCCACCACCACCACCCCCTCAGGTCGACATGCTTGCAAGGTTCTTAAGGCTTCGCCCTGCCAAGTTTTCATGTGCTGCTGAACCACTGGAGGCCATGGATTGGCTCTGTTCTGTTAACAAAGACTTGGTGACTACTGGTTGCACTGATGCTAAAAAAGTCAGGTTTGCAGCTCATCTATTGGAAGGACCAGCAGCAAGCTGGTGGGACACTTACCAGATCACTCACCCCATTGAAGAGGTGACTTGGAACTCATTCCAGGAAGGATTTCTGTAACACCCAAATTTCCAGAAATTCAAAGTGCCCGTTATGTATTCCACCACAATCCCAGAATCATTGTTGTGATACACATAACATAGTTGGTAACCAGTTCCATAGCCATTACAATATGAATAGTTCAAATACAAATGGTCATAGTGACCAAGTTCATATTACAACACAATATAGCAGCGGAATTAACGTCTTTGGGTCCATGCCTTCACCCTACATGCAATGGCGACTCAGGAGATGATCTTAGTTCTGGTACTCATCTTCATAACCTTCCTCCGGATAATCTTCCCCATAGTCTGGCCAAGTTGATAGCCAGGGACACAGCCATGAGTACATTGGATGCACTCGCAAACCGTCTTATAAACAAAATGATGAAGTAGATATGCATGGTTGATATGGTGGACTAAGCACTAAGTTTGTTTGCAAAAGCTATTTTTATTTCCCAAGAAGGTTCATTAGTAGAGAAGAAGATTTAATTCTCTAAGTTCAATCTAAAGAGGACTTCAAGTGTTGGTCAACAACAATGTCAAGTCAAGTCATTCACCAAGTTCAACTTAAGTTGTTAACATTCTTGACAAAAGTCAAGTACAGCTTGCCAACTGTCCATGACCGCGGACGCGGCTATTCGAATAGTTTTGAAACCTCTGCAGAGGGGTACACTTTACCCACAAGATTCGATAAATCTGCTGGGAGAAATCCACGGTTCGTCATACACCAAGTATGCGAGGTTCAGATAATCAAACAAACTCTTTCACTTGCTCACTCTAGTATAGGATCCTTCCCTAGAGCCCGAGACACGGAAATCTCTGTTCCGGCGTCTCTAGTTTTGCCCGCTCCGGGATGCTGAATGAATGGAAATTCCACCCGTTTTGGAAGTACCCGCGCACGGTGCACTTCTATAAAGGATGATACAAGGCCTCCCATACTAGGGTAAACAAGCTACGGACTAAGCCCCTTCCCATTTAGGGGTAATGTGGTCATACGGTATGGTTGGCTCACATAGTACATCACTTAGTATCATTTGACAAATACATTCCATAGTCCTTAGTTAAGATTATTTTCCTTTATAAAACCATCATGTATGAGAGGTCTCCAATTTAAGTTTTCAAGTTCAAGTCACCAAGTTCAAATGGGGTTCCTCTTAGAGATGGCATCAATTTTATTAGCGACTAAGCAACTACATTGAGGAATGATACCACTAAATAGGGTTGGATAAACTCAGCGTGATGCTCTTGTTAAGCAAGATATCACTACACAATTATTGTTCTACTCTAGCAATTCAATCATGCAATTTAATTTGGAAAGCAAGTAAATATGCTAGTTGAAATCTGGGTATTTGATTATGATTCAAAAGATGGCTTGCCTTGGTTGGCAAAGTGTCCGGGGTAGCCTTCTTCTTCTTCTTCTTCTTCTTCTTCTTGATAATATCCTCCCTCGGGCTCGTCTCCGGTAACACTAGCGTCTAACAATGATACAAAAAATGCACACAATCACCAAACTAGTACAAACAACACTTCAAGCATGCACACATGTTTTCAAACAGAGGTAACAACATATAACACTAATTTAGGTTGGGTTTCAATCATTTCCATTATTTGGAATTAGGTGTGCAAGTTCGAGTTTCTAATCACTACCGAGTAGTATTAAATTCCAAATACCTTCTACAAGTCCACATGAACTAAGATTAATACCTACAGATAGGTATTTGAAAATATGGTTTAATCAATAAGGGTTCCATAAAAATTTTGATTATAAATTTGAGTTTAACAAAATCCTATATGGCAAATGCCTATTTAACCATATAGGTAAATAGCATTTACTTTAAAAGGTTAAAAAATGGGATCTAATGCCATAGGCACATGGGTATCACTAATTGTGAATTTCTAAAGTTGGATTTATATTTTTAGGAATTTTATTTGAATTGATATGGATTTTTTAATTTGGAAAAGCTCCTGTTTTGTTATTTTTACTGCAACCACTATGTAAATCTAATTGTGTTGAAACCACTTCTAAAGGATAGCTTATGTTCTAAGGTTTCCAGAACATATTCATTTGTTAAATTTGAATTGGTAGATCTCCGGGAAAAATAAATATACGAAAGCATCTGAAAACTATTTCAGAATTTTTCCAAACCTAGATACCCCTTTTTTTTACCAGGGCTGGACACACGGGCTGAGCTGGGCCGGCCCAATAGGCTGCATGCTGGTGGTTGGCAAGAGAAAAAAAAAGAAAAATGCTGCTGACAAATGGGCCCGGCTTGTCAGAACTTAACCGAACCGGTATGTACGTGGTCATCTTCCTTGAGACAGAGGGCAGCTCACCGGCGGTACTGGGGAAGAGGGCGGCGCTGGGGTGCGGCGTAGAGGAAGAAGAGCTTGACGATGAGGTAGCAGAAAAGGTTGCAGATCTCCTCCTCCTCCGCCTGGTACAAGCAGCAGCTCGGGAGTTGGCCGGGAACGCCGGGAAGCAGAGGCAATCTGGAGCTCCGGCTTGCTCCGGCGAGCTCGGTTAAGGACACTAGAGAGAGGGAGAGGATGTCTAGGAGGCTCAGTGCAGTGGTGTGAGTTCACTGGAGTGCTTGGAGGCTCCTTTTATAGGCCAGAGAAGCAGGAGCGCGGGGTGGCCGGCATGGGCACGGGTTAGGGTTTCCGAGCGCATTCTTGTGGCCACAGTGGTTCTAGAAGGGCATGGGCGTGTCCGGCGGTGCTGTGGTGACGTAGGGAGCGTAGTGGCGCAGCAGGGTGACACTGCGGGGGCGCATGAGGTGACGGTGGTGACTTTCTTCGTCCTTCTCCATCGTGGCTTGGCACTACTAAGGCAGGGGATGGCGGGGGACATTGAGGTGACGCAGGGCATGGACTCGGCGAGCGTGGGCATGCAGGAGAGGCCATGCCTCCACTATTGGCAATAGTGCCATGTACTTGGTTTGAAAACTGCCCACCATGTGTTTGACCATATGCCCGCAAGAGACAAAGTTTTGAATTTTGAAAAATTTCCAATTGGGTTCTGTTCAGTAGCAGATAGGGATCCTAGGCATATGCTGGTTTGGTCTAGAGATGATGGTTTGGTCGAAAATGAAATAGATATGGGAATGGTCGATGTATAAGATTCAAACTTTGGCAGATGTTTGAGTGGGGTTCTGGTTTGAATTTTGTTTGAAACTTCTTGGTCAAATTAGTATGTGGTCTGGTCAAGCTCAACCTACTGACCACACACTTAGTTGAGTTACAGATTGCTTAATCTAAGTGTCCAAAGTAGGGTAGTGGTTAACTTTTTCTAGATCAAAATTTTCTTTTCTTTTCTTTATTTCTTTTGCTTCGGGTTTCTTTGGCTCTTGTAGTTCTTCTCTAATGCTTATGATGGTTAAGTTTTGCTTAACTAAACAATATACAACAATTTCTAACACACATGCAATCATAGAAAAACACTTACTCAAATGCTATGCATATATGCAATATGAGATGAAAAGTTTTATCTTAGTCCAATATTTGGCACTTGAATAAGAGGAAGTGGGTTACAAATTTTTGAGTTGTTACAATCTTCCCTCCTTAAAAAGAATCTCATCCTCGAGATTCACTAACTAAGAACTGAAAAGATTGGGAAATTCTTTCTGAAGGTAATCTTCTCGTTCCTAAGTAGCTTCATCTTCTGTGTGATTACTCCACTGAACCTTCAGAAACTTGATGCTCCGGGTTCGAGTGATTCGATATGCTTCCTTGAGGATACGGATAGGTACTTCATGATAGGTCAAATCCTTATTGATGTCCACAGAACGGTGATCAATATTCTTGAAGATTTCTGGCTTCTCCGGCACTTCGAGACATTTCCGAAGTAAAGACACGTGAAAAACATCATGCACTTCAGACAATTCAGGGGGCATTTCCAACTGATAAGACACTTCTCCTCTGCGGCCTAGTACCTTGAAGGGTCCAATATACCTTGGTGCCAACTTTCCTTTTACTTGGAATCTCTGCATTCCCTTGAGAGGTGATACTCTAAGGTAAACAAAATCTCCAATCTTGAAGGTCAGTTCTCTACGTCTCTTGTCAGCATAACTCTTCTGTCTAGACTGGGCTGCCTTGAGGTAATCATGAATCATGTGAACCTTCTCTTCAGCCTCTTGCAGAATGTCTGGTCCAAATATCTGACTGTCTCCGGTTTCTGACCAATTCAAAGGGGTATGGCACTTTCTTCCATATAAAGCTTCAAATGGGGCCATTTGCAAACTGGCTTGATAACTGTTATTGTAGGAAAATTCTGCGAAAGGCAGACAATCTTCTCACTTAGCTCCATAGGCTAGAACACAGGCTCGCAACATATCTTCAAGTATTTGATTCACTCTTTCAGTCTGTCCATCAGTCTGGGGGTGGTAAGCTGTGCTAAAGGCTAATTTTGTTCCCAAGGCTTGATGCAAACTTCTCCAAAATCTTGAGGTGAATTGGGTACCTCGATCAGAAACTATGGTTTTAGGGACTCCATGCAAACTAACAATTCTCGATAAATAGAGGTCTGCCAGCTATCCCGAGGTATAAGTGGTCTTGACAGGAATAAAGTGGGCCACTTTGGTTAGTCTATCCACAATGACCCAAATAGAGTCATTTCCGTGGCTAGACCTTGGAAATCCAGTGATGAAATCCATTCCAACTGATTCCGACTTCCATTCCGGAACTTGCAAAGGTTGCAGCAATCCCGCGGGACGTTGATGCTCAGCCTTGACCCTTTGACAAATATCACACTTGGATATGAATGATGCAATTTCACGCTTCATTCCATGCCACCAAAACTGTTCCTTTAAATCTTGATACATCTTGGTTCCACCAGGATGGATGGAGTAAGGGGTCTCATGGGCTTCCTTCATAATGACTTCCTTCAGTTTTGAATCAGCAGGCACACAAATACATCCTTTATACCAGAGAACTCCTTGATCATCTTCTTCAAATCCTGGCACTTTGCCGGAACTAATTCTGCGCTTAATTCTGTCAATACTCTCATTTTCCTTCTGGGCTTCTTTGATTTGGCTCATCAAGGTGGGTTGAAACTCAAGGTTGGCTAAGAATCCTTGACTGATTAGTTCCAATCCAAATTTTTCAAACTCTTGGTGCAACATGGGTTGCTCTTCTTTGATCATCATATTCAAGGTGCATGGCTTTCTACTCAATGTGTCGGCCACTACATTGGCCTTCCCGGGGTGATAATGAATTTCAAGATCATAATCCTTGATTAACTCTATCCATCTTCTTTGCCTCATGTTTAACTCCTTCTGGGTGAAGATATACTTCAAACTCTTGTGGTCAGTGTAGATTTCACAATAGTTTCCCATAAGATAATGCCTCCAAGTCTTCAAAGCTAGAACTACGGCTGCTAACTCCAGATCATGGGTCGGATAGTTTTCTTCATGAGGTCGAAGCTGCCGGGAGAGGTATGCTATGACCTTGCCTTCTTGCATTAACACACAACCAAGTCCAAGTTTGGAGGCATCACAATAGACATCAAAATTCTTGGTGATATCGGGCATGGTTAGGACGGGGGCAGTTACTAATCGCTTCTTGAGCTCTTGAAAACTTTCTTCACACTTAGGGGTCCATTCAAACTTCTTGTCCTTCTTCAACAATTGGGTCATGGGTCTGGCAGTGCTTGAAAATCCTTCAGCAAATTTACGGTAATATCCTGCTAATCCGAGAAAACCTCTAACTTCAGTTTGAGTGGTAGGGGCTTCCCATTCCATGACTGATTTGATCTTCTTTGGGTCTACTGATATTCCTCCAGCTGATAATACATGTCCTAAGAATCCAACTTCCTTCAACCAAAACTCACACTTACTAAACTTGGCGTAAAGCTGGTGCTCTCTCAGAGTCTCTAAGATTAATCTCAGATGGGTTGCATGCTCTTCTTCAGACTTGGAGTAAATAAGAATGTCATCAATGAAGACAATAACAAACTTATCCAAAAACTACATGAAAACCTTATTCATGAGATTCATGAAATAGGCAGGGGCATTGGTTAATCCAAAGGACATTACGGTGTACTCATACAATCCGTATCGGGTAGTGAAGGCAGTTTTAGGTATATCGGTTGCACAGATCTTCAGTTGATGGTATCCAGTTCTAAGGTCTATCTTTGAGAAAACTTGAGCTCCAGTCAATTGGTCAAACAGATCATCAATCTTTTGGAGAGGATACTTATTCTTGATGGTCACATCATTTAACTTGCGGTAATCAGTGCACAGTCGGCTGGAACCATCACTTTTATCCACAAACAAGACGGGTGATCTCCAAGCAGAAGAACTTGGCTGAATCAATCCCTTACTCAAAAGGTCATCCAATTGCTTCTGTAACTCTACTAGTTTAGCTCGGTTCATGCGATAGGGTCGTTGGGCTATGGATCCAGTTCCGGGGATAAGCTCAATGATAAACTCAATATCCCGATCCGGTGGCATTCCGGGTAGCTCATCGGGAAAAATATCTGGGTACTCACAGACGATGGGAACTTGCTCTATAGTTGGTCCTGAGATACTCTTGTGACATCTGGGGATTTGGGTGGGTTTAACTGACACATGCTTTACTACAATTCCATGGCTACTCCTCATAGTGATGGTCTTTTTGGCACAATCTATCATCCCTTGATGTTGAGACATCCAATCCATACCCAAGACTACTTCCAATCCCTTGGTTCCTAACACAATCAAACTGGCTAAGAATGATATCCCATGGATTTCTATGGGCACTGCCAAGCAGGTCCAACTAGCTTTTGTTATTGACCCAGGTATTTGCACAGACATGGTATTTTTCAGGGGTGTTGGTTGAAGTCCACTTTTATCAATGAATAACTGAGTAACAAATGAGTGTGAAGCTCCAGAATCAAATAGAACTCTTGCAGGAACTGAGTTAACAGGGAACATACCAAGCACAACGTCGGTTGCTTCCTAAGCTTCTTCAACATTCATGTGTTTCAGACGGCCTCGAGGGTGAGGCTGGTTCCTGGGTGGATAATTCTTGCCATTTCCCACACGGCGCTGTTGCTGAGCAGGAGCAGTGGTCTTAGATGCATCATTTAGCTTCTTCAGGCATTCATTGGAGTAGTGCCCCTTGATTTCGCACTCATAACAGGTAACACCAGACTTGTCACCAGACTTGGGTAGCGCAGGTGTGCCATTTGGCCTTGGAGTGTTGGAGTTGAAGTTGTTGCCATTAGGTCTTGGAGGTGTACGGTTGAAGTTGTTGCCATTAGGTCTTGGAGGTGTACGGTTGAAGTTGTTGCCGGTCAGACAGTTGGGAAAGTTGGGACGTGGAGCAGGTGTAGAGGGCCTCATAGGTCTAGGGGCAAAACCCATAGGAAGATTTCCCCTTGGCTTCTGCAAGTTGCTTGAATTGGCCTGATACATCATACGGCGCTTGTGGTTCTCTGCAGCTTGCTTGAGTTTGCCTTCCATCTGAATGGCAGAGTCAACCAATGACTCAAGGTCTGCAAAGGGAATGCTGACCAAGACACATTGCATCTCATCATGAAGTCCATTCAGAAACCTTTCTTGCTTCTTTTCATTGGTGTTGGTGTCATCTGGGGCATACCTAGACAAGGTAAGGAACTTGTCACGGTAGTCAACCACAGATAGGGAACCTTGCTTCAGATTTCTGAACTCATCTCTCATCCTTTTAACTAATCCCAAAGGAACATGGGCTTTGCTGAACTTGCTCTTGAACTCCTCCCAAGGCATCACATACCCTTGGGCTCGCATTGCCCGGGTGCTATCCCACCAAGCTCTTGCGGCTCCCGCAAGATAGTGGGTGGTGTACAAGACCTTCTCATTCTCGCCTACTCTGGCGACTTCCAGATTGTTCTCCATTGTACGAAGCCAATCATCAGCATCTAAGGGTTCTTCAGACTTAGTGAACATGGGTGGATTGGTGTTTTGAAAACTCCTTAACTTGGATCGGTGATCACCATTGCCATTGTTCTCTCCTTCACCATGGCCATTTCCATTGTCATTGTTGTGGTTCATTGCCATCTGGGTTAGCTGCTAAAGAGTGGCCAAGTTAGCTTGGCACTCAGCTCGGGCTGCTTCCCGATCTTCCATGATCAACCTTAGTAGATGTGCTACTTCCGGGTTTGGGGGTGGGGGTACTCGCGGCATCTGAAGATAATGTGTGTAAGACAAGAGGGAAAAACTAATTGCTAAGTTCTGAATGTAAAACCAATGATGCAATTTAGTCTTACTAAGGCCTTAAGGGCCAAATTCATATTTCATTCAACAAACATCAAACATACCACACATACGAGTTCACACATTACAAATAGTTTTCATCAAACCATTGCGACTCATCTACTAGAGAGGGGGATACAACTCACACCTACACGAAGTGACTTAAAGTAAACTCATAACTAGATAACACAGGGATCTCCAACTCTAAACACCGGGCTCCTCTGGGTCTTCCTCCTCATCATCCACAATGAATCCAGCATCCTCCTCATGCTCCGAATCATCAAGGTCCTCCATGAAGTCATCCTCGTCACTAATGAGGGCATTATCCTCCTTGCGGAGATCAATGCCTTCCTCCTCACCAAGGTGGCTCTCTAGACTCTCAATGTACTCAGTCAGCTTAGCCACATTGGCCTTCAACTCCTCAATGATCTGATCCCTCTCATCACGCTGGCGGCGAAGGCTCTTGCGATCCTTGGCAAGGATCCTTATGGTGCTCCTTGCCTCCACAAGTGCAAAGTGCTCAAGGTTGGCCTTGGTACGGGCATGATCTGCCTCCTGCTGGGTGGAGTACAGCAAGAAGTCCATGTGATCGATATAGGTACTCGGCTCATTTTGCCCTGGCATGTTTGCGGGACGCCCGTCCGCATCACGCCGAGCAAAGTTCCTAAAGCGCTCCACCTAGACCTCCTCAACATGCAGTCCGCATAAGCGGGCAAGCATCTCCTGCATACCTCGGACCAAACCATCGGCCCAAGTGTTCTCCACAAGCTCAAACTTGATCCTTGGAGAACTTAGATCTCCCTTCTTGCCATGGCAACTTGCCCTGATAAGCCACCGAAGCTCTCTATCCGGGTGCTTATTAAGCACGACTCCCTTGAACTCCGGATACAGACGATCCAGGAACAAGGTCAGGGTGGTGAGGTCGCGCTAGAAACAAAGGCTGCCACCATGGCCCAACTGGTACTGCTCAGTGAATACCGGGGCCATCTACAAAATTTTAGATTAGATTAAGTTAGTGATCAACTCAAGTGTGCAAAATTTTAAGTAGGCAAAAACTGAATCATGTACACAGCTTTGTAAAATAGAGAGGAAAAGACCAAGCAATTTTAACCCATTACTTATCTCTTTGCTTTTATAAAGGTTTCATCTAACGCCCATTCTAACTAAGGTCTCCTATGGTCAGCCTAGGCTCTGGTACCAACTTGTAACACCCGAATTTCTAGAAATTCAAAGTGCCCGTTATGTATTCCACCACAATCCTATAATCATTGTTATGATACACATAACATAGTTGGTAACCAGTTCCATAGACATTACAATATGAATAGTTCAAATACAAATGGTCATAGTGACCAAGTTCATATTACAACACAATATAGCAGCGGAATTAACGTCTTTGGATCCATGCCTTCACCCTACAGGCAATGGCGACTCAGGAGATGATCTTAGTTCTGGTACTCATCTTCATAACCTTCCTCCGGATAACCTTCCCCATAGTCTGGCCAAGTTGATAGCCAGGGACACAGCCATGAGTACATTGGATGCACTCGCAAACCATCTTATAAACAAAATGATGAAGTAGATATGCATGGTTGATATGGTGGACTAAGCACTAAGTTTGTTTGCAAAAGCTATTTTTATTTCCAAGAAGGTTCATTAGTAGAGAAGAAGATTTAATTCTCTAAGTTCAATCTAAAGAGGACTTCAAGTGTTGGTCAACATCAATGTCAAGTCAAGTCATTCACCAAGTTCAACTTAAGTTGTTAACATTCTTGACAAAAGTCAAGTACAGCTTGCCAACTGTCCATGACCGTGGACGCAGCTATTCGAATAGTTTTGAAACCTCTGCAGAGGGGTACACTTTACCCACAAGATTCGATAAATCTGACGGGAGAAATCCACGGTTCGTCATACACCAAGTATGCGAGGTTCAGATAATCAAACAAACTCTTTCACTTGCTCACTCTAGTATAGGATCCTTCCCTAGAGCCCGAGACACGGAAATCTCCGTTCCGGCGTCTCTAGTTTTGCCCGCTCCAGGATGCTGAATGAATGGAAATTCCACCCGGTTCGGAAGTATCCGCGCACGGTGCACTTCTATAAAGGATGATACAAGGCCTCCCATACTAGGGTAAACAAGCTACGGACTAAGCCCCTTCCCATTTAGGGGTAATGTGGTCGTACGGTATGGTTGGCTCACATAGTACATCACTTAGTATCATTTGACAAATACATTCCATAGTCCTTAGTCAAGATTATTTTCCTTCATAAAACCATCATATATGAGAGGTCTCCAATTCAAGTTTTCAAGTTCAACTCACCAAGTTCAAATGGGGTTCCTCTTAGAGATGGCATCAATTTTATTAGTGACTAAGCAACTACATTGAGAAATGATACCACTAAATAGGGTTGGATAAACTCAGCGTGATGCTCTTGTTAAGCAAGATATCACTACACAATTATTGTTCTACTCTAGCAATTCAATCATGCAATTTAATTTGGAAAGCAAGTAAATATGCAAGTTGAAATCTGGGTATTTGATTATGATTCAAAAGATGGCTTGCCTCGGTTGGCAAAGTGTCCGGGGTAGCCTTCTTCTTCTTCTTGATAATATCCTCCCTCGGGCTCATCTCTGGTAACACTAGCGTCTAACAATGATACACAAAAATGCACACAATCACCAAACTAGTACAAACAACACTTCAAGCATGCACACATGTTTTCAAATAGAGGTAACAACATATAACACTAATTTAGGTTGGGTTTCAATCATTTCCATTATTTGGAATTAGGTGTGCAAGTTTGAGTTTCTAATCACTACCGAGTAATATTAACTTTCCAAACACCTTCTACAAGTCCACATGAACTAATATTAATACCTACAGATAGGTATTTGGAAATATGGTTTAATCAATAAGGGTTCCATAAAAATTTTGATTATAAATTTGAGTTTAACAAAATCCTATATGGCAAATGCCTATTTAACCATATAGGTAAATAGCATTTACTTTAAAAGGTTCAAAAATGGGATCTAATGCCATAGGCAGATGGGTATCACTAATTCTGAATTTCTAAAGTTGGATTTATATTTTAGGAATTTTATTTGAATTGATATGGATTTCTAAGTTGGAAAAGCTCCTGTTTTGTTATTTTTACTGCAACCACTATGTAAATCTAATTGTGTTTAAACCACTTCTAAAGGATAGCTTATGTTCTAAGGTTTCCAGAACATATTCATTTGTTAAATTTGAATCGGTAGATCTCCGGGAAAAATAAATATACGAAAGCATCTAAAAACTATTTTGGAATTTTCCAAACCTAGATACCCTTTTTTTTACCAGGGCGGACACACGGACTGAGCTGGGCTGGCCCAGCATGCTGGCGGTTGGCAAGAGAAAAAAGAAGAAAAACGCTGGTGACAAATGGGCCCGGCTTGTCGGAACTTAACCGAACCGGTATGTACGTGGTCATCTTCCTCGAGACAGAGGGCAGCTCACCGGCGGTACTGGGGAAGAGGATGGCGCTGGGGTGCGGCGTAGAGGAAGAAGAGCTTGATGATGAGGTAGCAGAAAAGGTCGCAGATCTCCTCCTCCTCCGCCTGGTACAAGCAGCAGCTCGGGAGGTGGCCGGGAACGCCAGGAAGCAGAGGCGCTCTGGAGCTCCGGCTTGCTCCGGTGAGCTCGGTCGAGGACACTAGAGAGAGGGAGAGGATGTCTAGGAGGCTCAATGCAGTGGTGTGAGTTCACTGGAGTGCTCGGAGGCTCCTTTATAGGCCAGAGAAGCAGGGGCGCGGGGTGGCCGGCATGGGCATGGGTTAGGGTTTCCGAGCGCGTTCCATGGCCACAGTGGTTCTAGAAGGGCATGGGCATGTCCGGCGGTGCTGTGGTGACGTAGGGAGCGTAGTGGCGCAGCAGGGTGACGAGGGGAGCAGTGGAACTGTGGGGGCGCATGAGGTGACGGTGGTGACTTTCTTCGTTCTTCTCTGTCGTGGCTTGGCACGAGCTAAGGCAGGGGATGGCGGGGGACGTTGAGGCGACGCAGGGCACGGACTCGGCGAGCATGGGCGTGCAGGAGAGGCCATGCCTCCACTGTTGGCAATAGTGCCATGTACTTGGTTTGAAAACTGCCCACCAGGTGTTTGACCATATGCCCGCAAGAGACAAAGTTTTAAATTTTGAAAAATTTCCAATTGGGTTCTGTTCAGTAGCAGATAGGGATCCTAGGCATATGCTGGTTTGGTCTAGAGATGATGGTTTGGTAAAAATAAAATAGATATGGGAATGGTCTATGTATAAGATTCAAACTTTGGCAGATGTTTGAGTGGGGTTCTGGTTTGAATTTTTGTTTGAAACTTCTTGGTCAAGTTAGTATGTGGTCTGGTCAAGCTCAACCTATTGACCACACACTTAGTTGAGTTACCGATTGCTTAATCTAAGTGTCCAAAGTAGGGTAGTGGTTAACTTTTTCTAGATCAAACTTTTCTTTTCTTTTCTTTATTTCTTTTGCTTCGGGTTTCTTTAGCTCTTGTAGTTCTTCTCTAATGCTTATGATGGTTAGGTTTTGCTTAACTAAACATATACAACAATTTCTAACACACATGCAATCATAGAAAAACACTTACTCAAATGCTATGCATACATGCAATATGAGATGAATAGTTTTATCTTAGTCCAATATTTGGCACTTGAATAAGAGGAAGTGGGTTACAAATTTTTGAGTTGTTACAATTTCGGGCTGCACACATTTCTTCTGGTGTGATTGGTCTGAAGAAGAAAGAGTTCCGTGACCTTAGACAGAAGTACCGCAGCGTGTCTGAGTACATCGATGAGTTCACCAATCTGTCCCGCTATGCACTGGATGACATTAACACTGATGCAAAAAGGAAGGAGAAGTTCCTAGAGGGCCTCAACGATGAATTAATCAATCCCTCTGTTTGTTGCTTACACTCCTACCTTCCAGTCTCTGCTGGATCAAGCTATAACTCTTGAGAGCAAGATGAAGCAGTCTGAAAACAGAAAGAGAAAGCATCATGTTAGCAAGTACCAAGAGCCTGTGCATAAGAGAAGCTTCCATAGTGGCAGTGGAGTTCTAGATTTCACAAGAATGGAGGAAACAACCAATATAATAATAGTGGAAATGGGCATGAGCACCACAAGGCGAATGGTCACCACCATGATGGCCATAAGAGTCACCACCACCACTTTGGAAGAGGAAATGGTAACAATCATAGAGGCATCGATGGTTACCACAATGACAACAACCTTGCAAAGAAAGATCTAAAACAAATCGAATGCTTCAAGTGTCACGAGATAGGTCATTATGCAAAGGATTGCACAGAAAATGGGAATAATGGTCAGAACTCCAATGAGAATGGAAGGAACAATAATAACAACGAGAACAACAAGCCTTCTATAGATCGAAGTAAAGGTCCAGTGCTTCAACTGTCGCGACTATGGACATTATGCCAACAAATGCCCAAAAGGGAATTCTTAAAGACACCAAGGGAAACCTTGTTGATGCAATAAGATAGCTAGATTCGTTTTAAGGGTGGTAGCACCCAAATGTATTCCGAACCCTTCTTTCTAGCCTCTACGAATCTCGGGACGAGATTCCTTTTAAGGGTGGTAGTCTGTCACATCCCAAAATTTGGAATGTAAATAAATAAAATAGGGACCATGTTTGCTTGTCTTGATTTGAAATTTCACAGGGAATTAAAACTTTTGATTTATTTAAAAAGGCATTATCAGAAAAACCATTTCAAACGTTCTATTATTTCTTGAAGAACTCATTTGAGAGAATAAGTTTTCAAATACCAATTTTGTGTTATTTCAAATCCTATGCAAGCATACTTGCAAAGGAGAATGAAAACAAAATGAATTATACCAAATAAGGTTCACTTTATCAAAAAGGTATTTGAAAATAAAGTTCTTATTGAGTTATTATCTAAAACCCTAAAAGGATGAATTTAGATCCTATTTCTAGTTTTGGATTAATGCACATAAGCCCTATTGGCCAAACCTATAAAATATTTTGAGAGTTTGTATTATCATGAAAACTTGCTCCTTACTGTTTTGGTAATGATATTTTGAGTTTTACAAAATTTTAGCATTTGTTTGGAATCAAATAGGAGCCAAAATGCAAAAGTTACAAAAAAATTAAGAAAACAGAAAAGAACAAAATGAAGAACACAAAAAATGAAGAAGAAGACTCGGGGAACCTTTCGGCCAAGCAGGAGAAACAGCCCACGGCCCACCCGGATTTTCCCGACCGGTACACGTCAGCGCCGACACCATCGTCTTCCTCCACCCGGCAATCACGCGCGAGATCACCGCGAGGTTTCGATTTCTTCCCTGGCAAAATCCCGTTGATTTAGGTCATAAAAACTTGCCCGTTTGATCCTATTTAATCCCCCGCACCCCCTCTCTGATTCCCCTCTCCATTCCCCCAACCCCCGCACCCTATCGCCACAAGGCCGCCACAAATTTCTTCGCCCAAGACCGCATTACTGCAGCCGTGCGAGCAAGATTTCGGCGCGGTAAGGTAACCCTGGCGCTCGTTTTTTATCTTGTCGACTCCTTGTAACCTTGCGTATCTTCTGAATCTCTTCTTGTATTATCTACGCAAGCTAATCGAGGGCGCCGTCCTAAACTGCTTCACCGTCGTCGGCACAACACCAGAGCGCTGCCGTCCTCGTCCTTCGAACACTGCTAACGCTCGGTAATGGCTTCGTGCTTTAGTCTGAAACGTATAGCTGAGATCCATCCTTAACCCTTAGATCTAAATCTAAGCATCCCTGTTTGGCCACTCAACTGAACCGGTTATATTATTTTAGTGATCGATCGGTGCATTTGGGTGCTAGCTCATTCAGATAATAAAATTTGTAAAATTTCATATCCCTCAATTTAGAGATCAGTTCTCGATGGCTGTTCTGGCATTAAGTTTATAATTAAATCCTCTACAACTTCCGTGTAGAAAGTTTTTCCATCCGAGCAACTTTTTCGGATCACTTTTCGGATGTCATTAAAATTTAACCGCGAAATGTTTTAATCGTGTAAAATTTATATCTTTTAATCTATTTATTCAAATCATGCAAAAAATATACCCTTGAACTCATAAAAATATGAACAGCATATTGGAATGATAAAATTTGACTTTTGAACTATTTCAAAATATGTGATTTTGAGTATTTTGCATCATAGGTTTAATTCTATAAATAATTTCAACATAGTTCCTTTTGAAAAAAAAATTTGTCATATGAAATTTGTGCTTTTCATGAAGTCCTAATAACCATCTAATTATACCTACGACTTAGTGAAAATCTCCTCACTATCGATGCCTAAGTGCGAAACCTTATCAACTCTGTCTTACCCAAAAACTTATAAGTAGTTGACTCTCAATCCCATCCGCCATGACCAAGTCGGAAGAAAGGAAACGTCGGATGAGAAGGCCAATCCAAAGAGAAGGCAAGGAGAATCAAGATGCTCCACGAGAAGTGACTTCGGAAGAACAAGATGTCTCATTACTTAGAGTTTTATCTAACTTCTCAACCCAGCCCTGCGACACAAAACTTCCAAGACTTAGAAATTTTCAACGACGACGATGAGCTATGCGCCAAGTCAAGGAGAAGATATTTGAAGATGCAAGCCAAGAATTCCACGACAAGAAGTTTGGGGAGAAGAAGAAGATGATGATAAGAATGAGAAATTTCACGCCTCGAGATTTAGTCTAAGTATTTCTATCTCGTCTGAAGACCATGGAGAAGAAGCACAAAGATAATACCAAGTCTAAAGAAAGGGCAAACAGAAGAGAAGACAATCTAAAGAGAAGATAAGAAGAATCAAGATGCTTCAGGAGAAGGGACTCCAAAGAATGAGATGATGAGAGTGATGAACCAAATGACTTAGAATTTATATCTCTAACTTCTCAACATAATCCTAAGAATTGACTTGAGCTATTTTGCTAAGCGTTTGATACCCTCTAACATTTTAGAAAACCCCATCAATCTTTAGAAGTCCTTGACTTAGCCATTCTCTCCATCCATATCAAGTCAACTTCATGCCACGATCTTTTGTCCATTATCACTAAGACTTTGAAGACTAAGCTAAAACAAATATGAATCTTTCCTTGTCTTTCTTGGTTAAGTTGCCTTGAATGGTGTGTTTATGTTGTGTTGCTTTCAATCTTGTAGTTGTACGGAGAGCTACGTGTGCTGAATTAAGAGAGGAACAATCTTCAGAAAACTACTAAGGCAAGTATCATTTTTTTCATGTTTCTATCTTTTCTATACAAGTTTTGTGATTGCGAGTATAAGTGCGTGCGTAGGGTTAGGTTGTTATTGCATGTGTAGGAGGGTTGTGCTATACAATGCAACCCAATTAAGTATCCTTATTGATTGATAGAAGATACCGTAGGAATTGGTTGCTTAGCTATGCTTGTAGACAAAGATCGGATACTATATCAAGAGATTGGACTATTGAAGGGAAGGCTCTACCTTGATAGAAAAGTATGGATGGTGGATGACCTGCATGGAATTGGTTTGAACACCCTTGGAAGCGTAGATTTTGAAGGGGATGAACTAATTATATTTGTTATCTTAAGGGTTTACTGTGGTAGGAGCAGTGTTACCTTTTATTCTGAATTGGATTCACTGTGGCAGGAGCAGTGTTATCCTTTAATATTTGACTTTGGTTCACTGTGGTAAGAGCAGTGTAACCTCTTTGTGGTCCACTGTGGTTGGAGCAGTGTTACCTCTTATATGTATCTTGGTCCACTGTGGTTGGAGCAGTGTTACCTCTTATATGTATCTTGGTTCACCGTGGAAGGAGCGGTGTTACCACCTAAGTTGACCCTTGGTTCACTGTGGAAGGAGTAGTGTTACCACTTAGTTGTCACATGACCATTAAAATTTTATAATTTTTGTCCCTCTCGAACATTGAGGAAGCACTAGGGATTACTACAAGTTTTGAAGGGAAAGATTGAAGTCTTTGAAAATATCATGACACAATTTATAGCCTCGAACTCTACTTAGCCAAATATTTCTTGTGTAGATATGAGTGTATTTTATTTTCTTTCTTGTGACACTTGCCAATACATTTCAAATGTATTGACCCTTCGTGGCTGCAACGTTTCATGTTGCAGATTTAGGTGACAAGTAAGGCACACCAGGGTTACGAGTCTATCCGCAGCATGTTCGCCTGTGGCACATGAAGAAGAAGGACTCCATGCTATTCTTAATTTCGTTGTAAACTCTAAAAGCTTTATGCTATGAGCATTGTAAAGTTTCTTTATGTAATTGCTGGATCATGCGATGTAATAAAATGACCTTTGTTTCTTGATATTACATCTTAAACTGTGTGTGCTAGCGTTGATCCAGGGACTAGCACTGAAAAGCATAGGGATCTTCATCTTTAAAAGGTGAGGTCACTACAGATGGTATCAGAGCATTGTGTTGCCCTTAGGTTCGTGACCCTAGGATTGGACAATGACCCCTTAGAAAATAGGAGTTGCTCTTATTTCTAAGTTAAAATTTAAACACTCAATACCTCGTAAACTCTTCCCATAGTCATTTTAGTTTCTACTCCTCCTCATTTCAACTCAAAGATGAAGAGCTTCAGCTTCAACACCGCCAAGGACTTCAAGAGCACCTTCTTCGGAACTCGTCTTCGTGACATCATCAACATACTAACTCTACCTATCCCTATCATTGAAGGAAGCAAGTTGAAGAAAATGAAGAAGGAAAGCTTGTGTGTCAATACTTCTAGGACTTAGAAATTCTTAGTACGGAACTTGATAATAGTAGGACAACTAACTACTTAACAAATGATGAGCTATGCCACCAACTAAAGAGAAAGAACAATGCTACGTGGAGCAAGAAGATAAGATCAAGACAAAGGACGCAAAGATCAAAGCTCAGGACAAGAAGTTCAAGAATCAAGAGAAGAAGGTCCAAGAGAATAAGTAGATTAGAGAGAATAATGTGATGGTAAGAGCAACGAATTCGAGTTAGGACCCGGCCATGAAGTGATTGTGAAGCTACGTGCCAAGAAGAGAGAGCTTCAATCGAAGATCGACGCTCCAATTATGAAGGTGAAGAAGTACAAGACGATGTTTGATGACCACCATCATGGAAAAGGAAGTTGACTTGGAGGAATAGAGTAGTTAGTGAGACCACCATGTGGAATGCTATCTAGTGGGTTTGTTCTAACCTTCGTAACGTTTAACAACCCACATACTTTGAAGCTATTCGTGAGTTATGTGAATGCTTCTTTGTTTTTGAAGATTGTTTCCATGCATGTGTTGTGGGTAGGAAATTTTATTCCTTTAAACTCTATCTCTAAGTCTAACCTCGCCTATTTCAAACCCAACAGATGCCTCCTCTCCGCGCTTCTGAGGAACAGATGTAGCAGATGATGGAAGCCCAGGCTCAATTCATGCAAGTCATGACTCAGTTTCTTGCTAACGTTCAAGGCAACAACAATAACAATAACAACCCTCCACCACCACCACCCCCTCAGGTCGACATGCTTGCAAGGTTCTTAAGGCTTCGCCCTGCCAAGTTTTCATGTGCTGCTGAACCACTGGAGGCCATGGATTGGCTCTGTTCTGTTAACAAAGACTTGGTGACTACTGGTTGCACTGATGCTAAAAAAGTCAGGTTTGCAGCTCATCTATTGGAAGGACCAGCAGCAAGCTGGTGGGACACTTACCAGATCACTCACCCCATTGAAGAGGTGACTTGGAACTCATTCCAGGAAGGATTTCTGTAACACCCAAATTTCCAGAAATTCAAAGTGCCCGTTATGTATTCCACCACAATCCCAGAATCATTGTTGTGATACACATAACATAGTTGGTAACCAGTTCCATAGCCATTACAATATGAATAGTTCAAATACAAATGGTCATAGTGACCAAGTTCATATTACAACACAATATAGCAGCGGAATTAACGTCTTTGGGTCCATGCCTTCACCCTACATGCAATGGCGACTCAGGAGATGATCTTAGTTCTGGTACTCATCTTCATAACCTTCCTCCGGATAATCTTCCCCATAGTCTGGCCAAGTTGATAGCCAGGGACACAGCCATGAGTACATTGGATGCACTCGCAAACCGTCTTATAAACAAAATGATGAAGTAGATATGCATGGTTGATATGGTGGACTAAGCACTAAGTTTGTTTGCAAAAGCTATTTTTATTTCCCAAGAAGGTTCATTAGTAGAGAAGAAGATTTAATTCTCTAAGTTCAATCTAAAGAGGACTTCAAGTGTTGGTCAACAACAATGTCAAGTCAAGTCATTCACCAAGTTCAACTTAAGTTGTTAACATTCTTGACAAAAGTCAAGTACAGCTTGCCAACTGTCCATGACCGCGGACGCGGCTATTCGAATAGTTTTGAAACCTCTGCAGAGGGGTACACTTTACCCACAAGATTCGATAAATCTGCTGGGAGAAATCCACGGTTCGTCATACACCAAGTATGCGAGGTTCAGATAATCAAACAAACTCTTTCACTTGCTCACTCTAGTATAGGATCCTTCCCTAGAGCCCGAGACACGGAAATCTCTGTTCCGGCGTCTCTAGTTTTGCCCGCTCCGGGATGCTGAATGAATGGAAATTCCACCCGTTTTGGAAGTACCCGCGCACGGTGCACTTCTATAAAGGATGATACAAGGCCTCCCATACTAGGGTAAACAAGCTACGGACTAAGCCCCTTCCCATTTAGGGGTAATGTGGTCATACGGTATGGTTGGCTCACATAGTACATCACTTAGTATCATTTGACAAATACATTCCATAGTCCTTAGTTAAGATTATTTTCCTTTATAAAACCATCATGTATGAGAGGTCTCCAATTTAAGTTTTCAAGTTCAAGTCACCAAGTTCAAATGGGGTTCCTCTTAGAGATGGCATCAATTTTATTAGCGACTAAGCAACTACATTGAGGAATGATACCACTAAATAGGGTTGGATAAACTCAGCGTGATGCTCTTGTTAAGCAAGATATCACTACACAATTATTGTTCTACTCTAGCAATTCAATCATGCAATTTAATTTGGAAAGCAAGTAAATATGCTAGTTGAAATCTGGGTATTTGATTATGATTCAAAAGATGGCTTGCCTTGGTTGGCAAAGTGTCCGGGGTAGCCTTCTTCTTCTTCTTCTTCTTCTTCTTCTTGATAATATCCTCCCTCGGGCTCGTCTCCGGTAACACTAGCGTCTAACAATGATACAAAAAATGCACACAATCACCAAACTAGTACAAACAACACTTCAAGCATGCACACATGTTTTCAAACAGAGGTAACAACATATAACACTAATTTAGGTTGGGTTTCAATCATTTCCATTATTTGGAATTAGGTGTGCAAGTTCGAGTTTCTAATCACTACCGAGTAGTATTAAATTCCAAATACCTTCTACAAGTCCACATGAACTAAGATTAATACCTACAGATAGGTATTTGAAAATATGGTTTAATCAATAAGGGTTCCATAAAAATTTTGATTATAAATTTGAGTTTAACAAAATCCTATATGGCAAATGCCTATTTAACCATATAGGTAAATAGCATTTACTTTAAAAGGTTAAAAAATGGGATCTAATGCCATAGGCACATGGGTATCACTAATTGTGAATTTCTAAAGTTGGATTTATATTTTTAGGAATTTTATTTGAATTGATATGGATTTTTTAATTTGGAAAAGCTCCTGTTTTGTTATTTTTACTGCAACCACTATGTAAATCTAATTGTGTTGAAACCACTTCTAAAGGATAGCTTATGTTCTAAGGTTTCCAGAACATATTCATTTGTTAAATTTGAATTGGTAGATCTCCGGGAAAAATAAATATACGAAAGCATCTGAAAACTATTTCAGAATTTTTCCAAACCTAGATACCCCTTTTTTTTACCAGGGCTGGACACACGGGCTGAGCTGGGCCGGCCCAATAGGCTGCATGCTGGTGGTTGGCAAGAGAAAAAAAAAGAAAAATGCTGCTGACAAATGGGCCCGGCTTGTCAGAACTTAACCGAACCGGTATGTACGTGGTCATCTTCCTTGAGACAGAGGGCAGCTCACCGGCGGTACTGGGGAAGAGGGCGGCGCTGGGGTGCGGCGTAGAGGAAGAAGAGCTTGACGATGAGGTAGCAGAAAAGGTTGCAGATCTCCTCCTCCTCCGCCTGGTACAAGCAGCAGCTCGGGAGTTGGCCGGGAACGCCGGGAAGCAGAGGCAATCTGGAGCTCCGGCTTGCTCCGGCGAGCTCGGTTAAGGACACTAGAGAGAGGGAGAGGATGTCTAGGAGGCTCAGTGCAGTGGTGTGAGTTCACTGGAGTGCTTGGAGGCTCCTTTTATAGGCCAGAGAAGCAGGAGCGCGGGGTGGCCGGCATGGGCACGGGTTAGGGTTTCCGAGCGCATTCTTGTGGCCACAGTGGTTCTAGAAGGGCATGGGCGTGTCCGGCGGTGCTGTGGTGACGTAGGGAGCGTAGTGGCGCAGCAGGGTGACACTGCGGGGGCGCATGAGGTGACGGTGGTGACTTTCTTCGTCCTTCTCCATCGTGGCTTGGCACTACTAAGGCAGGGGATGGCGGGGGACATTGAGGTGACGCAGGGCATGGACTCGGCGAGCGTGGGCATGCAGGAGAGGCCATGCCTCCACTATTGGCAATAGTGCCATGTACTTGGTTTGAAAACTGCCCACCATGTGTTTGACCATATGCCCGCAAGAGACAAAGTTTTGAATTTTGAAAAATTTCCAATTGGGTTCTGTTCAGTAGCAGATAGGGATCCTAGGCATATGCTGGTTTGGTCTAGAGATGATGGTTTGGTCGAAAATGAAATAGATATGGGAATGGTCGATGTATAAGATTCAAACTTTGGCAGATGTTTGAGTGGGGTTCTGGTTTGAATTTTTGTTTGAAACTTCTTGGTCAAATTAGTATGTGGTCTGGTCAAGCTCAACCTACTGACCACACACTTAGTTGAGTTACAGATTGCTTAATCTAAGTGTCCAAAGTAGGGTAGTGGTTAACTTTTTCTAGATCAAAATTTTCTTTTCTTTTCTTTATTTCTTTTGCTTCGGGTTTCTTTGGCTCTTGTAGTTCTTCTCTAATGCTTATGATGGTTAAGTTTTGCTTAACTAAACAATATACAACAATTTCTAACACACATGCAATCATAGAAAAACACTTACTCAAATGCTATGCATATATGCAATATGAGATGAAAAGTTTTATCTTAGTCCAATATTTGGCACTTGAATAAGAGGAAGTGGGTTACAAATTTTTGAGTTGTTACAATCTTCCCTCCTTAAAAAGAATCTCATCCTCGAGATTCACTAACTAAGAACTGAAAAGATTGGGAAATTCTTTCTGAAGGTAATCTTCTCGTTCCTAAGTAGCTTCATCTTCTGTGTGATTACTCCACTGAACCTTCAGAAACTTGATGCTCCGGGTTCGAGTGATTCGATATGCTTCCTTGAGGATACGGATAGGTACTTCATGATAGGTCAAATCCTTATTGATGTCCACAGAACGGTGATCAATATTCTTGAAGATTTCTGGCTTCTCCGGCACTTCGAGACATTTCCGAAGTAAAGACACGTGAAAAACATCATGCACTTCAGACAATTCAGGGGGCATTTCCAACTGATAAGACACTTCTCCTCTGCGGCCTAGTACCTTGAAGGGTCCAATATACCTTGGTGCCAACTTTCCTTTTACTTGGAATCTCTGCATTCCCTTGAGAGGTGATACTCTAAGGTAAACAAAATCTCCAATCTTGAAGGTCAGTTCTCTACGTCTCTTGTCAGCATAACTCTTCTGTCTAGACTGGGCTGCCTTGAGGTAATCATGAATCATGTGAACCTTCTCTTCAGCCTCTTGCAGAATGTCTGGTCCAAATATCTGACTGTCTCCGGTTTCTGACCAATTCAAAGGGGTATGGCACTTTCTTCCATATAAAGCTTCAAATGGGGCCATTTGCAAACTGGCTTGATAACTGTTATTGTAGGAAAATTCTGCGAAAGGCAGACAATCTTCTCACTTAGCTCCATAGGCTAGAACACAGGCTCGCAACATATCTTCAAGTATTTGATTCACTCTTTCAGTCTGTCCATCAGTCTGGGGGTGGTAAGCTGTGCTAAAGGCTAATTTTGTTCCCAAGGCTTGATGCAAACTTCTCCAAAATCTTGAGGTGAATTGGGTACCTCGATCAGAAACTATGGTTTTAGGGACTCCATGCAAACTAACAATTCTCGATAAATAGAGGTCTGCCAGCTATCCCGAGGTATAAGTGGTCTTGACAGGAATAAAGTGGGCCACTTTGGTTAGTCTATCCACAATGACCCAAATAGAGTCATTTCCGTGGCTAGACCTTGGAAATCCAGTGATGAAATCCATTCCAACTGATTCCGACTTCCATTCCGGAACTTGCAAAGGTTGCAGCAATCCCGCGGGACGTTGATGCTCAGCCTTGACCCTTTGACAAATATCACACTTGGATATGAATGATGCAATTTCACGCTTCATTCCATGCCACCAAAACTGTTCCTTTAAATCTTGATACATCTTGGTTCCACCAGGATGGATGGAGTAAGGGGTCTCATGGGCTTCCTTCATAATGACTTCCTTCAGTTTTGAATCAGCAGGCACACAAATACATCCTTTATACCAGAGAACTCCTTGATCATCTTCTTCAAATCCTGGCACTTTGCCGGAACTAATTCTGCGCTTAATTCTGTCAATACTCTCATTTTCCTTCTGGGCTTCTTTGATTTGGCTCATCAAGGTGGGTTGAAACTCAAGGTTGGCTAAGAATCCTTGACTGATTAGTTCCAATCCAAATTTTTCAAACTCTTGGTGCAACATGGGTTGCTCTTCTTTGATCATCATATTCAAGGTGCATGGCTTTCTACTCAATGTGTCGGCCACTACATTGGCCTTCCCGGGGTGATAATGAATTTCAAGATCATAATCCTTGATTAACTCTATCCATCTTCTTTGCCTCATGTTTAACTCCTTCTGGGTGAAGATATACTTCAAACTCTTGTGGTCAGTGTAGATTTCACAATAGTTTCCCATAAGATAATGCCTCCAAGTCTTCAAAGCTAGAACTACGGCTGCTAACTCCAGATCATGGGTCGGATAGTTTTCTTCATGAGGTCGAAGCTGCCGGGAGAGGTATGCTATGACCTTGCCTTCTTGCATTAACACACAACCAAGTCCAAGTTTGGAGGCATCACAATAGACATCAAAATTCTTGGTGATATCGGGCATGGTTAGGACGGGGGCAGTTACTAATCGCTTCTTGAGCTCTTGAAAACTTTCTTCACACTTAGGGGTCCATTCAAACTTCTTGTCCTTCTTCAACAATTGGGTCATGGGTCTGGCAGTGCTTGAAAATCCTTCAGCAAATTTACGGTAATATCCTGCTAATCCGAGAAAACCTCTAACTTCAGTTTGAGTGGTAGGGGCTTCCCATTCCATGACTGATTTGATCTTCTTTGGGTCTACTGATATTCCTCCAGCTGATAATACATGTCCTAAGAATCCAACTTCCTTCAACCAAAACTCACACTTACTAAACTTGGCGTAAAGCTGGTGCTCTCTCAGAGTCTCTAAGATTAATCTCAGATGGGTTGCATGCTCTTCTTCAGACTTGGAGTAAATAAGAATGTCATCAATGAAGACAATAACAAACTTATCCAAAAACTACATGAAAACCTTATTCATGAGATTCATGAAATAGGCAGGGGCATTGGTTAATCCAAAGGACATTACGGTGTACTCATACAATCCGTATCGGGTAGTGAAGGCAGTTTTAGGTATATCGGTTGCACAGATCTTCAGTTGATGGTATCCAGTTCTAAGGTCTATCTTTGAGAAAACTTGAGCTCCAGTCAATTGGTCAAACAGATCATCAATCTTTTGGAGAGGATACTTATTCTTGATGGTCACATCATTTAACTTGCGGTAATCAGTGCACAGTCGGCTGGAACCATCACTTTTATCCACAAACAAGACGGGTGATCTCCAAGCAGAAGAACTTGGCTGAATCAATCCCTTACTCAAAAGGTCATCCAATTGCTTCTGTAACTCTACTAGTTTAGCTCGGTTCATGCGATAGGGTCGTTGGGCTATGGATCCAGTTCCGGGGATAAGCTCAATGATAAACTCAATATCCCGATCCGGTGGCATTCCGGGTAGCTCATCGGGAAAAATATCTGGGTACTCACAGACGATGGGAACTTGCTCTATAGTTGGTCCTGAGATACTCTTGTGACATCTGGGGATTTGGGTGGGTTTAACTGACACATGCTTTACTACAATTCCATGGCTACTCCTCATAGTGATGGTCTTTTTGGCACAATCTATCATCCCTTGATGTTGAGACATCCAATCCATACCCAAGACTACTTCCAATCCCTTGGTTCCTAACACAATCAAACTGGCTAAGAATGATATCCCATGGATTTCTATGGGCACTGCCAAGCAGGTCCAACTAGCTTTTGTTATTGACCCAGGTATTTGCACAGACATGGTATTTTTCAGGGGTGTTGGTTGAAGTCCACTTTTATCAATGAATAACTGAGTAACAAATGAGTGTGAAGCTCCAGAATCAAATAGAACTCTTGCAGGAACTGAGTTAACAGGGAACATACCAAGCACAACG
The DNA here is from genome assembly GCA_007115705.1 of Dactylis glomerata. Lineage (NCBI taxonomy): Eukaryota > Viridiplantae > Streptophyta > Magnoliopsida > Poales > Poaceae > Dactylis > Dactylis glomerata. The sequence continues at coordinate 385,851 of QXEO01000712.1, forward strand.
TCGGTTGCTTCCTAAGCTTCTTCAACATTCATGTGTTTCAGACGGCCTCGAGGGTGAGGCTGGTTCCTGGGTGGATAATTCTTGCCATTTCCCACACGGCGCTGTTGCTGAGCAGGAGCAGTGGTCTTAGATGCATCATTTAGCTTCTTCAGGCATTCATTGGAGTAGTGCCCCTTGATTTCGCACTCATAACAGGTAACACCAGACTTGTCACCAGACTTGGGTAGCGCAGGTGTGCCATTTGGCCTTGGAGTGTTGGAGTTGAAGTTGTTGCCATTAGGTCTTGGAGGTGTACGGTTGAAGTTGTTGCCATTAGGTCTTGGAGGTGTACGGTTGAAGTTGTTGCCGGTCAGACAGTTGGGAAAGTTGGGACGTGGAGCAGGTGTAGAGGGCCTCATAGGTCTAGGGGCAAAACCCATAGGAAGATTTCCCCTTGGCTTCTGCAAGTTGCTTGAATTGGCCTGATACATCATACGGCGCTTGTGGTTCTCTGCAGCTTGCTTGAGTTTGCCTTCCATCTGAATGGCAGAGTCAACCAATGACTCAAGGTCTGCAAAGGGAATGCTGACCAAGACACATTGCATCTCATCATGAAGTCCATTCAGAAACCTTTCTTGCTTCTTTTCATTGGTGTTGGTGTCATCTGGGGCATACCTAGACAAGGTAAGGAACTTGTCACGGTAGTCAACCACAGATAGGGAACCTTGCTTCAGATTTCTGAACTCATCTCTCATCCTTTTAACTAATCCCAAAGGAACATGGGCTTTGCTGAACTTGCTCTTGAACTCCTCCCAAGGCATCACATACCCTTGGGCTCGCATTGCCCGGGTGCTATCCCACCAAGCTCTTGCGGCTCCCGCAAGATAGTGGGTGGTGTACAAGACCTTCTCATTCTCGCCTACTCTGGCGACTTCCAGATTGTTCTCCATTGTACGAAGCCAATCATCAGCATCTAAGGGTTCTTCAGACTTAGTGAACATGGGTGGATTGGTGTTTTGAAAACTCCTTAACTTGGATCGGTGATCACCATTGCCATTGTTCTCTCCTTCACCATGGCCATTTCCATTGTCATTGTTGTGGTTCATTGCCATCTGGGTTAGCTGCTAAAGAGTGGCCAAGTTAGCTTGGCACTCAGCTCGGGCTGCTTCCCGATCTTCCATGATCAACCTTAGTAGATGTGCTACTTCCGGGTTTGGGGGTGGGGGTACTCGCGGCATCTGAAGATAATGTGTGTAAGACAAGAGGGAAAAACTAATTGCTAAGTTCTGAATGTAAAACCAATGATGCAATTTAGTCTTACTAAGGCCTTAAGGGCCAAATTCATATTTCATTCAACAAACATCAAACATACCACACATACGAGTTCACACATTACAAATAGTTTTCATCAAACCATTGCGACTCATCTACTAGAGAGGGGGATACAACTCACACCTACACGAAGTGACTTAAAGTAAACTCATAACTAGATAACACAGGGATCTCCAACTCTAAACACCGGGCTCCTCTGGGTCTTCCTCCTCATCATCCACAATGAATCCAGCATCCTCCTCATGCTCCGAATCATCAAGGTCCTCCATGAAGTCATCCTCGTCACTAATGAGGGCATTATCCTCCTTGCGGAGATCAATGCCTTCCTCCTCACCAAGGTGGCTCTCTAGACTCTCAATGTACTCAGTCAGCTTAGCCACATTGGCCTTCAACTCCTCAATGATCTGATCCCTCTCATCACGCTGGCGGCGAAGGCTCTTGCGATCCTTGGCAAGGATCCTTATGGTGCTCCTTGCCTCCACAAGTGCAAAGTGCTCAAGGTTGGCCTTGGTACGGGCATGATCTGCCTCCTGCTGGGTGGAGTACAGCAAGAAGTCCATGTGATCGATATAGGTACTCGGCTCATTTTGCCCTGGCATGTTTGCGGGACGCCCGTCCGCATCACGCCGAGCAAAGTTCCTAAAGCGCTCCACCTAGACCTCCTCAACATGCAGTCCGCATAAGCGGGCAAGCATCTCCTGCATACCTCGGACCAAACCATCGGCCCAAGTGTTCTCCACAAGCTCAAACTTGATCCTTGGAGAACTTAGATCTCCCTTCTTGCCATGGCAACTTGCCCTGATAAGCCACCGAAGCTCTCTATCCGGGTGCTTATTAAGCACGACTCCCTTGAACTCCGGATACAGACGATCCAGGAACAAGGTCAGGGTGGTGAGGTCGCGCTAGAAACAAAGGCTGCCACCATGGCCCAACTGGTACTGCTCAGTGAATACCGGGGCCATCTACAAAATTTTAGATTAGATTAAGTTAGTGATCAACTCAAGTGTGCAAAATTTTAAGTAGGCAAAAACTGAATCATGTACACAGCTTTGTAAAATAGAGAGGAAAAGACCAAGCAATTTTAACCCATTACTTATCTCTTTGCTTTTATAAAGGTTTCATCTAACGCCCATTCTAACTAAGGTCTCCTATGGTCAGCCTAGGCTCTGGTACCAACTTGTAACACCCGAATTTCTAGAAATTCAAAGTGCCCGTTATGTATTCCACCACAATCCTATAATCATTGTTATGATACACATAACATAGTTGGTAACCAGTTCCATAGACATTACAATATGAATAGTTCAAATACAAATGGTCATAGTGACCAAGTTCATATTACAACACAATATAGCAGCGGAATTAACGTCTTTGGATCCATGCCTTCACCCTACAGGCAATGGCGACTCAGGAGATGATCTTAGTTCTGGTACTCATCTTCATAACCTTCCTCCGGATAACCTTCCCCATAGTCTGGCCAAGTTGATAGCCAGGGACACAGCCATGAGTACATTGGATGCACTCGCAAACCATCTTATAAACAAAATGATGAAGTAGATATGCATGGTTGATATGGTGGACTAAGCACTAAGTTTGTTTGCAAAAGCTATTTTTATTTCCCAAGAAGGTTCATTAGTAGAGAAGAAGATTTAATTCTCTAAGTTCAATCTAAAGAGGACTTCAAGTGTTGGTCAACATCAATGTCAAGTCAAGTCATTCACCAAGTTCAACTTAAGTTGTTAACATTCTTGACAAAAGTCAAGTACAGCTTGCCAACTGTCCATGACCGTGGACGCAGCTATTCGAATAGTTTTGAAACCTCTGCAGAGGGGTACACTTTACCCACAAGATTCGATAAATCTGACGGGAGAAATCCACGGTTCGTCATACACCAAGTATGCGAGGTTCAGATAATCAAACAAACTCTTTCACTTGCTCACTCTAGTATAGGATCCTTCCCTAGAGCCCGAGACACGGAAATCTCCGTTCCGGCGTCTCTAGTTTTGCCCGCTCCAGGATGCTGAATGAATGGAAATTCCACCCGGTTCGGAAGTATCCGCGCACGGTGCACTTCTATAAAGGATGATACAAGGCCTCCCATACTAGGGTAAACAAGCTACGGACTAAGCCCCTTCCCATTTAGGGGTAATGTGGTCGTACGGTATGGTTGGCTCACATAGTACATCACTTAGTATCATTTGACAAATACATTCCATAGTCCTTAGTCAAGATTATTTTCCTTCATAAAACCATCATATATGAGAGGTCTCCAATTCAAGTTTTCAAGTTCAACTCACCAAGTTCAAATGGGGTTCCTCTTAGAGATGGCATCAATTTTATTAGTGACTAAGCAACTACATTGAGAAATGATACCACTAAATAGGGTTGGATAAACTCAGCGTGATGCTCTTGTTAAGCAAGATATCACTACACAATTATTGTTCTACTCTAGCAATTCAATCATGCAATTTAATTTGGAAAGCAAGTAAATATGCAAGTTGAAATCTGGGTATTTGATTATGATTCAAAAGATGGCTTGCCTCGGTTGGCAAAGTGTCCGGGGTAGCCTTCTTCTTCTTCTTGATAATATCCTCCCTCGGGCTCATCTCTGGTAACACTAGCGTCTAACAATGATACACAAAAATGCACACAATCACCAAACTAGTACAAACAACACTTCAAGCATGCACACATGTTTTCAAATAGAGGTAACAACATATAACACTAATTTAGGTTGGGTTTCAATCATTTCCATTATTTGGAATTAGGTGTGCAAGTTTGAGTTTCTAATCACTACCGAGTAATATTAACTTTCCAAACACCTTCTACAAGTCCACATGAACTAATATTAATACCTACAGATAGGTATTTGGAAATATGGTTTAATCAATAAGGGTTCCATAAAAATTTTGATTATAAATTTGAGTTTAACAAAATCCTATATGGCAAATGCCTATTTAACCATATAGGTAAATAGCATTTACTTTAAAAGGTTCAAAAATGGGATCTAATGCCATAGGCAGATGGGTATCACTAATTCTGAATTTCTAAAGTTGGATTTATATTTTTAGGAATTTTATTTGAATTGATATGGATTTTCTAAGTTGGAAAAGCTCCTGTTTTGTTATTTTTACTGCAACCACTATGTAAATCTAATTGTGTTTAAACCACTTCTAAAGGATAGCTTATGTTCTAAGGTTTCCAGAACATATTCATTTGTTAAATTTGAATCGGTAGATCTCCGGGAAAAATAAATATACGAAAGCATCTAAAAACTATTTTGGAATTTTTCCAAACCTAGATACCCTTTTTTTTACCAGGGCTGGACACACGGACTGAGCTGGGCTGGCCCAGCATGCTGGCGGTTGGCAAGAGAAAAAAGAAGAAAAACGCTGGTGACAAATGGGCCCGGCTTGTCGGAACTTAACCGAACCGGTATGTACGTGGTCATCTTCCTCGAGACAGAGGGCAGCTCACCGGCGGTACTGGGGAAGAGGATGGCGCTGGGGTGCGGCGTAGAGGAAGAAGAGCTTGATGATGAGGTAGCAGAAAAGGTCGCAGATCTCCTCCTCCTCCGCCTGGTACAAGCAGCAGCTCGGGAGGTGGCCGGGAACGCCAGGAAGCAGAGGCGCTCTGGAGCTCCGGCTTGCTCCGGTGAGCTCGGTCGAGGACACTAGAGAGAGGGAGAGGATGTCTAGGAGGCTCAATGCAGTGGTGTGAGTTCACTGGAGTGCTCGGAGGCTCCTTTTATAGGCCAGAGAAGCAGGGGCGCGGGGTGGCCGGCATGGGCATGGGTTAGGGTTTCCGAGCGCGTTCCCATGGCCACAGTGGTTCTAGAAGGGCATGGGCATGTCCGGCGGTGCTGTGGTGACGTAGGGAGCGTAGTGGCGCAGCAGGGTGACGAGGGGAGCAGTGGAACTGTGGGGGCGCATGAGGTGACGGTGGTGACTTTCTTCGTTCTTCTCTGTCGTGGCTTGGCACGAGCTAAGGCAGGGGATGGCGGGGGACGTTGAGGCGACGCAGGGCACGGACTCGGCGAGCATGGGCGTGCAGGAGAGGCCATGCCTCCACTGTTGGCAATAGTGCCATGTACTTGGTTTGAAAACTGCCCACCAGGTGTTTGACCATATGCCCGCAAGAGACAAAGTTTTAAATTTTGAAAAATTTCCAATTGGGTTCTGTTCAGTAGCAGATAGGGATCCTAGGCATATGCTGGTTTGGTCTAGAGATGATGGTTTGGTAAAAATAAAATAGATATGGGAATGGTCTATGTATAAGATTCAAACTTTGGCAGATGTTTGAGTGGGGTTCTGGTTTGAATTTTTGTTTGAAACTTCTTGGTCAAGTTAGTATGTGGTCTGGTCAAGCTCAACCTATTGACCACACACTTAGTTGAGTTACCGATTGCTTAATCTAAGTGTCCAAAGTAGGGTAGTGGTTAACTTTTTCTAGATCAAACTTTTCTTTTCTTTTCTTTATTTCTTTTGCTTCGGGTTTCTTTAGCTCTTGTAGTTCTTCTCTAATGCTTATGATGGTTAGGTTTTGCTTAACTAAACAATATACAACAATTTCTAACACACATGCAATCATAGAAAAACACTTACTCAAATGCTATGCATACATGCAATATGAGATGAATAGTTTTATCTTAGTCCAATATTTGGCACTTGAATAAGAGGAAGTGGGTTACAAATTTTTGAGTTGTTACAATTTCGGGCTGCACACATTTCTTCTGGTGTGATGGGTCTGAAGAAGAAAGAGTTCCGTGACCTTAGACAGAAGTACCGCAGCGTGTCTGAGTACATCGATGAGTTCACCAATCTGTCCCGCTATGCACTGGATGACATTAACACTGATGCAAAAAGGAAGGAGAAGTTCCTAGAGGGCCTCAACGATGAATTATCAATCCCTCTGTTTGTTGCTTACACTCCTACCTTCCAGTCTCTGCTGGATCAAGCTATAACTCTTGAGAGCAAGATGAAGCAGTCTGAAAACAGAAAGAGAAAGCATCATGTTAGCAAGTACCAAGAGCCTGTGCATAAGAGAAGCTTCCATAGTGGCAGTGGGAGTTCTAGATTTCACAAGAATGGAGGAAACAACCAATATAATAATAGTGGAAATGGGCATGAGCACCACAAGGCGAATGGTCACCACCATGATGGCCATAAGAGTCACCACCACCACTTTGGAAGAGGAAATGGTAACAATCATAGAGGCATCGATGGTTACCACAATGACAACAACCTTGCAAAGAAAGATCTAAAACAAATCGAATGCTTCAAGTGTCACGAGATAGGTCATTATGCAAAGGATTGCACAGAAAATGGGAATAATGGTCAGAACTCCAATGAGAATGGAAGGAACAATAATAACAACGAGAACAACAAGCCTTCTATAGATCGAAGTAAAGTCCAGTGCTTCAACTGTCGCGACTATGGACATTATGCCAACAAATGCCCAAAAGGGAATTCTTAAAGACACCAAGGGAACCTTGTTGATGCAATAAGATAGCTAGATTCGTTTTAAGGGTGGTAGCACCCAAATGTATTCCGAACCCTTCTTTCTAGCCTCTACGAATCTCGGGACGAGATTCCTTTTAAGGGTGGTAGTCTGTCACATCCCAAAATTTTGGAATGTAAAATAAATAAAATAGGGACCATGTTTGCTTGTCTTGATTTGAAATTTCACAGGGAATTAAAACTTTTTGATTTATTTAAAAAGGCATTATCAGAAAAACCATTTCAAACGTTCTATTATTTCTTGAAGAACTCATTTGAGAGAATAAGTTTTCAAATACCAATTTTGTGTTATTTCAAATCCTATGCAAGCATACTTGCAAAGGAGAATGAAAACAAAATGAATTATACCAAATAAGGTTCACTTTATCAAAAAGGTATTTGAAAATAAAGTTCTTATTGAGTTATTATCTAAAACCCTAAAAGGATGAATTTAATCCTATTTCTATTTTTGGATTATGCACATAAGCCCTATTGGCCAAACCTATAAAATATTTTGAGAAGTTTGTATTATCATGAAAACTTGCTCCTTACTGTTTTGTAATGATATTTTGAGTTTTACAAAATTTTAGCATTTGTTTGAATCAAATAGGAGCCAAAATGCAAAAGTTACAAAAAAATTAAGAAAACAGAAAAGAACAAAATGAAGAACACAAAAAATGAAGAAGAAGACTCGGGGAACCTTTCGGCCAAGCAGGAGAAACAGCCCACGGCCCACCCGGATTTTCCCGAACCGGTACACGTCAGCGCCGACACCATCGTCTTCCTCCACCCGGCAATCACGCGCGAGATCACCGCGAGGTTCGATTCTTCCCTGGCAAAATCCCGTTGATTTAGGTCATAAAAACTTGCCCCGTTTGATCCTATTTAATCCCCCGCACCCCCTCTCTGATTCCCCTCTCCATTCCCCCAACCCCCGCACCCTATCGCCACAAGGCCGCCACAAATTTCTTCGCCCAAGACCGCATTACTGCAGCCGTGCGAGCAAGATTTCGGCGCGGTAAGGTAACCCTGGCGCTCGTTTTTTATCTTTGTCGACTCCTTGTAACCTTGCGTATCTTCTGAATCTCTTCTTGTATTATCTTACGCAAGCTAATCGAGGGCGCCGTCCTAAACTGCTTCACCGTCGTCGGCACACACCAGAGCGCTGCCGTCCTCGTCTTCGAACACTGCTAACGCTCGGTAATGGCTTCGTGCTTTAGTCTGAAACGTATAGCTGAGATCCATCCTTAACCCTTAGATCTAAATCTAAGCATCCCTGTTTGGCCACTCAACTGAACCGGTTATATTATTTTAGTGATCGATCGGTGCATTTGGGTGCTAGCTCATTCAGATAATAAAATTTGTAAAATTTCATATCCCTCAATTTAGAGATCAGTTCTCGATGGCTGTTCTGGCATTAAGTTTATAATTAAATCCTCTACAACTTCCGTGTAGAAAGTTTTTCCATCCGAGCAACTTTTTCGGATCACTTTTCGGATGTCATTAAAATTTAACCGCGAAATGTTTAATCGTGTAAAATTTATATCTTTTAATCTATTTATTCAAATCATGCAAAAAATATACCCTTGAACTCATAAAAATATGAACAGCATATTGGAATGATAAAATTTGACTTTTGAACTATTTCAAAATATGTGATTTTGAGTATTTTGCATCATAGGTTTAATTCTATAAATAATTTCAACATAGTTCCTTTTGAAAAAAAAAATTTGTCATATGAAAATTTGTGCTTTTTCATGAAGTCCTAATAACCATCTAATTATACCTACGACTTAGTGAAAATCTCCTCACTATCGATGCCTAAGTGCGAAACCTATCAACTCTGTCTTACCCAAAAACTTATAAGTAGTTGACTCTCAATCCCATCCGCCATGACCAAGTCGGAAGAAAGGAAACGTCGGATGAGAAGGCCAATCCAAAGAGAAGGCAAGGAGAATCAAGATGCTCCACGAGAAGTGACTTCGGAAGAACAAGATGTCTCATTACTTAGAGTTTATCTAACTTCTCAACCCAGCCCTGCGACACAAAACTTCCAAGACTTAGAAATTTTCAACGACGACGATGAGCTATGCGCCAAGTCAAGGAGAAGATATTTGAAGATGCAAGCCAAGAATTCCACGACAAGAAGTTTGGGGAGAAGAAGAAGATGATGATAAGAATGAGAAATTTCACGCCTCGAGATTTAGTCTAAGTATTTCTATCTCGTCTGAAGACCATGGAGAAGAAGCACAAAGATAATACCAAGTCTAAAGAAAGGGCAAACAGAAGAGAAGACAATCTAAAGAGAAGATAAGAAGAATCAAGATGCTTCAGGAGAAGGGACTCCAAAGAATGAGATGATGAGAGTGATGAACCAAATGACTTAGAATTTATATCTCTAACTTCTCAACATAATCCTAAGAATTGACTTGAGCTATTTTGCTAAGCGTTTGATACCCTCTAACATTTTAGAAAACCCCATCAATCTTTAGAAGTCCTTGACTTAGCCATTCTCTCCATCCATATCAAGTCAACTTCATGCCACGATCTTTTGTCCAATTATCACTAAGACTTTGAAGACTAAGCTAAAACAAATATGAATCTTTCCTTGTCTTTCTTGGTTAAGTTGCCTTGAATGGTGTGTTTATGTTGTGTTGCTTTCAATCTTGTAGTTGTACGGAGAGCTACGTGTGCTGAATTAAGAGAGGAACAATCTTCAGAAAACTACTAAGGCAAGTATCATTTTTTTTCATGTTTCTATCTTTTCTATACAAGTTTTGTGATTGCGAGTATAAGTGCGTGCGTAGGGTTAGGTTGTTATTGCATGTGTAGGAGGGTTGTGCTATACAATGCAAACCCAATTAAGTATCCTTATTGATTGATAGAAGATACCGTAGGAATTGGTTGCTTAGCTATGCTTGTAGACAAAGATCGGATACTATATCAAGAGATTGGACTATTGAAGGGAAGGCTCTACCTTGATAGAAAAGTATGGATGGTGGATGACCTGCATGGAATTGGTTTGAACACCCTTGGAAGCGTAGATTTTTGAAGGGGATGAACTAATTATATTTGTTATCTTAAGGGTTTACTGTGGTAGGAGCAGTGTTACCTTTTATTCTGAATTGGATTCACTGTGGCAGGAGCAGTGTTATCCTTTAATATTTGACTTTGGTTCACTGTGGTAAGAGCAGTGTAACCTCTTTGTGGTCCACTGTGGTTGGAGCAGTGTTACCTCTTATATGTATCTTGGTCCACTGTGGTTGGAGCAGTGTTACCTCTTATATGTATCTTGGTTAACCGTGGAAGGAGCGGTGTTACCACCTAAGTTGACCCTTGGTTCACTGTGGAAGGAGTAGTGTTACCACTTAGTTGTCACATGACCATTGAAATTTTATAATTTTTGTCCCTCTCGAACATTGAGGAAGCACTAGGGATTACTACAAGTTTTGAAGGGAAAGATTGAAGTCTTTGAAAATATCATGACACAATTTATAGCCTCGAACTCTACTTAGCCAAATATTTCTTGTGTAGATATGAGTGTATTTTATTTTCTTTCTTGTGACACTTGCCAATACATTTCAAATGTATTGACCCTTCGTGGCTGCAACGTTTCATGTTGCAGATTTAGGTGACAAGTAAGGCACACCAGGGTTACGAGTCTATCCGCAGCATGTTCACCTGTGGCACATGAAGAAGAAGGACTCCATGCTATTCTTGATTTCATTGTAAACTCTGAAAGCTTTATGCTATGAGCATTGTAAAGTTTCTTTATGTAATTGCTATATCATGCGATGTAATAAAATGACCTTTGTTTCTTGATATTACATCTTAAACTGTGTGTGCTAGCGTTGATCCAGGGACTAGCACTGAAAAGCACAGGGATCTTCATCTTTAAAAGGTGAGGTCACTACAGTACTTGACAACATGATGGTAAATTATTCCGAATGGCACACTGAGAGAGCTCCACAAGGTAAGAAGGTAAATTCTGTTGAGGAAACCTCTTCCTTGAGTGATAAGATTGATACCATTATGGCTATGCTTGCTAATGATAGGACTCATGTTGATCCTAATAATGTTCCTTTAGCCTCTTTGGTTGCTCAAGAAGAGCATGTTGATGTGAACTTCATTAGAAATAATAATTTTAACAACAATGCTTATAGGAACAATTTTGCTAATAACAATTATAGGCCATATCCTTCTACCAATGGTAATGGTTATGGTAATTCTTATGGTAATTCCTACAACAACACTAGGGCCGCGCCCTCTGAACTTGAAGTCATGCTCAAAGACTTCATGGTAAAACAATCTGCTTTTAACAAGTCTGTTGAGGAAAAGTTAGGCAAAATTGATATTTTTGCTTCTAAAGTTGATAGCCTTGCTCATGATGTTGAACTTCTGAAATTAAAAGTGTTGCCTAATGATGTGAAAGAGAATAATGTTTTTGCTACTGCTAATGCTATCCAAGTTGGAATTGATGAAAATCTTAGATTGTTAGCAGAATTGCATGCTAGATGGGAAAGAGAGGATGCGATTGCTAGGAACATGAAAGTTTATACTATTACTACCTCTAATGATGTTGTTCTTAATGCTAGCAATCCTCTTACTTTGATTGGTGTAGAGAAAACTCCCACTCCTTGTGCTAAAAAGCCTAAAACTGCCAAAACTTTTTCTCAAAAGAGTGCTGAAATTTTTTGGAGTGTGGGAGATGATAGCTCTACTTCTATTAATGATTTTGATGTTGATGGCTGCAATATATCTGAAGTTATTTTGTTCTTGCAAAAGCTTGCTTTGACTTCCAATGCTAGTTCTTTAAATATTGCTTTTACTAAGCATATTGCCAATGCTCTCATGAAAATTAGGGATGAAAAGTTGAAGAAAAAAGCTTATGTTCCCAAGAAGTTAGAAGATGGTTGGGAACCCATCATTGATATGCATGTTAATGGTTTTGATTGCCATACTTTATGTGATCTAGGTGCTAATATTTCTATCATGCCTAGAAAAATTTATGACATGTTTGATTTACCACCGCTTGGAAAATGTTATTATGATGTTCCTGTTGCTGATGTTGCTAAGAAGAAACCTTTGGGAAGGATTAATGATGTTCTTATTGTGGTTAACAATAACCTTGTTCCCGTTGATTTTCTCATTATGGACGTTGAATGCCATGCTTCATGTCCTATTATTTTGGGAAGACCCTTTCTTTGAACTGTAGGTGCCATCATTGATATGAGAGAAGGCACCATAAAATATCAATTCCCACTCAAGAAAGGTATGGAACACTTCCCTAGGAAAAGAAAGAAATTACTTTTGACTCTATTCTTAGAGAAAATTATGAGCTTGATGCTTCATCACTTGATGTTACTTGATTTGCAATTTTCTGCGCCTAGCTCAAAGGCGTTAAAGAAAAGCACTCTTGGGAGATAACCCAATGTTTTATTTCCAGTACTTTTTCTTTTATTTGAGTCTTGGAAGTCATTACTACTATAATGACCTCTCCTTATCCTTTTTATTTTATTGTTGTGCCAAGAGAAGCCTCTAATTTGAGTGAGGTAAAGATTTGGGGATGTTGCTGTCCTAAAACAGTTTTCGGTGCTGCACCGTAAAAATTTGTAAAAATTCTCTGTATATCTTTTGGACCTGACATGTCTTGTGCATATGCCCCAGGTTATATCCAAACTTTCGTTAGTTGAACAATTTTTGATTTGAGCAACAGAAAACCCCTTAAAAATTCGACCTTTGTCAGCTATTCTGTTTTGATAGATTTCTGCCACTATTCGTTTTTGCCGCTTTATCGCTTTCTTTTTGAGTTCTTTTGATCACGGAACTTTTGGGGAAGTTGCTACAGTAGTATATAATTTATATGTGGTGGTTTTGGGTTGAAACCTGAAGCAAAAAGAGGTTGATTATATGTTATGCCTACACTAATGTTGCTAATAGATTTGTGTTTAGTTTTGTATGAAGGAAGTTTTCAAGTGTAGGGATTGGAGAATGATGAGATGAGTTGAAGAATGGACAAAAGCTCAAGCTTGGGGATGCCCATGCATCACCCCAAGAAATATCCAAGAAGTACAAGCATCAAAGCTTGGGGATGCCCCCGAGGCACCCCTTCTTCATCGGCAAAAATCAGGTCACCTTTCAAAACACTATATTTTTATTGCTTCTTGCACTATGTGTTTTTCTTGGAGCGTCAGTTGTTTTAGTTTTCTTAGTTAGTTTAGTTTTGTTTGCTACAATAAATGCTTAGACCCCAACAAATTTCCTTTGGAGAAGTTGCCTTGCTTTTCATTTGCTAAGAACGCTCTAGTTTCCTCTCTTATCAAAAACTGAGTGTTCTTCTTTTTTCGCTACTGCTTTTGGTTTTCATTTTCACCTTGATTTGTGTTCAGACCTTGTCATATCTTTTCATCAAGGTGCATTTTTGCCTCTGATATTTATTGGTTTTCATCAAAAGAGGTGTCTTAAAAAATTTCAAATGGTGTTGGAAAAGAGAAAAAGCTTTATGCAAAAAAGTGGTACAAGAAGGAGCTTGTGTAGACTGCGGCTTAGGCTTTTTCATGTCATGCTTGATGTCTTTTTGATAGTATGCTTAGTGGTTTTACTGTAGCATGACTTGTCTGAAATAACTGAGATTGCTTAATGAGCCTTTGAAAAAATCATGCGTTGTTTTTATTGTATGGAAGCATTATTTTGGTTTTCTCCTTGATGCTTTATTTGGGTTGACTTGGTGCATGCTCACACATGTTAGACTCTTACAAAGTCGCCAATAGCCTTTATGATCATTTAGTTTTTGACTTTTGATGCCATCTTATGCTTCTTTTAATGTCGCTTTGTCGCTTTGCATGATTATGGCCATTATTGCTCTCTTAGTTGGTCGCTCCCAGTCTTTTGCTAGCCCTCGCCTTGTACTGAGTATGAGCTCTACTCGTGCATCCAACTCCTAAAAGCTAAAGTTTTCCATTGTGTCCACCATACATACCTACTAGCAATTTGCTATTCCAAGTAAATTTGACTTGCTTTTATCTTCTCTTCAAATTAAACTCTTACCAGTGTTATGCGAAAATTGGTCAGTAAAGCTCTCACGAACCGGAAGGCACACTTTACTTTTTCCTGTTCTTAAAAATTTGACATTGTGGTCTCTTATGTTGAGTTGTTATGCTTGCAAGTTGTAAGTTGGATTCTAGCCCATCCATGCTGTCATGGGGCAAGCTTTCAACATTGCACTTCTTATTTGAGTTGATATCGTGATATTTTGTTTATGGATGCCCACTGACAAGGGTATAGTTAATAGAGCCCGTATGTTGAGTACCCCTGAGGCCCGTTAAGCTAGGCCCAATTGTAATGATAGTCGAATACGAGTCTTTACCGTATATCGATATTGTAATCTGTATCGGACCCTGCCTGATCCTTGAGACCTGGCCATCTATATATAGGGGCCAGGAGGGGACGGTGTAGGGCAGATTGAAAGCAAGCCAGGTTGAACACCCAAGTTTACTTTCGATGCACACCTATTTTGACTAACTTTACCTTCGAGTTCATCCGACGCCCTATCTTCCCGATCCTAAGTCCTTCATTTAGGACATTTGTCGAGTTAACCCTCATCAATTGGCGCCGACCGTGGGGATCTTGGGCGTTGGAGTCATGAATTCGATGGCTTTTTCGCTTTTAGCCAACAGCAGCGCAGAAGTCGACGAAAATCAAGAGATGGAGTTGACAATCGGAAGTTTAAGCATCCTCATCGGGCCATCGGGTTCATCTCGCCTTCAGATCCGATGAAACAAGATCTGTCAGCAAGTGAGCCCGAAACAGTAGCAAAGATGGAATATTCTGAAGGCTCTTCCAGCGAGGTAAACTCGCTGATCAGCCTAGGAGAAATGCAAAAAGGAAAGATCGCAGAAGACAACGAAGCAAAGTAAAATTTTGACACAGGAGTCCAACTCGATGATCTCATAATCTGCCTCAACGACATCTTAGACAAATCAACAGACACATGGAAGACAGGGTTAGAGCTTTCTGAAGATGGCGACTCGATCTTCTCAAGCTTCAATAGTAACATCGGCAAACAATGCCAGGTGCTCGCCATTGTGGGAGACAATTCAGAAGAATTCGACAAAAATAACAACCCAGTGCTAAACCCAGCAAATATAGACAGAGGAGCAAATCATCTAGCAGAAGGGCAAACAGCAGAATCCCTCACAGCCAGGGAAAAAATTCAACTATCAATCAATGAATGGAGGATAATAAGAGAAGCCGTAGAGCACGGCACGCCAATATCATCAAACTCCAGCAAAGACATGCTTTTGGGGTATCATTATGCCCTAAGGCAGTAGGCGAAGCAACTAGCAAAGGAGAAAGTAGAGATCCAACAAAGGAAGGAATCAGCCATCGCAGCTAGCAACGCCGCTCGTAAAGCGTGAAGTGACGCATCATATAGTAATGCAAGGAAAAATCGTCGACACAGTTCAAGGTACGACAACCTCGAGTACTCTGACAGGCAAAGCATTTCCAAAAACCTCGACTCATCCTTCCTATCGGTCGACAAGCAGGGGAACATCCTACCAAAAACCCCTGAAGCAGCACTAGTAGCAGCGCAAGCGTACCTGCTTACAACTCAACCAAGTCCAGGAGATCCTAGGGAGCATATGCATAGAGCAGCATTGAACGGACACAATATGGTGGGCCACAAGCTATCAGCAAAAGGAGAAGAAGCCTATCACCACAAGGAAGTGCACAAAGCAAGGTCACCTCACCGTCACAATAGTCCTCAGCGTAGAAGCAACAAGCAACGATCTTGATTGCCATCACCAAAACAGCACGGTGGAACCCGAAGATCGCAATCCCCAAAAGAAAAATGCAATTATGAAGACAACAAAAAAAAGATGGGGGCATCGTGCTTTACCCGAAGGGTTCGCACCACTCCAGTTCCCAAAGGATTCAAGTTACCTCATGATAAGCAAAAGTATGATGGGTCACAGGAACCACAATCACGGCTGTCAGATTATCTACAAGCAGTGCAAATACTAGGAGGAACCAAAGAAACAGCAATGCAAAGTTTGTAGCTACACCTCACCGGCGCAGCAAGGTCATGGTTGAGCAAACTGGAGAAAGAAACTATTGGAAGCTGGAAAGACCTCACAAAGCAATTTACAAGCAACTTTAGGTCGATATATAAGCGGCCAGCATCAATAGAAGAAGTCAAAGCGTGTGTACAACAATGTGACGAATTGCGGGCATACATCCAAAGATGGAGTCTTATAAAAAATTTAGCAGTCAAAATTTTAGATGAAAGAGCAATTGATGCGTTCATCATTGGATTAAGGCGGAGAGACCTAGTCGAAGAGATGGGAAGAATCAAGCCAAAAACAGTATCGAAGCTCATGGACGTAGCAAATAGATTCGCAGATGGAGAAGACGCGTGCAACAACAAGCAGACGCGAGCCCCAGAAGACGATAGAAGAAATAGATATGGAAGTCAAAGGAGATGGTCCAGAAATTACAAGAACTATGGCCCCCATAGCCAAGTCGCCGCAGGATACAAAGACAACAGCTACCAAGGAAGCGACCGAAGAAGTTCAGGATATCGAAGCTACAGAAAAGAGGACTATAAAAAAATTCCCCGTAAGAGAATCCAGAGAATACAACCCTTCCCCAGAAGATATGCTCAACGAACCTTGTCATATACACTCAGCGTTCGTTGATGGGAAGCGAGTATCAAGGCACGTAATGAAAGATTGCACAACATTCTTGAAGCTACAAGAGGCAGCATTAAACAAACAAACCGAAGCAAGGCGACAAGGATACGAAGGAAGCAACAAGCCTCCCACAAATCAGCAAGGGAACAATGGAGCTCCTCAAGGACAAGACCAGCAAAACCAGGGGCATGAGGATGACGAGGGGTACGTTCCATCAAAAGGACACATCACAACAATGATACAACCTGTGCCCAAGTCGAACAAAGAAGAAAAGAGCATTACTCGACAAGTCAACTTGGCAGTCATCTCACCTCCAGCCACAATGAAATATTTGCATTGGTCAGAACAGCCAATCGAGTTCAACAGAGAGGATCACCCCATAACAGTACCTCAGCCAGGAAATGCGCCCCTGGTACACAAAGCTCAAATTGACGCATATGATGTCGACAGGATATTCATGGATGCAGGAAGTGGAATTAATCTGATATATGCAAAAACACTCAAAGCAATGCATATATCACTAGAGTTCTTGAAGCCAACAGACTGTTCCTTCCATGGGATAGTGCCAGGAAGCGCTAACTATCTATTAGGTCGAATAGCACTCAACGTTTGCTTTAGCAACCGACAAAACTACACAAGAGAAAAGTTAGACTTCAAAGTCATGGACTGGCCATCCCAGTATCACGCGATCCTCGGGCGACCCGCGTTTTCGCGATTCATGGCAGTACCTCACTACACATATCTGGTACTTAAAATGCCAGGACCAAAGGGAGTAATCAAAGTAAAAGGAAGTTTTGAAGTCTCAGATCTATGCGACAGGGAGTTCCACAAGATGGCATGAAACTTTGGCATGATAGCCAACCACGCAGAGAAAGCAAAAAGTACGATTGCAGAGGGCGTCAAGCTACTCAAAGGATGCATTGTGGAGCCAGAGATGAAGAAACCACGAGTAGAAGCATCAGGAGAAGACAAAGAAGCAGGAGAAGAGGAGAAGGACATGACAACATAAAACATCAAGAGCAACAAAGTAGAAGAATAAGGCTATAAAAGCCACAAGTTGTACCAGGGGCAATGCCCTCTAGATCCAGAACACAGGTCACGGGCCGGATCTCTTGGGTCACCCCATGTATCTTACATTACAAGTATAATAAAGACGAAACGTTCCTCATGTTCGAGTTTATGAGTCTTTCAAAGATAAAATGTGGCAAATGCATGAATCATACAATAACGCTTTGAGAACAAATTTCAGACACTCTCACGTTCAGTATATACATAAGGGTCACAACAGCAGGTTATCAAAATCATCTACACCTAAAGGGTCTAAATAGTGATACTCGCGGAAAAACCCAGCGTCTGCTTCAAGTAGCCTAGCTACAAGCCTTTGAGCAGGCTGTAAAGTACTTTCCATATGAACTCGAAGACTAGCTCCACCAGGAGCCAAACTCAGGGACATAGTGCTGTAATTAAGCCTTGGGTGCAACTTGCGCATCCACCCAAGAGCAAAATTGGCACCCGCCACCAAGTTCAACTCTATCAATCTATGAATATGATGGCTAGACCTAAAAGTATCAAGAAGAAGAGGGAAAGTTGGAGGCAGAGGATTGCGAGGAAGTATGACAGAATGCATAGTTGTCAGAGCTCATCGGCAACCATTGACTTACTCGCCAATATGTTGGGCACGGTCCTAAAGCAGTACAATGGCACTCCGACGCCGAGGATCAGACCATAAGGTCACATAGCCTTCTGACATTCTCTCCAAAGCTACATTTTGCTCGGCAACCCGACGATCTTCAGCAGCAAAATCCAGACAAGTGCCTGTAATGGCAAAGGACGTCACAAAAACAGCAGTGAAGAAACAGGGTAAAGAGAAGTCGAAGAAAGCCTTACATCGCAACATTTCGCAGGTAGACTTGACAATGCCAAGAATAAAAGATTTGCATTCTTCATTATGGACAATCTTTGCCATCAAACTGGAAACCTTTTCATCAAGCGAAGATATTTGCTTCAGATAACCACAAGCTTTACTAGCTTTGCTTACAGCCATCTGTGCTTGGCGTTTGGCTAAAGTCAAGCGAGCTTCAAGATCAGAAATCCTTAAAGAGTACTCTGCACATTGACTGCATCGACTAGGAGGTGACAAAATCGTCGAGTCAAACGTGCGGGCAGTAGAAGGAGCAGGCTCGCCAGTCAAGGGATCATTGGTATGCGTCGACTGGAAGTCAAAAGAAAATGAAGAAGAAACATTTTAGCGAGGCAACACAAGATTTTATGTGAAGAAAATATATTTATATAAGTGCAAAACCCTTTGGCTAAAGTTCTCGGGTTGCACGTGACTAAAGGTTGTTACATTCAAAAGAAGAAATTGAAAGCTACAGAGGAGCCGAAGTCTACGCCACCTCAGCATTTTGCTCCGTGGCAGAAGAAGGCATGGCAAATCCGTCACCAGAAGTTGATGGAGGTGCAGGCTCTTCCATCATTGGAGCCAGTGTAGTAGATGCCACGGAGGCTGTAGACGGAGAAATAATTGCCGCCAGTGCAGGCGCCAACTTCTTCGCCTTCTCGATAAAAACCTTCATCTCATCGCGGGTGCGGCCATGGGGAGAGCTCACCTTCTCCCAGTCAAAGTCCACGCCATGAGCAAAAGAAAGTGCAATGGCACCCTCAGCGCCACGCTTCAGAGAGAGCCCCTTCAGCTGGAGGATCGGGTCCTCAATTGTATCAAAGGACTTGGCAAGATTCTCCAAGTTATCCTTTGGGACTTCTGCCTTCTTCTTTGGCCACAACCCGACGAATAAATGCGACAGAACGTGGCTAACCAACTCCAAATCTCCTGGATAGATATCCAATTTGCCTCGAGTAGGTTAATCGCGGTCAGCAAAGGATCATCGCTCGATGGCAAAGATGAAGAAGATACCTTGGTAAATCCTGTGCGACAAAGGAAAAAGTAAAGGAAGGAGTTAGCGAAGATCAATAATATGGCAAGAAGTCAAAATAGAAGGCAAGACGAAACACTTACTTTCAGCAGAGGTAGACATTGTGTGCAGGCACTCTAATACGGCCTGCTCTCGCTGGGCATGTTCCCTGTTGGCATCGGCGAAAGCTTTCTCAGCCTTTTTCGCCTTACCAAGCGCTAATTTCTGTGACTTCTCAGTGCTCGCTTTGGCAGCGGCCGCAACATCATATGCCTTCTGTGAGGCACTAAGCTCAGCCTCCAATGATGCGATTTGGGCATTGGCTGTTGCTAGAGAAGCTACAGTGGAAGAAGAAAGGAAATTAGATAAACATCAAAAGATAAGCATGGAAGAAAAACCATGACTGGATATATAACATACCTTCGGAAGCTTTTTCAACCTTTAGGTACTCAGCACATTTGGTGCCCAAGGCAACGAATCTATCCAATAATGCCTGAAGAAAAAGAGAGTGTAAGAAACACAAGTGTATGCAAGGGAAACAAAATAGGAAAAATTGTTTACATCATGGGGGGAAGCCGAGGATTCGTGGGCTTCCAGAGAGGCATCAGGTTCTTTGGCCTTCTTCAAGCGCTTGAGGTTTCGGGGCATAGGAACCTTCTTTACAGAGGCCCTAGTAACCCTAGGCGTAGTTACTTGGGTGGGGGCCTCATCATCAACTGCAGGGGGAATTGAAGGAAAAGCTGTAGCAGCTTTTGGCGGCTCTTCGTCATCTCTACACGAAGCAAAAAAACTTATGTGTAACACGACAGAGACAAGGCAAAAGAAGTGCAATTGAAGAACTCGAATAAAAAACACTTACGATGCCAGGAGGTCGAAGTACTCCTCATCTTCTGCAGGAACAAAGGCCTTAGCCGCTGTAGAACTCGAAGAAGCAAATTCTTCAACTCACTTCCTTTTCTTGTCGACACCAGCATCTTTAGCAGGCACGGAGGGAGACGATGTCGATGAGCTCATTTCCTCTTCCGACTCTTCGGCATCATCTCTGTCCTGATTATCATCAGCCTCGGGGGCTTCAGATACAGATGAGGCCAGATCAGCCGGAAGGGGCCCTGCCTCTAGAAGAGGAGGGTGCGAAACAAGGAATTGGTGACCCTGCATATAAAATAAGTCAGCAGAGTGCAAAAGCAAAGAACAATGTAAGTCGAAGCAAACAAAATTCAACAACAAGCAAACACAAAGATGCATACCTCGGGCAAAGGGTGCACAGAGTCGAAGTAGTCAGCGGTCAAGTCAGCAACCGCATGATCCTTGGTGAGCTTGGTAAGGCTCCTAACTCACTTGTCGACATCTTTTTTCTCCATCAAATCTTCAGAGACGCGAGTAGGATCTTCCAAGCCAGAGTAATTCCAGAGCTTGGTGAGGCGGTGCTGCAGGGGTTGAACTCGACGTTGTATGAAGAACGCCATGAGTTGGATACCCGACAAAGCTCCTCCTTGGCCTCCTTTCAAAGCTTGAATGCGAGATAGAAGAGGTAGAACTTGTGCTATCTTCGCATCCCACGATGCCAATTTCTTCACTTCTTTGGAGGCTTTGAAAGGGGCTAACCCATATTGGTCTTCAGGGGAGGCTTTACGATCTTTGATATAGAACTATTTGGTCCTCCACCCTGGACATATGCGGCAAAGGAAAACTCGAGGTACTGCGCTTCAGGACGCATAGAGACAATGGCTCCACCCAATTCAGGCTTTCTAGCCAGGGAAACATTGGGGCGAAGCCGAAAGATTGACCTCCAGAGAAGAAAGTGGGGCTCAATGCCCAAGAATAACTCGCAGAGAGTCACGAAACAAGCAATATGCAGAAGGGAGTTTGGTGTGAGCTGGTGGAGCTGCACACCGTAGACAAAGAGGAGCCCACGGAGAAACTCATGGGCAGGAAGAGAAAGACCACGGAGGTGGAAAGCAAGAAACATTACCCGATAGCCACTTGGGGGCTGTGGGACCTGCTCAGTACTGGGAAACTTGATGGGATCCTGGGCGGAGATGAGGCCATCTGCCCTGGCCTTCTCCACCTCCTTCGGCATGATGGCAGAGCATACAAACTTGGTGGCAGAGGAGTTCTTGGCCATGGGGTTCTTGGTGGCTAGGTGCTTCACGCGCATCTATCGCACCGCGCTTGGGGGCTATTCACGAATGGAGAGAGGAGCAGAGATCAGCAATGGAGGCGGCAGAGGGAACGAGCTGGTAAACAGTAAATCCCCCACTACGCCCCCTATATAACTTCTGGGAGAAGGATCATGGGCTGAGACGTGGCGCAAAGAGCGGAAACGGTAGCCCACTAATGGTCAAAAATCATGAAAATTACAGTGCTACCCATAAAACGGTTCGCACTCATGCAAATTGACATGTTCATTGACATCATAAAGAAGATGATATAAGAAAGAAGAAGGATGGCACCGACAGGTACAAAATTTATAGACAAGATTATATGTAAAGGATTTTCGATTATAGCCTTAGGGGCTACTATTATCAAAGATATCGAAAGTATCTCGAGTTGAAGTATGATGGACCACATTATATTTTGAGCCTATACTCGAAAAAGTCTTTTTTCGACTATAGCCTCAGGGGCTACTCCCATCGGGAGCGCTGAGCGCGCACCCGGTGATATTTCTTGGTAAAAGCATTATGCAGAAGTGTTACTCCCATCGAGAGCGAGTTTTATGGTTGTTGAAACCCGAATATTTTCAGTCAAAATTTGACTGCGACATAAGATTCTCGAGTTATGTTATCGCAATGCAACTCGAATGCCGTGACTTGTCACGAAGGTAAGACCCCAGGATCCATCTTGTGTGGCCTAGTATATGCACATGGATGCGCTCTGCTAGTACGTATCCATGTGTACAACACAAAGAAAATCCTGGTGGACGCACTGGGTACCCTAAGAATCACTGGGATTCATTCTTTGTAAGTCCGAAATTTGGCAAAAGAGTGGGTTTGACCGGTATCCCGAATTTAAGTCCAAGGGGATTAAATTTAAAGTAGGTGAGTATATGTTCTGGTAGTTAACTGACCTCTTGATCCATCAGAGATGTCAGGCTTGTTCATCAAAACCCCTTGCGAAATATTATCATGAAAATAAGTTGAAAGACCAAGTCGAAGATTTGAAGATAAGAAGAAATCAAAGAATTGATCAAGTCGAAGATATAGAAATTAGAGATTCAACCCAAATCTTCAATTCAGGTAGAATCTCAGGGGCTACTGATAAGGGTATAGTTAATAGAGCCCGTATGTTGAGTACCCCTGAGGCCCGTTAAGCTAGGCCCAATTGTAATGATAGTCGAATACGAGTCTTTACCATATATCGATATTGTAATCTGTATCGGACCCTACCCGATCCTCAAGACCTGGCCATCTATATATAGGGGTCAGAAGGGGACGGTGTAGGGCAGATTGAAAGCAAGCCAGGTTGAACACCCAAGTTTACTTTCGATGCACACCTATTTCGACTACCTTTACCTTCGAGTTCATCCGACGCCCTATCTCCCCGATCCTAAGTCCTTCATTTAGGACATTTGTCGAGTTAACCCTCGTCACCCGCGGTGTGAAATGAATTGGGAATCTTGTGGGGATCATGGAGTTTGTATATCTGTGAGGGAAATGCCTAGGCCACCAATCTAAGCCATGCATAATTCATGGTGGAAATTTGCAGCATACCCATGGTGGATATTCAACGATGCATCTCACAATAAAAAGCTAAACAAATGGCAAATAAAAGAGATGTCGAGGTGTCCATTGTCTGCTTGTCCTGTCATTTTGATGTGGGCTTGTTCCATGTCATCGGGCACGGAGGTATCCCATTGGCGGTTTTCAATGATACATATATACTTACAATGACAAGAGCCTTGCTTGGGACTCTAAGTAAAGTAGCATGAGGTTTGGGTACTCGTATTCATGGGGCACGAGGTTTTTGACTTATGATTTGTCAAGCATATGCATCATAATTGTTCTCGCATTAACTTTAACCATTCAAGATGCTTATGATGGGGGCAATGAGAGCTCAAAGCTGGTAAGTAACATAATTTTTGAAGGTCTATAAAACTTGCAATCACTGCTTCCCTCCGCGAAGGGCCTTTCTTTTACTTTCATGTTGAGTCACCACATTCTTTCTTTATGCACCATTAAGAGAGCATAGTTATCATTCTTAGTATAATGTGCATTGTCCCAAAGTTTTCATTGATTGATTCATATTGCTGGTTTCACTTGTTCTCAAATTATTTGTATCTAGTCGCCCTCTTAAACTTGAAGGTGTCCTATGCATTTATGTTCTGCTCTCTATGAAGGACAAGCTGAAAACCATTTGTATGTTTTTCCGTATGTTTTGAACACACGTTTGACTTTCATTGTTTCATTTTCATGATCTTTTGTTTGTGTTTATTTGCATGTTATAACATGGTTGCTAAGTCTTTATTGTCAAGATTATATCTTTCATGCCCATGTTTTAAGTTCTTATGATCTCAGCTCACAAATGCTTACATATATGATCAAGATTGTGTAGGTGCATGTCACCTCAAAAATTATTCTTTCGTTATCACTTACCTACTCGAGGACGAGTAGGAGTTAAGCTTGGGGATGCTTGATACATCTCCAACGTATCTATAATTTTTGATGCTCCATGCTTGTTTATACACCATTTGCCTACTATTTCATTATACTTCATGGCACTTTTATGTATTTTCCGGAACTAACCTATTAACAAGTCGCCACCGTGCCAGTTCCCTATTTTCTGCTATTTTTGTGTTTTAGAAAAGCTACATAGGAAATATTCACGGAATTGGACAAAACAAGTTTCTGAAGTCTTATTTTTCCTGAAAGCTTCCAGAGATCCGAAGAGGAGTCGAAGGGGGGCCAGGAGGGCCCCACACACCAGGGTGGCATGGCCCAGCCCCTGGCCGTGCCCCCTATGTGTGAGGGCACCTCGGTCCACCTCTATAGATGCCCCTTTGCCTATAAAGACCCCCCGACAGAAAAAACCTAAGTACCCGATCAATTTTCTAGAACACATCGCGATCCGCCACCGCCATTGACCCAAAGATCGGGAGGGTCCAGAAGCTCTTCCCGGCACCCTGCCGGAGAGGGGAATCTCCACCGGAGGTCTTCTTCATTGCCATGCTTGCCTCCGGAGCGATGAGTGAGTAGTCTACCTTGGACTATGGGTCCATAGCAGTAGCTAGATGGTTGTCTCCTCCACCATGTGCTTCATGTTTAGATCTCATGAGCTGCCCTACATGATTGAGATCACTGTTATGTAATTCTACATGTTTGGTTTGTTGGGATCTGATAAATATTGGTGTTATGATTGAGTTGCTATACTGAAATATATCTTTTATTATCTCTGTGTTGTTTATGATCTTGCATGTTCTCCGTTGTTGGTAGCTATCTTGGCTGAGTAGTTGCTAGTGACTCCAAGAGGGGGTATTTATGCTCGATAGTGGGTTCATGCCTCTATTTAATCTGGGGGAGTGACAGAAAGCTCTAAGGTTGTAGATGTGCTGTTGCTACTAGGGAGAAAACAACATTCATATGCTTGAGGGCATATGCTTTGTTTACATTACACACTTTGCTTAATGCAATTATCTATTGTTCTCAACTTAATACTCATGGGGTGTTCAGATGATATCCCCGTGAGTGGATTATTAGTCATAGATGCAGTTGGATGGCGGTCTATGTATTTTGTTGTAATGCCCAGAGTAAATCGCATAGTGATCTTCTTGACATATCACATTATCTTTATTCTATCAGTTGTCCAACTGTAATTTGTTTACCCAGCATATGCTATTTATCTTATGGAGAGACACCACTAGTGAACTATGGACCCCGGTCCTATTTCCATCATATTGCTATCACCTATTTACTTTACTTGCACTGTTTACTTTACTCACATACTATTATCACTTTCCACTCGATACACTCATACCCTTTGTTTCAAGCGTACCGGTGAGATTGACAACCTCATCGCAAGTTGGGAACAAAGTATTTGGTTGTGTTGTGTGCAGGTTCCACATTGCTACTGGCCAAAGACGAGTCAACAAGTATCGTTAAATGGTGCCCTTGTTGGAGTGTTATTAAACCAGTCTGCATCACCTTCAGTTGTTTGTCTGCTCTTCTCCTAACCGACATAACTTAGTTTCTAACTGAGGGAAAAGACTTGCCGCTGTGCTCATCATACTTTCCGCTTGGAGTTTCCCAACTGCCTGGCCATAATAATAATCAACTACACGCCAGCCATCAGGCTCCAAGGAGGTGATGGTGCCCACAGGCATCGCCATCATCCGCATCACGCTGGGCTTTCGCCTTGGCCCTGCCGTCGACCCCAACGCAATGGGACACGCCAAAAAGAGTCGCCTTTGGACTCATCGCCGATGAGAAGCGAGCCAGAGATGCCATCGCGATGAAGGAGAGTTGACCACTGTCCCTCCTCGATCCACCGAGACTTGGGCTGGACAAAGGGAATCCAGCTGTTGCCACTGGCTGGCAGCCGGCGCCGCCACGGTGTCCACACCTCGCGCTCACCGCACAACACAACACAACACAACGCTGCGCTATCGGGAGCCACGTCCACCGCCGCCTAGCCCATTGCCGCCGGCACCCCCACGGCGCCAGGCAGCTCTGCAACTAGGCACCACCACGACGCCCGCAAACGCATAGATCCAGATCTGCAGGCCCACCTAGGCCCAAAGCCCAAGCCATACCCAGATTGGAGCCGCCGCCACCAGGGGCATCACCGCCGGCAGGAAACCTACCTCACCATCATCGCCGTGCCGAGCCTATCACAGAGGTTGCAGTAGCATGCCACCGCAGAGCTGTGAGGAGGGATGCCACCACCACCGCAGGGAAGAGGGGCACCAGCTGGAGCCACCACCACTGCCTGTCACATTGTCGCCTAGAAGAGCGCCGCCCGCCCTGCTTCCCGGGGGAAGAACTAGGCTCCAACCTGATGGAGGAGACCCACACCAACCCCCACCGTGCAAGAGGATGCGGAGACCTTGCCGCCACCTGCGCCGACCGGGCTTTGCCCGGCTGCGCCCTCTGACAGTGGCAAGGGAGAAGGAGGGAGCGGGGAAGAGGTCCGGTGGTGGGAAAATTGGGGATCCTCCCCATCGCCACGCGGGGGCGAGAGGGAGGTGCGGGGGCAAGACCAGCTTCCTAGTTTTTAGTGGCCTCTGATTGCTCCACCGAGGTTAGCACTGCCTCCTTGCTCGGTTATTGGCTGCCTGGTGTGCCTAAGTCGGTTCAACCAAGTCACTACACCGCTATGCCAAAAAATAAACAAAACTAGGAAGCTTCTCGTAAAACAAAGAGAGAAGTCGCCGCTCCTCTTCTCCCCCACACATCACTGCTGCCACCATCCCTTCCCATAATCACTACCACCACCCACCGCGAAGCTTGCTAGTGCCATTCTAGAGGAGTACTGGGCAGTGCTCTTCGAGTTGCCAGGTTGAAGAGGCAAGGGCGGATGGAGTTGCGCCTGATTGGCCTGAGACATAGATGAGGTTGTTCTGGTGCTTGATCTTTAGATCTACGGGGAGGCATGGCCATGGGACTATGCACTGGTGGAGACACTCCAGATCTATGCGGTGCCGAGCCTCACCGGCCCCAACGTTTCTGGTCGTCGTTGGAGAGGAGATCGCGTTTGTTTTCCTGAGCGCCACGATTTTCCAAAAAAAGGCCCGCCACTACTCAAGACTGCGCCCACTCACATTCCCAGTTCCCACCATATGATGTGGCTGAGGTAGATGCCATGGTAGTCTGCGAGTTCGATGATGGCAGGGCCAGAGCAGACACCTCGGGAGGAATATGCACGCGGCCGAGAGGCGGCGTCGCCATGGTGTGGGTGGAGGAGCCCAAGAGCCATCGCTCACCACCACTACTCTATCTCTGTGAGAGAAAGGTTTGTATGTGAGGAGGGGAAGCACGCATCAGCCAACTGCAGTTTGCAGATGCTATCGCCTATCTCTATATCACCGATTCACCGTGAACGCCGTCTCCCTAGCTGCCCTTGTGAACTCATGCCTAGGCCAGCTGTGCGGGGCTATTTAGTTTACGGTCACTAAGTTTCTTGCCACAGGCTCATAGGTGCCTTAGTTCTTAGAGGTTTTTTTTGGTAAAATTTGTTTGAGCTCAAATCCTAGTGTTTGAACTGGGGAGAAAACATTTGAACTCATAATTCCTGTTCCGCTGCCGCTTGCTGAGCCCACCTTGTCAGGTTTACCCGTTATTCTAACAGAACTTGACTTTGTCAGTGTTAGAGTTCCATTGCCACCGTCTTCTTCCCTGTTCTATCATCCTCCCCTATTTTGTCTGCCCGCCCAGCTCGCCGCCGACCCCTCACTGTCGCTATGCCAGAATCGAGCTCATCGTCGCTTCGCCAGAATTGAGCTCCCCGTCGCTGAAACCACCCTGGTGCTAGGATCTCCCACATAGTTGCAAGGGCTCCCCAGATCGCAGTTCCGGCTCCTCCCTTCCCCCACAGATCTGAGCTCCTCAGATAGGAGATCTAGAATCGCTCCCTCTAATGTCTCTAATAGCGATGGCACCTATGGAAGCGTGACAATCTCAGAGGAGATTGGCTAGCTGTCTCTAATGGCGACGGCGACGGTGGCCGTTCATGTGGACTTGGTGGCAGAACCTCATGAACGTCTAGTTTTTTGTTATGTTAATTTTTACCGAATTCATCTCTGTAAATGCGAGTCTCAAAAATGAAGAACAATAAATGTAGATTTTAGATATGAAATTAAAGGAGAAACACAAAATCTAAAAGTTCATAATATTTGGTTGCTTCAAACTTATAAAAGCCAGTTAGTAACACAGAAGGCGGATTTAGCCTTGTCTATACAAAAGCTATTCTTCAGAGTTAGTCTAACACTAACTGTACTTAACTGAAGAAACTAGGGGAGAGCAGCCTTCATGGAAGTTGGCATACCAAAATGCTGCGAAGGGCTAAAGTTCATTGCTAAATCAATCGGAACTAAATGATTTCCCTTCCCGCCTAAGTCCTGCTGCTTTTCTCCATTCAGCATGCACGTCGTGGCTTCCCCTTCCTCGGGTGGCTGCGCTTGCCCTTGGGGGCAGGGGAAGAGGGCTTTCCGCGCTCATCCTTGGGGGAGGAGGGCTTTTCGCGCTTCTGGCGGAAAAGCGTCTGGTTGAACCTGACTAGCAGCGCCGCCACGAGGCATTCTTCAAATGAGTAGTACGGTAGCTCTTGATAGGTGTCGTATTTCTTGGTCAACCATAGTCGCAATGATATATCAGTGTAGTTGTGGTTCGCCAGCGGCGCATAAACACGCCATATCAATGATCTCGATATGGACCGCTTCCTCGCCCGCCGCAAGTTCTTGTTGGTCTTCGATGCTGGGAAGCCGGTGAATGGTCAACGGCCATGGTTCCCTAGATTACCCCACTTCAGCCTCATAGCCCTTACCTCGGATAGAGCCGGTGAGCATCTAGACCTTGGTGAAACCCTCCTCCCCGCCCGCAATGCCCTCGCCAACAATGCCAACTTGGGGAAGTTAATGACAGCCGCAATTGGAACTTGCACACCGGCTTTGACAAGGCAAGTCATGGCCTGCCAGATGGGGGCTTGATATTGGAGCATCGGCGATGGCGGTGCCATGAGCTACGGCAAGCATAGGGTGGGGACTGTGAAGTGGGGAGTGAGACAAGGGAGGAAGACTGATATGTCTCAAACGTATCTATAATTTTTGATGCTCCATGCTTGTTTTTACACCATTTGCCTTGTGTTTCATTACACTTCGTGGCGTTTTTATGCGATTTCCAGAACTAACCTATTGACAAGATGCCACAGTGCCAGTTCCCTATTTTCTGCTATTTTTGTGTTTCAGAAGTGATACATAGGAAATATTCTCAGAATTGGATGAAACAAGTTTCTAAAGTCTTATTTTGCCCAGAAGCTTCCAGAGATTCGAAGAGGCGAAGGAGAGGGGCCACAGGCCAGCCTCACACTAGGCCGACATGGCCCAGGCCCTGGCCGCACCACCTAGGTGTGAGGAGGCCTGGGGCCACCCCTGACGACGCCCCTTCACCTATATAAAGCCTCGGGACGGAAAACCCTAGGGGAGTCGGCGAAATTTCCAGAACAGTTCCGCAGCGCCACCGCCATCGAAGCCAAATTTTGGGGGACAGAAGTTTCTCTTCTGGCACCCTGCCGGGATGGGAAAGCGCCCCCAGAGCCATCTCCATCGGTCTCCATCGCCGTCTCTGCCGTCTCCATCGACCTCACCGCCATCTCCATCAACCTTGCTGTCTCCTATGATGAGGAGGGAGTAGTTCATCCACGGGGCTGAGGGCTCTACCAGTAGCTATGTGGTTCACCTCTCTCTCCCATGATGTAATCTTTATGTGATCGTGAGCTTTGTATCATGTTGAATAAGTAGATGTTACTCTTCTTCATTATGTGTACTCTAGTGTGTTATTAAAGTAATCTATTCCTCCTGCCATGGTGTAACGATGACAGTGCGTGCATCATGGTGGTACTTGGTCTAGGCTACGATTGTGATCTCTTATGGATTATGAGAATAATTATCACTATGATAGTATTGAAGTGATCTATTCCTCCTTTCATGGTGTAATGTTGACAGTGTGTGCACCGTGTTAGTACTTGGTCTAAGTTGCAATAATATCTACCTTGAGTTGTGATTTGATTTGGATATCTCTATGAGTGGTGTTTGTCAAGTACTTGATGAACTTTGAGGAGTGCTTCGTAGTCCTACGCAATGATTAGTGTTATTCAATAGGAGAGTAATTCAGAATACTATAGTGAAGAGAAGTTATCTATTGGTTCAATTATGTTATATTTGTTGGGAGTGTGTCCACAAGTAAAAATATGATCCCTAGGCCTTGTTTCCAAGCTTTGCACACCATTTACTTACTGTTTTGTTACTTGTTTGCTTGCTACCATTTTTATTTCATATTGCATTTACTACTTATAATCATCCATACCACTTGTATTTCACTATCTCTTCACCGAACTAGTGCACCTATACATCTGACAAGTGTATTGGGTGTGTTGGGGACACAAGAGACTTTCTGTATCGTAATTGCAGGGTTGTTTGAGAGGGATAGCTTTGACCTCTTCCTCCCTGAGTTCGATAAACCTTGGGTGATCCACTTAAGGGAAACTTGCTGCTGCTCTACAAACCTCTGCACTTGGAGGCCCAACACTGTCTACAAGAACAGACGCGTGTGTAGACATCAAGCTCTTTTCTGGCGCCATTGCCGGGGAGGTAAGGTAAAAGGTACTCGCATCCTCCTGTGTGAGTGCTCAAAGTTATTTCCTTTAGATTCTATAATTATATCTTTTTGTTTCTTGTTTTTATTTTCACTAGTTAGGCTTAATGGAAAACAAAGAGTTCTGTAATCTTTTTTCTGAGTTTAGATATGAAGTGTTTGAAGTGAAAATTGAAAAACCTTTGGAGCTTAATTTGCATGCTAATAGTGTTGTTAGTATGAATGCTTTGAACACTATTGTTGCTAATGCTATAGAAAAGTCTAAGCTTGGGGAAGCTGGTTTTGATAAGCATGATATTTTTAGTTCCCCAGCTTTAGTGGAGAAAGTTTGTTCTGATAATATTTTATCTCCTATATGTGATGTTCCTTCTTATGATGATATGTTTGATGAATATGCTTTGCGATATAGTAGTTCTCTAGTTTATGGTGGTTACAATGATGAGTATAATGTTTTCAGTTCACCTACTATTGAGGAAAAAATAGTTATGATTACAATATGCCTTCTATTTATGATCATTATGGTGATGAGAATAATTATTCTGTTGAATCTGCTCCTACTACTATTGTTCCTGTGGTGAGTATTAATTCTTTTATGCATGTGGCTCATGATAGGGATGTTTTATGTGACAGTTATATTGTTAGTTCTATTCATGATGCTACTGAAAGTTATTATGAGAGAGGAAAACATGGTCTGATGGATCTCAACAATATTAAGTTTCCCCTCATCATGTTGCAAATCTTGAAGTGGCACTTGTTTTATCTATCCATGCTTGCTACTATGTGCCTCGTTGATTTATTTTCTTACAAGATTCCTATGCATAGGAAGTGGTTTAGATTTAAATATCTTTCACATTTGCTTTTTGATGCTCTCTATTGCTTTAAGTTCCTATATGGCGCCTTTGCCTCAAGCTCTTATATGGCGCCCACATGAGCATCTTTGCAAATTACTGCGCCTAGCTCAAAGGCGTTAAAAAAAGCACTCTTGGGAGATAACCCAATGTTTTATTTTCAGTAATTTTTCTTTTATTTGAGTCTTGGAAGTCATTACTACTGTAATGACTGCTCCTTATCCTTTTTATTTTATTGTTGTGCCAAGAGAAGCCTCTAATTCGAGTGAGGTAAAGATTTGAGGATGTTGCTGTCCTAAAACTGTTTTTGGTGCTGCACCGTAAAAATTCGTATAAATTCTTTGTACATATTTTGGACCTGCGATTTCTTGTGAATATGCCCTAGGTTATATCCAAACTTTCGTTAGTTGAACACTTTTTGATTTGAGCAACAGAAAACCCCTCAAAAATTCAACCTTTGTCAGCTGTTCTGTTTTGATAGATTTCTAACAATATTTGTGTTTGCCGCTTTATCATTTTCTTTTGAGTTCTTTTGATAATGGAACTTTTTGGGAAGTTGCTACAGTAGTATGTGCTATATATGTGGTAGTTTTGGGTTGAAACCTGAAGCAAAAAGAGGTTGATTATATGTTATGCTTACACTAATATTGCTAATAGAATTGTGTTTAGTTTTGTATGAAGGAAGTTTTCAAGTGTAGGGATTGGAGAATGATGAGATGAGTTGAAGAAATGACAAAAACTCAAGCTTGGGGATGCCCATGCATCACCCCAAGAAATATCCAAGAAGTACAAGCGTCAAAGCTTGGGGATGCCCCCGAGGCATCCCTTCTTCATCGGCAAAAATCAGGTCACCTTTCAAAATACTATATTTTTATTGCTTCATGCACTATGTGTTTTTTTGGAGCGTCAGTTGTTTTAGTTTTCATTATTAGTTTTGTTTCGTCTGCTGCAATAAATGGTTAGATCACATCATGTTTCTTTGGGAGGAGATGAACTCGCTTTTTATTTGCCAAGAACACTCTAGTTTTTCACTCTTATCGTTTCAACGAGTGTTCTCTTTTTCTAGAACTGCGTTTAGCTTGCATTTTTTGCCTTGATTTTTGTTCAGGTCTTGTTTTATCTTTGCATCAAGGTGTATTTGGACCTCTGGTATATGTTGGTTTTCCTCAAAAGAGTTTCCTCAAAAAGGTTTGAATGGTGTTGGAAAAGAGAAAGCTTTATGCAAAAAAGTGGTACAAAAAGGAGCTTGTGTAGACTGCGGCTTAGGCTTTTGCATGTCGTGCTTGATGTCTTTTTGATAGTATGCTTAGTAGTTTTGCTGTAGCATGACTTGTCTCAAATGACTGAGATTGCTTAATGAGCCTTAGAAAAAATCATGCGATGTTTTAATTATTTGGAAGCATTATTTTGGTTTTCTCCTTGATGCTTTATTTGGGTTGACTTGGCGCATGCTCACACATGTTAGACTCTTACAAAGTCACCAATAGCCTCTATGATTATTTAGTTTTTGACTTTTGATGCCATCTTATGCTTCTTTTAATGTTGCTTTGTCGCTATGCATGATTATGGCCGTTATTGCTCTCTTAGTTGGTCACTCCCAGTTTTTTGCTAGCCCTCATTTTGTACTGAGTATGAGCTCTACTCGTGCATCCAACTCCCAAAAACCAAGTTTGCCATTGTGTCCACTATAAATTCCTATGCATGGTATTTGTAAGCCATTCCAAGTAAATTTTCATGTGCTACCTTTCAAAAAACCTTTAAAATACTTCTCATTTTGTGACACTGTTTTCACCTCATGGGGACTTAGTGGTCGGATTTGCTATCTTCCATATTGCTTATTCCAAAAAGAAAAAAAAGACACTCCTCCATGGAATGTGAATGTTGGTGGGCACCCGATGGAATCGGTTAGCCATAGTTTGAAAAAGGAAAAAAGGTGGGGAGGAGTGCCAAGCTTTATAAAAGAGCACAAAAGTGCCAATCTCTCTCTCATAAACTTGCTTCATTTTTATATGGAAGATAGTAAGAACCCCATTGCTAGTCGTTGACAAAGACAACCACCTCTCAAAACCAATTTTTATCTCTCTGTTTTACAAATGAAAAGCTCTAGCACATGTTTAATCACTGCTTCCCTCCGCGAAGGGCCTTTCTTTTACTTTTATGTTGAGTCACCACCTTCTACCATTATGCACCATCTAAGAGAGCATAGTTGTCATTCTGAGTATAATGTGCATTGTCCCAAAGTTTATCATTGATTGATTCATGACTATGGTTTCACTTGTTTCTAAATTACTTGTATCTAGTCACCCTCTTAAACTTGAAGGTGTCCTATACATTTATGTTTTGCTCTCCATGAAGGACAAGCTGAAAACCATTTGTATGTTTTTCCTTATGATTTGAACACACGTTTGACTTTCATTGTTTCATTTTCGTGATCTTTTGTTTGTGTTCATTTTCATGTTATAACATGGTTGCTAAGTTTTTATTATCAAGATTATGTCTTTCATACCCATGTTTTAAGTTCTTTGATCTCAGCACTCAATGCTTTACCTATATGATCAAGATTGTGATGGTGCATGTCACCTCAAAAATTATTCTTTGTTATCACTTACCTACTCGAGGACAAGCAGGAGTTAAGCTTGGGGATGCTGATACGTCTCAAACGTATCTATAATTTTTGATGCTTCATGCTTGTTTTTACACCATTTGCCTTGTGTTTTGTTACACTTCGTGGCATTTTTATGCGATTTCTGGAACTAACCTATTGACAAGATGCCACAGTGCCAGTTCCCTATTTTTTGCTGTTTTTGTGTTTCAGAAGTGATACACAGGAAATATTCTCGGAATTGGACAAAACAAGTTCCTAAAGTCTTATTTTGCCCGGAAGCTTCTAGAGATCCGAAGAGGCAAATGAGAGGGGCCACAGGCCAGCCTCACACTAGGCCGACGCAGCCCAGGCCCTGGCCATGCCGCTTATGTGTGAGGAGGCCTGGGGCCACCCCTGATGACGCCCCTTCACCTATATAATGCCTCGGGATGGAATAACCTAGGGGAGTCAGCTAAATTTCCAGAACAGTTCCGTGATACGTCTCCAACGTATCTATAATTTTTGATGATCCATGCTTATTTTTACACCATTTACCCAATGTTTCGTTACACTTCGTGGCATTTTTATGCGATTTCCGGAACTAACCTATTGACAAGATGCCACAGTGCCAGTTCCCTGTTTTCTACTATTTTTGTGTTTCAGATCAGCTACACAGGAAATATTCTCGGAATTGGACGAAACAAGTTCCAGAAGTCTTATTTTTCCTGGAAGCTTCCCGAAGACTGAAAGAGAGCCGGAGGGGGGCCAGAGGCTGCCCTCACACATAGGTGGCACGGCCTAGGCCCTGGCCATGCCACCCTGGTGTGAGAAGCCCCTGGCTTCCCTCTGACGATGCCCCTTCGCCTATAAGAAGCCTCGGGACAGAAAACCCTAAAGGGGTTGATAACTTTCTAGAAACAGTTCCGCAGCTCCGTCACCGCCGTTGATGAATTTCAGGGGACAGAAGTCTCTGTTTTGGCACCCTGTTGGGACAGGGAAGTGCCCCCAAAGCCATCTCCATCGGTCTCCATCGCCGTCTCTGCCGTCTCCATCGACCTCACCGCCATCTCCATCAACCTTGCTGTCTCCTATGATGAGGAGGGAGTAGTTCACCCCCGGGGTTGAGGGCTCTACCGGTAGCTATGTGGTTCACCTCTCTCTCCCATGATGTGATCTTTATGTGATCATGAGCTCTGTATCATGTTGAACAAGTAGATGTTATTATTCAGATATTATGTGTACTCTAGTGATGTTATTAAAGTAATCTATTCCTCCTGCCATGGTGTAACGGTGATAGTGCGTGCATCATGGTGGTACTTGGTCTAGGCTATGATTGTGATCTCTTATGGATTATGAGAATAATTATTGCTATGATAGTATTGAAGTGATCTTTTCCTCCTTTCATGGTGTAATGTTGACAGTGTGTGCACCGTGTTAGTACTTGGTCTAAGTTGCAATAATATCTATCTTGAGTTATGCTTTGATTTGGATATCTCTATGAGTGGTGTTTGTCAAGTACTTGATGAACTTTAAGGGGTGCTTCTGTAGCCACTACGCAATGATTAGTGTTATTCAATAGGAGAGTAATTCAGAGTATCATAGTGAAGAGAAGTTGTTTACTTGTTCAATTATGTTATATTTGTTGGGAGTGTGTCCACTAGTGAAAGTATGATCCCTAGGCCTTGTTTACAAGCTTTGCACACCGTTTACTTGCTGTTTTGTTACATGTTTGCTTGCAGCCATTTTTATTCCAGATTGCATTTACTACTTATAATCATCCATACCACTTGTATTTCACTATCTCTTCACCAAACTAGTGCACCTATACATCTGACAAGTGTATTGGGTGTGTTGGGGACACAAGAGACTTTCTGTATCATAATTACAGGGTTGCTTGAGAGGGATAACTTTGACCTCTTCGTCCCTGAGTTTGATAAACCTTGGGTGATCCACTTAAGGGAAACTTGCTGCTGTTCTACAAACCTCTGCACTTGGAGGCCCAACACTGTCTACAAGAACAGAAGCGTGTGTAGACATCAAGCTCTTTTCTGGCGCCGTTGCCAGGGAGGTAAGGTAAAAGGTACTCACATTCTTTGGCTACTAAGTCTTTTAGTTGCTAGTGAGTGCTCGAAGTTATTTCCTTTAGATTCTGCAATTACATCTTTTTTTTCTTGTTTTTATTTTCACTAGTTAGGCTTAATGGAAAACAAAGAGTTCTTTAGTCTTTTTCCTGAGTTTAGATATGAAGTGTTTGAAGAGAAAATTGAAAAATCTTTGGAGCTTATTTCGCATAGCAATTTTATTAGTACGAATGCTTTGAATCCCGTTGTTGCTAATGCTATAGAAAAGTCTAGGCTTGGGGAAGCTGGTTTTGTTAAGCATGATATTTTTAGTTCCCCAGCTTTAGTGGAGAAAATTTGCTCTGATGATATTTTATCTCCCATATGTGATGTTCCTTCTTATGATGATATGTTTGAAGAATATGCTTTGCGAAATAGTTATTCTTTAGCTTGTGATGATACTAAACCTCTAGTTTATGATAGCTATGATGATGATTATAATATTTTCAGTTCACCTCTTTTGAGGAGAAAATTAGTTATGATTACAATATGCCTCCTATTTATGATGATTATGGTGATGAGAATAATTATTCTGTTGAATCTGCTCCTATTACTATTGTTCCTGTGGTGAGTATTAATCCTTTTATGCATGTGGCTCATGATAGGGATGCTTTATGTGATAGTTATATTGTTAGTTCTATTCATCATGCTACTAAAAGTTATTATGAGAGAGGGAAACATGGTTTGATGGATCTCAACAATATTAAGTGCCCTCTCTTTATGTTGCAAATCTTGAAGTGGCACTTGTTTTATCTATCCATGCTTGCTACTATGTGCCTCGTTGATTTATTTTCTTACAAGATTCCTATGCATAGGAAGTGGTTCAGATATAAATGTCTTTCATATATGCTTTTTGATGCTCTCTATTGCTTTAAGTTCCTATATGGCGCCTTTGCCTCAAGCTCTTATATGGCGCCCACATGAGCATCTTTGCAAATTACTGCGCCTAGCTCAAAGGCGTTAAAGAAAAGCACTCTTGGGAGATAACCCAATATTTTCTTTTTAGTACTTTTCTTTTATTTGAGTCTTGGAAGTTATTACTACTGTAATAATTGCTCCTTATCCTTTTTATTTTGTTGTTGTGCCAAGATAAGCCTCTAATTTGAGTGAGGTAAGATTTGGGGATGTTGCTGTCCTGAAACAGTTTTCGGTGCTGCACCGTAAAAATTCGTGAAAATTCTCTGTATATCTTTTGGACCTGCGATTTCTTGTGCATATGCCCCAGGTTATATCCAAACTTTCATTAGTTGAACACTTTTTGATTTGACCAACAGAAAACCCCTCAAAAATTCGACCTTTGTCAGCTATTCTGTTTTGATAGATTTCTGCCAATATTTGTATTTGCCGCTTTATCGCTTTCTTTTTGAGTTGTTTTGATCATGGAACTTTTTGGGAAGTTGCTACAGTAGTATTTGCTATATATGTGGTGGTTTTGAGTTGAAACCTGAAGCAAAAAGAGGTTGATTATATGATATGCTTACACTAATGTTGCTAATAGATTTGTGTTTAGTTTTGTATGAAGGAAGTTTTCAAGTGTAGGGATTGGGGAATGATGAGATGACATGAAGAATGGACAAAAGCTCAAGCTTGGGGATGCCCATGAATCACCCCAAGAAATATCCAAGAAGTACAAGCGTCAAATGTGGTGACCCAGCATACCACTGCATGTGTAGTATGCAAGTCGTTGACATAACACTAATGAAACACCGTCTCACTAGTATTACATCCATCAGAGTGGTACAATAGAAACATCGCAGGTCCACGGTATGTCTATAGGATTACAATGTTCAGCATACAGAAGATCTTTCAGAACCTCCTCAACAGGTAGAGGTTTAGTCCTGGCGACTACAAACGAGAAAGAATACAATGAAGACTAAACAAAACTACAACTAATGCAGTTGGTTAGCTAGAGAAATATCCTAGCTGCTTAGGTTATAGGAATAGGGAAACTGGTTCCCTTCTATCCCTATTCTAGTTTTTCTCCAAGCTTCACGGAATGGTAGGCTCCGCTGATAATCTTGACGTTGGTAGAATACTTCATCTTCATCTTCAATGTCTTGAGGTTGTCTAATTGAGTTGCCTTCCTTCTAATTCTTCAAAGTCTAGCAAGGGTTTAAGAGATTGGGGTGAGTAACAAGCATTACCCAGCAAGTTTCTATAGAAAGAAGTTGTGTGATATGCACTAACTACAGCCATGGACCCAAAAGAGTCGTAGGCCAATGCAAAGTTTTATCAAGGTTTCTTGAAAGATTGCTTTTACTTTAGAAAACTATGCCCAACAGCCAACACAGGGTATTAGTGCCTTGAGAGCACCTTTCCTGCCGCGTTCGCAGCTCCTTCCCGGAGCAAGGGGTAACATGTCACATCTTTTTACACTCTGCAGAGGTGCGTCCTTCCAAGAGAGATCAAAGCCTTGCTGCACAACCGGGCGAATCTTTCCCGTCCACAATTCCTTGATGTGGGGCCCAGTCATTGATCCAAGCCAATCACTGCCTTCTCCGCACAACGCATGCCCACCCAATTCACGCAAGCAAATTGTGCCCCTGATATTCACCCCCAACGATGAAGTACCTAGGCGTCCCTCGCGGACCATCATAGACACCAGGGCCGTGAGAACTGAGGAGTCCCACCCATATGCAAGTAGTCTCGCAAGATCTACTGCGACCGGCAGCTGGCTGTCCGTTGACATGCGAACAAGAGAAAATACAGCTGACTTTCCCGTCCCATTCTAAGTCTCTTGGACGACACGGTTTTTACGGCACAAGAATAACTGTGGCATTGGTTGTTAATCCTAGGTTTACTTTCCCGCACAAGTGGAACCTCCACCACCACAATCTTACCGTGGTTCCACCTGCCCGCCTTCCTAGGTTATCACCACTGGTCGATAACCACTAGTCATATTACTTATGAAAATAGATTTTCCATCCTTTTTGAAATGTTAGAGTTTGAAGTCAATTCTTTGCAAGTAGTTTCAAAACCAGTGCAATCAAGAGATATGAGCAAGATAAACTGCCTTTTTGACTGCAAGATTATGCAAGTCAAGGTCTTCGATACGAAGGAAATCCAAATACTGAAATAGCTCCATCATCTGGTAAAGATGATGTTAAAAGATCTGCAGCATGATATGCCTCATAAATGCTATGCATCGTTCTAAGCGTATCCTAACCCCGATGATTTATTATACAAGGTTGTGACGGTTTTGTAATAATGTGTTGCACTTTTAGATTCACTTCACAACAAGGTTGTTAAGGATTTTGGTTTGACTGACAAACTTTTGATAGTAATAGAGTAAAGCTTCAAACTAGAATTATTGCAAAAGACTGTTATAGCAATGAGTGAAAACTTGAAAGTAACACTTTTAAGTGGTATCATATTATTAGCAATCAAGTAGTTGGGTATTGACAAGTAAAGCTGAAGTAATTCTTATTTGATAAGAATACCCCGTTAGTATATGGTTTGACAACAATCTTAACACCAAATAGGGTTATATAAGTTCAAACTTAATGGAGTAGTTTGTTACTTACTTTCATTGTCTTTTAAAAGAATAACATTTGAAGAACATGTTTATTATTGATTAGAAGTACTACTCCTAGGGTTTAGTATAGCTCTATCATAATTAAAGAGTAGTTATTAGGTGGATCATAACAAAGAAACTAGTTAAAGTTTATTCAACCATGGAAGGGTTTTAGTGAAGCAGGTTTATGGTTCACACTCAATTAGTAAGTCATGAACAAGTAGTGTTGAAGGAAACAAATCATAGTTGATTCTAGAGTTGTTAATATTTTTAACATGCATAGGTCATTGCTAGATTTAGAGTATAGAAATTGGTGTGATGCTTGTCTGGTATGTTCTTAAAAAGAATTACTTTTGAAGAACACAAGTCTTAGTGGACATATACTTATTACTTAAAGTGATGGTGATTAGGTGATGTCAGAAAGGTAACAGTTTTTAAGTTGCAACAAAGATGTTGCAATTAGTTGGTTGACTAAAGTATTCTATGTTGAAATGGAGTATCAAACTAACCACTCAAAGTTGAATTAGAAAGTATGGCTAACTAACACACTAGGGTAGTTAATAGTTTTGGTACTAAGGAGTAATGGTAGGTGATTAAGTTATATGTACTTCAAAAGAATAACTTTTGAAGAACATATACCTTAGTAAATTTTAGTATTAGAACCCCATTTTAGGTTTCAAGTTTTGTTCAGAAATAATTAAAAAGCTTGGTTATTTAAGTTCCTAGATTTTTAGGTTGGAATCCAAATTTTTAAGTGATTAAAGATTTTTAAACTAACCTCTTAATAAAACAATGGATGAAGATAACTTAGAATTAAGAAGTAATTCTAATATACAAGTTTTTATATATTCAAGATTTTTCCTTAAGTTTAGTACTTAAAAATTAGTTAAGAAAATAGGTTTGAGATTTTAAATTGCTAATAGAGAAGTTTTAAATTTTAATACTAGTAATAATGAAATATTAATTGAAATAAAAGTTGTTGAAGTTGACAAAATTTTATTTGGTATTTGAAAATTTTGTTTAAAATATTTTAGTTGAATTTAAATTCAAAGTTTAAATACTACTTAAACTAGTTTTTAAATTTGGTTCAAAATTATTTCACACTAGTTTGCAATATTATAAGTTAAATAGATAGATTTTGTTTTTCTAAACATTTTGATATATTATTTGCATTTTTCTGAGTTGAGATGAATAAGATATGAATTTCCTAAGCATTGTTAAGTTCTGGAATTTCTAACTCACAGGGAATAACTTTTCTAACCTACAGCTTTCTAGCCACCGGCCATGACTGGTGGGTCACATGCCACGTTGGCTGCCACATGGGCATGACCAAGTCAAAATTATTTGACTGCTCACAGAAGCTCACAGATGATTTGCAAATTCGGTTATTCGATGCGAAATCGAACATGTGATGGGGTGGAATCGAACCAGGGGGTCGAAGTGAACCAGCTGGTGGTGGCGCCACTACTTTTTGGTCGCCGGAGCTTGCTCCGGCGAGCTCTACTGCGGCGGTGCACCGAGGTCGACGGTGACGGCGAGCTACGGCAACTTCTACAGCTCGGTAAG
This sequence comes from Dactylis glomerata, assembly GCA_007115705.1. Lineage (NCBI taxonomy): Eukaryota > Viridiplantae > Streptophyta > Magnoliopsida > Poales > Poaceae > Dactylis > Dactylis glomerata. The sequence continues at coordinate 427,196 of QXEO01000712.1, forward strand.
ATGCTCTCAAGACGCGGAAGCTCACCTGGATACTTCCTAGAGGGTCGACGACGGCGATTGTTGACGAAAGCATGCGCAGTTTCGCCGATTCCGGCGAGCACCTGCGAAAGGGAACGGCGATTTGCCGGCGACTGGAGCTACCCCTGCTCGATTCCCTCCCTGGAGATGAAATAAGCGACGAGGCGCACCTCCTCGGCCACTCTAGGGACTCGGGGATGGTCTCCGTTAACGACGCCGTGATGAACTCCGGCGAGGCTACTCGCAGTGATATGAAGAATAGAGAGATAGGATGAGGTTGAGAGGAATTGAGAGCACAGAGAAGAACTAGGGTTTCCCAGTGAGTTCCCCGGTGGTTTTATTGGTCGAGAAGAGGTCGTTTCCGACACTCCACTGCCGGCAATGGCCGGGATGCAGCGGTGGTCTGGTGTTGTCTCCTGGGCATGAATCTCTTCACATCTACTGGCAGTGGACGCGGAGAGGATAAGGTCTACGACGTGGAGGTCAGCTGCGTCCCCGGGTCAAAGAAGACGGCGGCTCGGGACGTGGCTTCATCGCCGGCGTCGTGTCGTCTGCACAGACGAGAGGAAGACGAAGACGTCGTCCTTCGTTTCAGAAAAAAAATAAGCGAAGCGGTAGGTTGGATCGGGTACTGGTGGGCTGGTGTTGGGCCGGCTTGACGGGCTATGCCGGCTGGGCTGCGGCCAGACTAGTGCTTCTCTTTTTTTTTCTACTCTATTTCTTTTATTTATTTCCTGTTTTCTATTTTGCTGTTTCTAATACAAGTTTGCTATTTTATTTTGCAGGTTTTGAACTAGCTACTCATTTGCAGTATCTTGAGTTTGAATTTCTTTAACAGATATGAGTATGACATTTCTAATCCAACACATAACACAAGATAAATTATATAGGTGCACTTGCACATAAAATATAACACACAACATTGGGGTTTTTATTGAGAATCTTGATGGGATAGTTCCAATTAGCTTTTGTGGAGTTTTTGAAATAGTTTGCTAGATTTGGATTACAGGTGGTTATGTGTAGCAATATTATCTTGCACCATATCTCGTAAAGAAACAAAGAAGTACTGCTAAACCATAATTGGCTTTCCTATAAATGAAATGTGAAAGGCATGATTCTATACTTACTAGTATTTTGCTACTTAAAGTCATGGGATTGTTATATGAAGTTATTCCAATGGCATTAATTATCTTGTTTATGCATTACTTGTAAATGTAAACTACCCCTTTTATTTATAATGAAGATCTCTTAATCTGAGGTCCACAAATATAACAAGAAGTGAGTGGTTTAATGGTTAATGATCTGGACTCCTATTAGCAGGGTTGTTTTAGGGAAACAATTGTTTGGTTAAAGGTATATCAAGATTGTATGGTTTGCTTATGATCACATGGTGATGCATAAGTTAAATTGTTATTTGGTATGGATTCCCAAATAAATGAATAAGAGGTTATGGCATTGGATAAAATGCTATCACCCTCCACCAGGAACTAGTGTTCCCTTTGAAATGAGATTAATGCACAAAGGTTCTAAAGACTAACTAAGTTTCTAGATCAAGCTTTCCCATGGGTCTTCTATAATATGGGTATCCCCTAAGTGAGATGTGTTTAAGTTGAGCTCCTACTCCACACTTGGTTTTAAGATGATATCTGCTTATCAGACTAGGTTTTATAACAAACCTAATTATCTTCATCAGCAAGCATGATCATGCACTCAACATGGTCATACTATTTCCTTCATCAACTCCCATAGTAAATCCATTTCATTTCCTCCATCAACACCCTCTATCAAGGGTTTATTCTAGGTTGTATCAACCTCCTGAGATTAAAATTATAATCTCCCATTGTGTGGTTCATATAGGATCTACTCCACTTCATAACTCATAAGTCTAAGTATTGGGTACTTCCTAAATATGGTCCAAGTATAGACCAAATCAGGGTTTATGATGTGATCACCCCCTATATCACAAGACTTGTCCTAATGAGAATTTGAATTATGTCTAGAGTCTCCTAATTGGCCTTTGTAGGAATGGCTCTAATATTCTTAGGTATCTCACCTAGAGTTAAGGCAAATCATATACTCAAACTGACATGAGTTAACCTCTCCACTTCACTTATTTGGACTCACTAGATTAGGACATAAGAATGTAGAATAGATCATGGTTCAAGAATAGGACTTATGTAAACTTCTTTAGCATGAAAGAAGTAGGTTTGAATAATACCATGATCATCTTGGTATGATTATATATTTGGTTCTAGAATGGTGTGTCAAGCATTTTAATTTTAACTCACTTAGCTCTTTTGGTTGTAGTAACTATCACTACCCAAAACAAGGATTTTAACAAAGGTCATATTGAAGTTTATCGCGCTCTAGTTGATGAGCTACTTCAATTCCATCAACTTAAGTGAAACTCCAATCACTTTGACATGTTTTATTTAAATGCGCGAAAATTACTCGGATTTTCTTTGCATGAAATGCAATGCACACATCTGTTGCCTCTATTTTATAACCTCTAATCCTGGGATATTACATCAAAGCTTGGGGATGCCCCCGAGGCACCCCTTCTTCATCGGCAAAAATCAGGTCACCTTTCAAGACACTATATTTTTATTGCTTCATACACTATGTGTTTTTCTTGGAGCGTTAGTTGTTTTAGTTTTTAGTTTTCTTTTGCTTTGTTTCCTGTAATAAATGGTTAGATCGCATCATGTTTCTTTTGGAGGAGATGAACTCATTTTCATTTGCCAAGAACACTCAGTTTTTTACTCTTATCGTTCACCGAGTGTTCTTCTTTTTCTGCTACTGCTTTTGGTTTTCATTTTCACCTTGATTTGCGTTTAGATCTTCTTATATCTATTTATCAAGGTGTATTTTTGCCTCTGGACCATGTTGGTTTTCCTCAAAAGAGTTGGATTTTAAAAGTTTAAATTGTGTTGGAAAAGAGAAAAAGCTTTATGCAAAAAAGTGGTACAAGAAGGAGCTTGTGTAGACTGTGGCTTAGGCTTTTGCATGTCGTGCTTGATGTCTTTTTGATAGTATGCTTAGTGGTTTTGCTGTAGCATGACTTCTCAAATAACTGAGATTGCTTAATGAGCCTTTGAAAGAATAATGCGTTGTTTTTAATTATTTGGAAGCATTATTTTGATTTTCTCCTTGATGCTTTATTTGGGTTGACTTGGCGCATGCTCACACATGTTAGACTCTTACAAAGTCACCAATAGCCTCTATGATCATTTAGTTTTTGACTTTTGATGCCATCTTATGCTTCTTCTAATATTGCTTTATCGCTTTGCATGATTATGGCCATTATTGCTCTCTTAGTTGGTCGCTCCCAGTCTTTTGCTAGCCCTCATTTTGTACTGAGTATGAGCTCTACTCGTGTATCCAACTCCCAAAAACCAAGTTTGCCATTGTGTCCACTATAAATTCCTATGCATGGTATTTGCAAGCCATTCCAAGTAAATTTTTATGTGCTACCTTTCAAAAACCTTCAAAACACTTCTCATTTTGTGACACTGTTTTCAGCTCTTGGGGACGTAGTGGTCGGATTTGCTATCTTCCATATTGCTTATTCCAAAAAGAAAAAAAAAAGAGAAAAAATAATAGAAAAAAGGCACTCCTCCATGGAATGTGAATGTTGGTGGGCACCCGATGGAATCGGTTAGCCATGGTTTGTGAAAGGAAAAAAGGTGGGGAGGAGTGCCAAGCTTTATAAAAGAGCATAAAAGTGCCAATCTCTCTCTCAAAAACTTGCTTCATTTTTGTATGGAAGATAGTAAGAACCCCATTGCCAGTCGTTGACAAAAGCAACCACCTCTCAAAACCAATTTTTATCTCTCTGTTTTACAAATGAAAAGCTCTAGCACATGTTTAAATCACTGCTACCCTCCGCGAAGGGCCCTTCTTTTACTTTTATGTTGAGTCACCACCTTCTACCTTTATGCACCGTCTAAGAGAGCATAGTTGTCATTCTAAGTATAATGTGCATTGTCCCAAAGTTTATCATTGATTGATTCATGACTATGGTTTCACTTGTTCTTAAATTACTTGTATCTAGTCGCCCTCTTAAACTTGAAGGTGTCCTATGCATTTATGTTTTGCTCTCTTATTAAGGACAAGCTCAAAACCATTTGTATGTTTTTCCTTATGATTTGAACATATGTTTGACTTTCATTGTTTCATTTTCATGATCTTTTGTTTTTGTTCATTTTCATGTTTATAACATGGTTGCTAAGTTCTTATTGTCAAGATTATATCTTTTATGCCCATGTTTTAAGTTCTTTGATCTCAGCACTCAATGCTTTACCTATATGATCAAGATTGTGATGGTGCATGTCACCTCAAAAATTATTTCTTTTTTTATCACTTACCTACTTGAGGACGAGCAGGAGTTAAGCTTGGGGATGTTGATACGTCTCCAACGTATCTATAATTTTTGATGCTCCATGCTTGTTTTTACACCATTTACCCGATGTTTCGTTACACTTTGTGGCATTTTTATGTGATTTCTGGAACTAACCTATTGACAAGATGCCACAGTGCCAGTTCCCTATTTTCTGCTATTTTTGTGTTTCAGAAAAGCTACGCAGGAAATATTCTTGGAATTGGACGAAACAAGTTCCAGAAGTCTTATTTTTCTTGGAAGCTTCCCAAAGACTGAAAGAGAGCCGGAGGGGGGCCAGAGGACATCCTCACATATAGGTGGCGCGGCCTAGGCCCTGGCCACACCACCCTGGTGTGAGGAGCCCCTGGCTACCCTCTGACGATGCCTCTTCGCCTATAAGAAGCATCGGGACAGAAAACCCTAAAGGGGTTGGCAATTTTCCAGAAATAGTTTTGCAGCTCCGCCACCGCCATCGACAAATTTTAGGGGACAGAAGTCTCTGTTCTGGCACCCTGCCAGGACAGGGAAGTGCCCCCAAAGCCATCTCCATCGGTCTTCATCGCCGTCTCCACCGTCTCCATCGACCTCACCGCCATCTCCATCAACCTTGCTGTCTCCTATGATGAGGAGGGAGTAGTTCTCCCCTGGGGCTGAGGGCTCTACCGGTAGCTATGTGGTTCACCTCTCTCTCCCATGATGTGATCTTTATGTGATCATGAGCTTTGTATCATGTTGAACAAGTAGATGTTATTATTCAGATATTATGTGTACTCTAGTGATGTTATTAAAGTAATCTATTCCTCCTGCCATGGTGTAACGGTGATAGTGCGTGCATCATGGTGGTACTTGGTCTAGGCTATGATTGTGATCTCTTATGGATTATGAGAATAATTATTGCTATGATAGTATTGAAGTGATCTTTTCCTCCTTTCATGGTGTAATGTTGATAGTGTGTGCACCGTGTTAGTACTTGGTCTAAGTTGCAATAATATCTATCTTGAGTTGTGCTTTGATTTCGATATCTCTATGAATGGTGTTTGTCAAGTACTTGATGAACTTTAAGGGGTGCTTCTGTAGCCACTACGCAATGATTAGTGTTATTCAATAGGAGAGTAATTCAGAGTATCATAGTGAAGAGAAGTTATTTACTTGTTCAATTATGTTATATTTGTTGGGAGTGTGTCCACTAGTGAAAGTATGATCCCTAGGCCTTGTTTCCAAGCTTTGCACACCGTTTACTTGCTGTTTTGTTACATGTTTGCTTGCAGCCATTTTTATTCTAGATTGCATTTACTACTTATAATCATCCATACCACTTGTATTTCACTATCTCTTCGCTGAACTAGTGCACCTATACATCTAACAAGTGTATTGGGTGTGTTGGGGACACAAGAGACTTTCTGTATTGTAATTGCAGGGTTGCTTGAGAGGGATAACTTTGACCTCTTCCTCCCTGAGTTCGATAAACCTTGGGTGATCCACTTAAGGAAAACTTGCTGCTGTTCTATAAACCTCTGCACTTGGAGGCCCAACACTGTCTACAAGAACAGAAGCGTGTGTAGACATCATTCTGCAGCGCCGCCGCTGTCGAAGTCAAATTTTGGGGGACAGAAGTCTCTATTCCGGCACCCTGCCAGGACGGGGAAGTGCCCCCGGAGCCATCTCCATCGGTCTCCATCGCCGTCTTTGCCATCTCCATCGACCTCACTGCCATCTCCATCAACCTTGCTACCTCCTATGATGAGGAGGGAGTAGTTCATCCCCGGGGCTGAGGGCTCTACCGGTAGCTATGTGGTTCACCTCTCTCTCCCATGATGTGATCTTTATGTGATCGTGAGCTTTGTATTATGTTGAATAAGTAGATGTTACTCTTCTTCATTATGTGTACTCTAGTATGTTATTAAAGTAATCTATTCCTCCTGCCATGGTGTAACGGTGACAGTGCGTGCATCATGGTGGTACTTGGTCTAGGCTACAATTGTGATCTCTTATGGATTATGAGAATAATTATCCCTATGATAGTATTGAAGTGATCTATTCCTCCTTTCATGGTGTAATGTTGACAGTGTGTGCACCATGTTAGTACTTGGTCTATGTTGCAATAATATCTATCTTGAGTTGTGATTTGATTTGGATATCTCTATGAGTGGTGTTTGTCAAGTACTTGATGAACTTTAAGGAGTGCTTCGTAGCCCTACGCAATGATTAGTGTTATTCAATAGGAGAGTAATTCAGAGTACTATAGTAAAGAGAAGTTATCTATTGGTTCAATTATGTTATATTTGTAGGGAGTGTGTCCACTAGTGAAAGTATGATCCCTAGGCCTTGTTTCCAAGCTTTGCACACCATTTACTTGCTGTTTTGTTACTTGTTTGCTTGCTGCTATTTTTATTTCATATTGCATTTACTACTTATAATCATCCATACCACTTGTATTTCACTATCTCTTTGCCGAACTAGTGCACCTATACATCTGACAAGTGTACTGGGTGTGTTGGGGACACAAGAGACTTTCTGTATCATAATTGCAGGGTTGTTTGAGAGGGATAGCTTTGACCTCTTCCTCCCTAAGTTCGATAAACCTTGGGTGATCCACTTAAGGGAAACTTGCTGCTACTCTACAAACCTCTGCACTTGGAGGCCCAACACTGTCTACAAGAACAGACGCGTGCGTAGACATCAAAGACATGTAGCAGCCTTTATCTGCCCCATAAATAAAATAACATTGACTATCCATGTTTATCTACTTGGGCTTTTACTTCATTTTTCTGGGTCCACTATCAGTTAGACTGGGATTGCTATATGGGGTAAAGTACTAGATACCTCCACCCCTGGCGACCTCAACCCTAAATCACATTTCCAGTCTTCTTCCTCTCAAACTAGCGGCTATTGGGGGTTGGCCGCCCCGTCCACAGCGACTGCTTGAACCAACGCCGGTCGGGTGGCGTTTGACCTCCACGGCGTCCTGCATGCAGGAATCCCTTCTCAAGGTAAGTGTAGGGTTTTCCTGCATGGATTGCCCAATGCTCCGATCTAGTACTAGTTCTAGGGGCGGCCCTAGTTCAAGGGGAATGTTCCAAAAATATGGTCACTGAGCCTGCTTGATTGTTCTATAATCAGAACCATATGGTTGCTATGTATGTTGCCCAAACTTGCATGCCCTGTCAAAACATTGGTTACCTATTGTATTTTAGTCTTTGTTCGGTTCGGTTTGTTGCCAAAATATAAGGTGCTAGATTTAAAATGATTGAATGGGTGCTCTTATTCCAGTTTAAATTGTGTTGTATCTTGGACACAACATTGCTCCATTGTGCTAAAAGGGGAAATCTAGGACATGCTCTTGGTGGAGATTTTAAAGCACTGTTGGAAGCTATGCAATGCTATTGGATATATTGAAATGTTCTTGTTGAGATGAATTTTAAATGATAATTGAAAGCTATGTCATGCTCTTGGTTATTTCTATATCAAATACTGCATTCCACATCATGTTTTTTGGTGATTTTTTATTTGTTATTTAGACGAAGAATATAGATGTGATGGGTTATGGGGTGACGGCACTGTGAGTTTGACCTAGAATTCAAAATTGAGCTAAGAAAATAAAAATAAAATCAAATAATTGGAAAACTAGTGCATGGAGTTATGGTATGTGATGTAGTATCTTGGAAAAATAGCAAACAGTGCATGCCAAGGATTCATAGGAACACTCTTCACAAATTTGGCATGCTTTTGGGAGCTTACGGCACCGTGAGTTTGACCTAGTTTTTCCACATGCTTTTGAAATGGAGGTTAGTTTCCAATGATCATACATAGTTAGGACATGCTCGTGGTGGAGCTTTTTAATTGCTATTGGAAGCTATGTAAAGCTATTGGGTTTAAAATCATGTTCTAGTTTACATATTATAATTGAAAGCTTAGCCATGCTATTGGTTATTTCTATATAAAACATTGCAAGCTACATCATGCTTTTTGGTGATTTATAAATGATTATTTATAAGAAGTAAATAGATGTGATGGGTTATGGGGTTTAGGGCTTACGGCACCATGAGTTTGACCTAGATTTCAAAATGAGCAAAAGAAATACAAATAAAATTAAAAAATTGGAAAACCAGCGCATAGAGTCATTGTATGTGATGGAGCACCTTGGAAAAATACCAAATATGGCATGCCAAGGATTCATAGGCAAACTCTTCACAAAATTGGCATGCTTTTAGGTCTTTCCAATGTGGTCGGATTCCAATGATTATACATAGTTAGGACATGATCTTGGTGGAGCTTTTAAATTGCTATTGGAAGCTATGTAATGCTATTAGTTATATTGTCATGTTCCTGTTTTAAAATGATAATGAACTGTCCCTCACACAATTACAGGTTATAATGCAACATCATGAAGCATGCTAGGACTGTCCCTCCGACGATGAGAACTGTGTGATTGGGCACATTCCCAGGACTTACCAGTACCATACCCATCTAGGACCGGTGATGATAGATGAAGGTAATAACTTATACATGTCTGGTTATAGAATTTGAGAGATTGGCCTTCTCAAATTGCTCTCACGGAGGCTTGATAGTGATAATCCGGTGATCCCTTTGCATGTCTGCTCTGTCAAGAAGTCTCTGACAGCTAAAGGGAAGTCAAAGATGGTAAGATTTCATTGTGCACAGTGAATATTAATGTGTTTGCTTAACTGCATGACACTCTAGTATCTATACTATCATATCAAGTATTTTCAAAGCCATACAGCCAGCTCTATCTCAAGCAGTACCTGGAAGCAGGAGATATTATGGTGCCAGCCTGCGCCGATGACCCGTATGCACCTGAAGGTGAAACTGAACAGGATGTGCATTACGTCAAGCTTCGGATGGGCAACAATGGTCGTGCCCAGATTACAACTAACTGGAGCACGCTTGTGACCACCTCACGCATGTCTGTTGATGACATGGCTGTGTTCGAGCTTGAACCAGATGAAAAGGAAGTACTATTTATCCATCTGATGAGTAATGTGCCGATAGGTAAGCCAGTTAAGTGTTAACTTGAACTACTAATCTGGTGGTGTATGCATCTGCACCAACTCAACTTGTATGCTAGATATTAAGGCTTTAGTACTAGTTCTGATCGGCTAGTTTATGCTATATATTAAGGCTTGAGTTGTAAAACTTGTATGGCATGTTATTCTATATGCTATTACGATGTGCATTCTCTTATCTAGATTTTGGATGCCATCTATCTAGTCCGTCTAGCCGCTAGACCAGATAATTTTGTTTCCGTTTGAATACAACTAAGCTTAATTTATAGACATGTGGGTACCAGTAATGCAACAGCAAACTCTACATACATTAACATAGTCTTAAACATCTGGGTATGATTGCCCAGATTCCACCATACATACTAAAAACATAGTCTTCAAACATCAAACAGTTTTACTTCATCTCCAGGGGGACAACACGTACTTAAACTAATCTTATGGAAACAAAACATTAGGGCCAACAGCAGGACCGATAACCGGGATGAGGCCACCCTTGACGAACTTTTCAAGGAATCTGCCATAGGTGGCATGCTTCGCCATGGTGTGGCCCTTGTGCTTCTGCTTGCTACCTATGCCAATGCCATTCACGTGCTAGATCATGCTCTCTAAGTTCTTGGTGATGACCTTGCCGCAGAATGGACAAGTTAGCTCCCCGTACCTGTGGAAAGGGATCTTGCCACTCTTGAGCCGCTTAAGAACAAAGCGGCTCTTGCGGTCCCTATCCTCCTTGTCATGGCCCACATCGTCAGAGTCGTCCTGTGAATTTTGAAATACATAAGAAGTGAGATAAACAGGAGCACAACAAAGATCAAAGGAAATAAGCTATAAAAAAATAACAATGCTACCAAAATGATTCTAAATTGTTGCGGTGATAGTACTAACAGAGGCTAGTAATGTTGTGTGACCAATATTTGATGAATCGAGGACACACTATGGAATCATCACATTAATAAGTGCAGGCAATTATAAATTCTATGCATCAGATCAATCATTTCTTTCCAAACAAAAATCTTGTTATCACAATCTCTACAATCAAATTAGACTCAGATGAATTTAAGTCAGTTGTGTTGATCAATCATTTGCAAGGTAACTACATTAACACATTTAGAATCTAATCTGATAACTATTAACTGATAGATATCATATGAGCAATCATAAGCACTAGAATGAAACAAGACTCCACTGAATTTAAGTTTCATACGCATTTATCATTACACTAAAACAAGATACTAATTGATACACACTATGGAATCATCACATTAATAAGCAGCACATAAAGGAAATGGTAATTATAAATTCTATGCATCAGATCAATCATTTCTTCCCAAACAAAAATCTTGTTATCATAATCTACTCTACGAACAAACCCTATGTGAACAGTAAGACAAACAAAAGGGATCGATCAGAACAGCTCAGAACCTTGGTGCTATCATCGGAGGCCTCCTCCTTGAACGGTTCTGCTTCTTTGCGGTCTTCTTCAACCATGTACTCGATGGAGTCAGGGTCGTAGCCAGCGTAGTAGTCATCGTCTGGCACGATGATGACCTGGCCTACATGTTGGTTCTGCAGATGTGCCGCGGGAGCCACAGGGTCCTCCATCTCCACTTCGTCGACGACGACCACGATCGGTACGGTGGAGGCCGCAACGGTCACGGCGCGCCGAGGAGTGGCTGGTGCACCTGACGAAGACTCGCCCGCCACCGCAGCGATGACCAGAGCCTCTGACCGCATTCGACTGCGGCTGGTCTTCGTGAGTGCGCTTCATCTTGAAGAAGCACTAAGGACTAAGATTGGTGGAGCGGTTTGGGGTTTTCGGCAGATTGGGGAAGAAGGGGTGCCCGGGAAGAAGTGGCCGATGGTGGGAGAGATGATGAGACTGATGTGTTATATAGATGCTGGCGGTTTGGTTTCCTCTCGTGGATGCGACTGGTTGTTGGCACGCGGCGTAAGTAAATGCAGTCTAGCGCTTTGGAAGTTGAACCCCCCACGCGAGCCGCCCCCATCGCTTCATTTTTGAGAGAGAAGAAAGTTGGGGATCCAATTGTTTTTCAGGCACACCGCGGCAAATGCAAGTCTAGTGCTTTGGAAATTGAACCAGTCGCTTCATTTTGTTTCTGAGAGAGCGCTAGACCGACATGTCACCACGGGCCCCAGTATTCCGGCCCACTTGTAAGTGAGAGGCTGCTATCATGGGTAAGGATGTACATACGTTTACCGCCAGGCAACAATTATAGAGACTCGTTGTTGGGTCCCCTCGTTGTTTGACTACAGGCAGCAGAGCGACAGTCTAAAAAAGGAGATAGCGTGCAAGGGGGGAATAAATCTGCTCTCATCTGACACGAGGAAGGAATAGACAACAAAATCTTACCATTGAAATGCTTCTCATCGAGGTCCCCTGCTCCATAAGACAAATGAGTGAGACAAACTAGTCTAGGTTTAGCATCCGAAGCATGTGGGGACCCACTTATCTGGGTAAGGTTTGGTCTGACATGTGTCTGGGGCCCCACTTGTCAATAGTGTTCTGGGCCTACGTGGAGCCATATGTCATAAGGGTTAGAATTCGTGGCCAGTGGAAAAACCCAAGCAACAGACGCGTGGTAGCAAGTTGTACGTACCAGCGGGATGAGATTTGACGGGGCAAGTAAATTGACGAGACACATCGCAGTCTGACTAGGCATGCTCAAGAGGTCAGTTGCATCATCATCGCTCACTCTACTTTGGCGACTAGTTCAGTAGCCATAGATGGAGGAGATCCCTTCCATGGGTAAACAAATAAATAAATGGCACATAGCTCTTGCAATTCATCATTGTGACTCATTGGTTACATTAGGTAACATTAAACAATAGGTTCGTGCTAATTGCATCGAGCAAATAGCAGATAGCAAATAGTTCTTAGCTACGGTAATCTCCTAATACCTCTACTGATGATTTGGCGATTCTTCAAACAATGGCTCAAGAAAGGTTCGTATCAGGATCTAACTCCTCATCTAAAGCTCTATCATTTGGCTCCTCTTTGAACAATGGCTCTTCGATGATTTCCTTGATCATTTTCACCTTGTCATTTTGGGCATTCCATCCCGCTCTGTTCAACATCCGTACAATATCATGTGCGCACTTTAGCACCCGCTGCAACTTCATTTTTTTTCTCCATATCATCCATATTTTTCTCCAGCATTTCCAAATTGTCCTTCAGCTAACCAGCTTCTTCCATCAGCACATCCTTCTCGGCGCATAGAGTGGAATTCTTCTTCTCTAGCTCAGCTAGTATAATTTTGTCAGCATTCTTGCAGTATTGCTAGAATGGTACAATCCCCATAGTCATGCTAGTGCATTCTTTAGTGTGTCTGGCCACTCTTGGTCAACCCAAGAAACAAACCCACAGTTGTTCTCTTCCTATAGAAAAAGAATTGAAAAATGCTCATGCCATTACGTAACATAAGATAGGACTCAATGCAGCAAGTAATTCATACGCAAATACACATGAAAGAACTAAGTGCAGCAAGATAATACTAAGTGTGCAGCAATTTAGTCATGTGCATCAGTTATTTAATTACTTATAGCAAGTTAGTCATGTGCATCCAATTACTTTTAATTACTTTACCAAACTATAAACAGAAGAATCGAAGGGGGAATTTCAGCTTTCACCCTGCCCCTACATAACACAAGATAGTACTCAATGAAGCAAGTAATTTATAAGCAAATACACATAAAAGATAGTACTAAGTGGCAACATAGTAATCAGTGAAGCAAGTAATTCATAAGCAACTTACACACGAGTAGTAATAGAAGAGGACAAAGATCGTATAAAGGGTAACTATAATATTATGTATAACTGAAAGAAACAATGTAATTACATGCCCACAAAATTGCAGTTAGAAGTTTGAAGGTAAAATCTCATGCACATAATCTTATCTAAACAAGGCAATAGATCAACTTAAACAAGGCAATATTATCTCCAACTAAAATAAACTTTGATGCTTTTCCACTGCAAATGTGCACATAGGAGGACTCACATTCTGCAGTGAGTACTTGTAGAATTTTCGCCCCGTATCAGGCCCCTCGAAGGCGACGCACTTGAGCAGCTCAAGTTTGTGGATGCGACAAAGTTCTTCATAGCTCGACGCTAAACCGCGAAATGTGGGGTCTCCGCAGGTTTGCAGGGCATGATCCGCTTTCCCTAGGGTCCTACACGTCCATGAGTTCCAGAGTAAATCAATGTTAACTTATGTAGAGTGACCGAATCGGATAGAAAATGGCCATTCACAGATCTGAAACCAAACGCATAGCTCGAGGCAGTGCAGCTTACCCCGAGGGTCATGGCGACCAAGGCAGTGGCTCGTACGAATGTTGACGAGGGCGGCAGTAGCGGACCAGGAAGAGGGGTAGATCCAGATTCTCCTCAGTGGGGGTGGGGGTAGGGGCTGAGAAAGGAGGAAGAAGAGGACAAGGAAGGGAAGCGACTGTAGTCAATGATACTTGTGCATTTTCCATTGTCTATAAGGGCATCCTGATAGCATCATGTGCATCTGTCACCAACTTGGATGTGCATCGTTCGGCCTTCTGCCATATAATGAATTATTTTTGCCCTAAATCCATTTAAATCCAATTTTGCACTGGGGCTACAAGAAATGCACACCAGAAAAATAGGGAAAAATATAGGGAGGTCCCCTCTAGGTGTGGGACCCTAGAACCAAGGCCAAACCATGGTTTCCACCCCACCTGGCAGACATCGATGGCACTGCGAGTTTGACCTACATCTCGAAGGGGGGACCTGGGGAATTCAGAAAAAATCAAAAAAAATGGAAAAATAGTGCATGGAGTCATGGTGAGTGATGCATCACCTAGGAAAAATACCAAACATGCCATCCCAGGGGTTCACAGGTGGACTCTCTCACAGAGAGGTGCTTCCAGGCAGGAGATCTCTTGGTCTTCCTTGCCAGGTGACCATGGTTTGCGCAAATTCCACAGCAAAATGTGGAACCATGGTCCAATTTTTGGTGGAGATGTGCATATTTGCATTGCCAACAACTTTTGCAACTAGTGTTTTTTTAGTTTCCACATAAAAAATGCATTTCCCATTTTTTAGGTGGCTAGAGGGGTCAAAACAGGTGCTTTTTTGTGAAGGGGCCACCAAGGGCAGTGCGCAAAACATCACCACTCCAATTTTCATGGGTGGGGGACCTACCAAGGGTGCCACATCCAGGAGGTTAGGAATTATCTCGGCCTTCTGCCATATAATGAATTATTTTTGCCCTAAATCCTTTTAAATCTAATTTTGCAATGGGGCTACAAGAAATGCACACCAAAAAAATAGGGGAAAAGTACAGGGAGGTCCCCTATGGGTGTGGGACCCTAGAACCAAGGCCAAACCATGGTACCCACCCAACCTGGCAGACATCGATGGCACCGCGAGTTTGACCTACATCTCGAAGGGGGGCCTGGAGAATTCAGAAAAAATCAAAAACAATGGAAAAACAGTGCATGGGGCAAGTGATGCATCACCTAGGAAAAATACCAAACATGCCATCCCAAGGGTTCACAGGTGGACTCTCTCACAGAGAGGTGCTTCCAGGCGGGAGTTCTCTTGGTCTTCCTTGCTAGGTGACCATGGTTTGCGCAAGTTCCACAGCAAACTGTGGAACCATGGTCCCATTTTTGGTGGAGATGTGTATCTTTGCATTCCCAACAACTTTTGCAACTAGTGTTTTTTTAGTTTCCACATAAAAATGCATTTCCCATTTTTACGTGGCCGGAGGGGTCAAAACAGGTGCTTTTTTGTGAAGGGGCCACCAAGGGCAGTGTGCAAAACATCACCACTCCAATTTTTATGGATGGGGGACCTACCAGGGGTGCCACATCTAGGAGGTTAGGAATTATCTCGGCCTTCTGCCATATAATGAATTAATTTTGCCCTAAATCCATTTAAATCCAATTTTGCACTGGGGCTACAAGAAATGCATACCAGAAAAATAGGAGAAAAATACAGGGAGGTCCCCTATGGGTGTGGGACCCTAGAACCAAGGCCAAACCATGGTTACCACCCAACTTGGCAGACATCGATGGCACCGTGAGTTTGACCTACATCTCAAAGGGGGGCCTGGGGAATTCAGAAAAAATCAAAAAAAAATGGAAAAACAGTGCATGGAGTCATGGTGAGTGATGCATCACCTAGGAAAAATACTAAACATGCCATCCCAAGGGTTCACAGGTGGACTCTCTCATAGAGAGGTGCTTCCAGGTAGGAGTTCTCTTGGTCTTCCTTGCCAGTTGACCATGGTTTACGCAAGTTCCATAGCAAACTATGGAACCATGGTCCCATTTGTGGTGGAGATGTGCATCTTTGGATTCCCAACAACTTTTGCAACTAGTGTTTTTTTAGTTTCCACATAAAAATGCATTTCCCATTTTTCAGGTGGCCGGAGGGGTCAAAACAGGTGCTTTTTTGTGAATGGGCCACCAAGGACAGTGTGCAAAACATCAGTACTCCAATTTTCATGGGTGTGGGGCCTACCAGGGGTGCCACATCCAGGAGGTTAGGAATTATCTTGGCCTTCTGCCATATAATGAATTATTTTTGCCCTAAATCCATTTAAATCCAATTTTGCACTAAGGCTACAAGAAATGCATACCAGAAAAATAGGGGAAAAATACAGGGAGGTCCCTTGTGGGTGTGGGACCCTAGAACCAAGGCCAAACCATGGTTCCCACCCCACCTATAGACATCGATGGCACCGCGAGTTTGATCTACATCTCGAAAGGGGTCCTAGGGAATTCAAAAAAAATCAAAAAAAATGGAAAAATAGTGCATGGAGTCATGGTGAGTGATGCATGACCTAGAAAAAATACCAAACATGCCATCCCAAGGGTTCACAGGTGGACTCTCTCATAGAGAGGTGCTTCCAGGCAGGAGTTCTCTTGGTCTTCCTTGCCAGGTGACCATGGTTTGCGCAAGTTCCACAGCAAACTGTGAAACCATGGTCCCATTTTTGGTGGAGATGTGCATCTTTGCGTTCCCAACAACTTTTGCAACTAGTGCCTTTTCAATTTCCACATAAAAATGCATTTCCTATTTTTTAGGTGGTCGGAGGGGTCAAAACAGGTGCTTTTTTATGAAGGGGCCACCAAGGGCAGTGTGCAAAACATCACCACTCCAATTTTCATGGGTGGGGGACCTACCAGGGGTGCCACATCCAGGAGGTTAGGAATTATCTCAGCCTTCTGCTATATAATGGATTATTTTTGTCCTAAATCCATTTTAATCCAATTTTGCACTGGGGCTACAAGAAATGCACACCAGAAAAATAGCGGAAAAATACAAGGAGGTCCCTTGTGGGCATGGGACCCTAGAACCAAGGCCAAACCATGGTTCCCACCCCACCTGGCAGACATCGATGGCACCGCGAGTTTGACCTACATCTCGAAGGGGGGCCTGGGGAATTCAAAAAAAAATGGAAAAATAGTGCATGGAGTCATGGTGAGTGGTGCATCACCTAGGAAAAATACCAATCATGCCATCCCAAGGGTTCACAGGTGGACTTTCTCACAGAGAGGTGCTTCCAGGTAGGAGTTCTCTTGGTCTTCATTGCCAGGTGACCATGGTTTGCGCAAGTTCCACAGCAAACTGTGGAACCATGGTCCCATTTTTGGTGGAGATGTGCATCTTTGCATTCCCAACAACTTTTGCAACTAGTGTTTTTTCAATTTCCACATAAAAATGCATTTCCTATTTTTCAGGTGGCCGGAGGGGTCAAAACAGGTGCTTTTTTGTGAAGGGGCCACCAAGGGCAGTGTGCAAAACATCACCACTCCAATTTTCATGGGTGGGGGAACTACCAGGGGTGCCACATCCAGGAGGTTAGGAATTATCTCGGTCTTTTACCATATAATGAATTATTTTTGCCCTAAATCCATTTTAATCCAATTTTGCACTGGGGCTAAAAGAAATGCACACCAGAAAAATAGGGGAAAAATACAGGGAGGTCCCCTATAGGTGTGGGACCCTAGAACCAAGGCTAAACCATGGTTCCCACCCCACCTGGCAGACATCGATGGCACCGCGAGTTTGACCTACATCTCGAAGGGGGGCCTAGGGAATTCAGAAAAAATCAAAAAAATGGAAAAACAGTGCATGGAGTCATGGTGAGTGATGCATCACCTAGGAAAAATACCAAACATGCCATCTCAAGGGTTCACAGGCGGACTCTCTCACAGAGAGGTGCTTCCAGGCAGGAGTTCTCTTGGTCTTTCTTGCCAGGTGACCATGGTTTGCGCAAGTTCCACAATATATATTTGCAGGGGCGGAGCTAGGGAAATAATATCCTGGTGCACACTAACAACAATCTAGGTGAAATGTGACATGTGCACATATATGCATGTGCATGCTTGTTTGGGCAGTTTCTGAATGTGAAATTGTTAGCCCTGGTGCACTGATAAAGAATTTACCTGGTGCACATAGGAAAAATGGGACCCAATAGCTAGTAAAATTTTCTTTGTCCCTGGTGCATGTGCACCATGCAAACCATATGCAGCTCCGCCCCTGAATATTTGTGAACAAGCAGTATTAGCATTGATTTCTTTTATTGCATGCCCTAAACTCTGGTGCAGGAAGCGAAGGAGAAGATCGAGGCAGATGTGGCTGCACTAAATGTCAAGATACAGAGCCAACTGGCCGAGAAACATTCCCTCAAGCTGCACTATGCTAGCCTAGGCTCACATTTGGATCAGGAGAAGGAGAAATCTAGAACTTTGGCGCATAAGGTTAACAAGCTTACGGCTGCAAAAGGCTTGCTATCAGGGCATATGGACTACCTTGTGAACACGCATGAGCAGATGAAAATGTTCCTGGACAAGGATAGGTAGACCATCAAGGCGCTGGAGGAGGAAAATCTGAAGCTAAATGCCATGTGCAGCGACCTTCGTGTGTAAATCACCAAGGGCCTCAAAGAGCAGATCAAGCAGAGCGAGAGGACCGTGGTAGCCTATGAGGCCAGAGACAAGTCCAGAGATCTCTTGAAGATGATGACCGAGAGCACTCGCAAAGCAGCCGCTCTGCTCGAGGCTGTTAAGAAGGAGAATATCATGCTGAAAGTCAAGATCAATGAGTTCGAGCGCCTCTAGCAGGATGAGATTGCCTCCAAGTAAGAGGAGATACGATGTAGTCTGCGCGCTATGTTTCATCGTCTTGTATGTCTGAACTTTGAGTTAACTAAACTATAATGTTGCGTTAATGCTCTCTGTTATATGGAAGCAATTATTGTAGGTACGCTATTGCTTTTAGATAACTTGAAATACTGAATTACATACACATAACTTATTCATCTAAAATTTGTTTCAATCTATCTAACTTGTCCTTATTAACTACTGCTTGCTTCAAGAGATCTGCAATGCAGTTCTCCAGCCTTTTTTCTCCCAGAAATGAATTTATTACATTCTCTCAACATAGTTCTACAATAAAATTACAAATTGACTCTAGTTTTCAGAAGAAGTTTGAGGCAGACAATATGAGATACAACATTTTCTAAGATACAACAGCTTATTGCATGGAGCAGCTACAGCACACTCACAAAAATTTACAGAGTGATGCAGAATGAAGGAGATGAATCAAATAGTGACCAGAATTAGGTTGCACTTCTCACTGTAACATATCATCACCTATGAAGCGGGAAGCTCAAAACTTCAAGATGACAGCTCTACAGTAGTCTCATCATCTCCAACCATTTCTGAAATTGCAACTACAAAAAATACCTTCTTACTCAATTTCTTCCTTTGGAAAACCTGCATGAGATCATCATCTTTAACAATTTTGATGAAATCCCTCTTCTTAAAGTGCCACCAACGTAAATGTGCGTGTTGATTAGGGCCCCAAGGACATCTCTGCTTTAGCTGCTCAAGAATTTGGTCAACAGTAATTGTCTTGGGATCTACCATTATTTCCATATGATCATTCTGCACAGCAAATTCTTGGCCATCATCTAGTACTGCAGTCTAAGGATTCACTTGCAAAGCAATTAGATACAGTTGTGAATGGTCAATAGTTGCTAGTTTACAAGCATCCATACCACTGGGAGCACCACCATCTGGATCAACACCTTTGGCACCTAACTGTGCTTCTGGTGCATCAACATCATCAACCATAACAAAGAGATCCAACTGATGAGTACCCTTATACTTCTCCCAAATCTGCAACAGCTAATGGGAGTGCTCAAGTTGTTCGTACACCTGATTCATGTTCATCCACACAAACTTATCCTTCTGTTTGGATCCCCAAGGAATCCTAGCATGAAGAATGTTAACAAGCTGCGAAACAGACACAATCTCACTGCAATTCACATTCATTTGCACAGACTACGAAGCCACACACCTCTCTAAGCCATAATCTAATCTAGCAATGTACTGATGCACTCGGACATTTATTTTGTATGTGTTCTCTGAATCATCGCTGTCTTAAAAATATTGGGAAACAAAAGATACAAATTAGTTTTCTGCTTTCACTGTGTCACTGCAATTCATATCGCTCTCTAATCATACCACAATTTGGGAAAACATAAGACAAAAAGTATGTTTTCTGCTTTTGGATAAATTGAAGCCTTCAGATCTGAACATAATTTGAGATGACTTCCATAAGATAAAAAATCTAGGTTTGCATGTTGGTTGGTTTGATAGAGATTGAGGATTACTTGCATACAAAATAATACCACAATTAAGGAAAACATATTACAAAAATCAGTCAGTTTCTTCTCTACAATTGTTCAGATACTGACAGTTACTCCTGCCATTCCATAAAACATCCTCGTGCTATCGGGATGTAAGAGAAGGATCTAAAATATTCACCTCTGCTTTCTGGCGCTCACACTGACAGTAGAAGGCCCAATTCCGCTCATCTTTGGGATTTGTTCTTTTCCTCCAATCTGCAGGCGACGCCGCGCCAGCGACGCCAGAGGGCTACCGCTCTGATTGCTCTTGGTTCGCGGCGCCACCGCCAGGCCGGCTCTTCGCTTGGTCGGCGGCGCCACCGCCGTCGGGCAAGCTTTCCGCTTCTCGCTGCTCCCCGCTGCTGGCTTGTTGCAAGATCTCTGGCTGCTTTTCTGGCTGGCAGCTCTAGCAATCGCCGCTCCTAGCGGTGATGGTGCCTCTCGTTTCCTGCTGGTAGACACGCGCCGCCGCCGGAATTCGACACCGACCTAGGGAGGGTCTAGGGTTGGAAGGACAAGAAAGGGGATTTGTTCATACTGAGAGTTACAGGTGGAGTTGACATACTGTCAACTAATGAGGCAACATAACGGAGACTCCTGACAAGCAGGGCCCACTGGCTTGACACATAACGGAGAAATACTGACATGCGGGACCGTAATGGGCCCAAAACAGGAGAAGTCACGGCAATATTTGGTTTGCCCTCATTTCGTTCAGAATGAGCCCTCTGAGAAATTACCTACCCAACTTTTCAAATGGCATCTATTACAAGCAACAAAGGTACCTGTGAGCCTATGCCAAGGAACTCGGTGACCGCAAACAAAATCACCCGGCTGTGCGCGGCACCGGTTGGGCTGGACGCTGTAGGGCGCGTTTGGTATCCCGTATTGTGGTTGGTGGGCTGGTATGAGTAGAGAAGATTTCTTTTTTCATGGGCATCCAAACAAGAGGGGTCTCACCAAAGTGGCCAGCGCGGTGCGTAAAGCACTCTCCACACAAGCCCCAGGAATACCTCCGAATTGAGCATTTCCATGGGGCCAGGCTCGTAATATGTGATTCCAGACTCCCCTGTGTTTGTTTTAGTTAAAGTGCAATAGTCACAAGCTGATTTATTTTGTTCTGTTTGCAGGTCTCATATTCTTCTCTTGAAAGTGGAGTACCTCATATTAGTAGCAAGCCAATTGCTTTTTTTGTGATTGCAGGTGTTAAAATAGATTGTACCAAACTGATGGAACTAGACGGTACCACGGTACCACAATATTGTGGGTCTGGTAACTATTGTGGGACCACACCTCTAATTTAGTTAACAGAAATTGTAAAAAAAAAACATTCTTTTGAGCAGCCAAACCCCGGATACGCGTGCACGCATCTAAAAGCATCAAATATGAGCATTGCGCTATCTTCTTGGTTTCTCTCACACAGTCTGTCTCTCTCCCCCACTCATTTCTCTTACTCACTGTACTCTCCCCGACGATCCTAGGACATAACAGAGCAGGCTAGGTGGCCGCCTGCGCTTGGCGAGGGAGGAGGATGGGCCTCAGTGACATGTGTGCGCCTCGAACATGACCAGCGGTCGGATAGCCGGCCGGGCGGCCGCTAGCTTGGCGAGGGAGGAGAAAGCACTCGAGGACATGCGTCCTCCTGGAGCACAACCAGCGGCCGAAGGAGGGCAGCGGGCGGAGAGCGGAATGGAGGCCGGATTGAGGGAATTTGACGGGCAGTGGCCATTGACGGCAATCGAGCGGGGGAGCGGCCAGCGACGAAAATCGGGCTGGAAGCGAACATCGCGTCGCCGCCGTTGCTTGTCGTCGTTGCGCTGTGAATCGGCGGCAGGGGACCTTGGTGGCCGTCGGGGTGGCATGGCGGATCTGGACGCGGGCACTAGATGAGGTAGGATGAGGAGAGTCGGGGCTCCTCTGCAACGCGAGCACTCACCAATGTTGCATTGAACTGGATTGACTGACATTGATGGAGGGAGATTTGGGGATTGGGCGCATTCGTGGCCGGAACCGTGGTGGCTGTAGGTGGCAGATGGAGCCATCCGCCGGAGCTAGGCGAGTAAGGAGCAGGCGGCGATGACGCAACTTGACATCCTCGGTAAGGATGATTTGTGTGCCCACTCATGGCTGTTTCAAAGTGAGTCTTACTATGCTATTGATAGAACACTTCTTGATTGAACCATGTATGGATGGGCATATACGGCTGAATTAAATTGGCTTCTAGGCAGAGTGCACATCAGATGTTAAATTAGAGACCACCTCACAAAGTTACAAACCAGATGCAAACCACATGTTAAATTATAGTGCACATTCAGTTAGTTTGACACACACCATCTGGACTTGGTTAGAAGCCATACATAATTTCAACTTCATACTTGATATACTTTGCTACGGACAGTCAATGGTTTAAGAATAAGTATATTACACATTCGGTTAGCTAGTACAGGGAAGAATGGAAATGAAAGATACATATGTGAATTCCCCACTTTAATAAACACCCATACTTTTGCAACTCTGTTTCAAATATTAGTGATAATTAGATTGAACATAGCATTTGTAGTTTCATCAAGACAATCACAATAAAAAGAGGTAGCTTACTCCTATTGCTGGCTAATTGGCTACGCACCGCAATAGTAGGATATAGTATGCCTTCAATATCTTTTGGAAAGTCTCCAACCAGAGAACCCATTTTTCTGCAAGATGCTAGAACTAATTTGATCATGGTGACATGATATCACATAATATTCTAAATAAAGTACACATGTGAGGGACTTGGGATAGAGAACATGAAACAAGCATATGGTACTGGTAGAGGATGGTAAGAGATGTTTCAAAACAGAGAATCCTTAGTTTCAAAATAACAAGCAGATTTACATATGCAACCACTGAAAACTGAAACCTCTATGTCTGTACATGTGCACGCCACACCACTCAAGTAGATTTAGAGGTCTACAACTATAACTCATGGTGACTTGTATGGGCTCATCTTCTAAGCTGATTGTTAACGTCTGCATTTTGAATCAACCGCTGCAGCAATCTTCTCGGTGGCAAATTGTTCTTTAATTGTATCAATAGGAGCGATAGCCACTATCTTTCTTGGACATCCACGTTTCTGCCTAGGTTTCTCGGCAACACCAGGTTGGCTATTTTCCCCACCCTCATCTTGGTTGGGTTCCCGGTTTCCGCCTGGGTTTCTCGGCAACACCAGATTGGCTGTTTTCCCCACCCTCATCTTGGTTGGCTTCCTGGGCAATGCCAGGATTGCTGATTTCCACGACGTCGTCTTCTGCACCATTATTTTCCTTTGCTTTGCTGGCTTGGTAGTCCTCTTTCTGTACAACATAAAGCGGTGCATTAGTTGCAATCGTGAAAGGTTGGAAATAGATAAAATTAATAGTACTGACTGTTTCTGGACTTGCAGATGAGAAGCTCACCAATTAGGGCAAAAGAATGCAAGAGAAGGGCTTATGGCTAAAGAGAAAACGCAGAGGTTAACGTCACTATGTCATAATTGCATGAAACCAAATATATTGGCAGTACTGGCTAAGCTACTAGTATCTTAGTAACCAACCAATTTGTTTTCATTTGAACAACATATTCCGAAAAGGAAGCTAGCCAGGTTCGTAATAGACCTAATGACCTCACAAGGTTTACTTTCTGAAACTTATTGAGGTGTCAGAATACAGTAACAGAGATAAAATTCTGGTGAGGTTTATTTCCTGACAGTGAACTAACAACCATTAGCACCAAATGTGTACTCCATCAATCCATTCTTTCAAGTCCCACACAACGTGAATTTCCAGGAGTGATTTTCTTCACTACCATACATACAACATGAATGGAATTCACCAGCCAATCAGCAACATCCATCTTACAACGCTGCATATGGTGTAAACTATAAAACACTATCCATCATGGCTCGCCAAAGTACTATAGGAACACCGACTGGTCAACACATTCCAACATAATTTTTACAATTACGCTTATCTTCCGTATCTACAGGTTTAATGCTTAACATCCCATCAGACCATCACCCACTCTTTGCCCTAAGGAGTTAATAATAATAAGTTCATCAAAGACGTCATAATTTTCATCCTCTCGCTGCGCAGAGCAAGTCAATATCATCACAGGTCTGACAAATTGATAAGCCTATGAACTCATACGTGTATGATGGTGACGAGATGGTGACTGAGATGCAGAGGAAAATCTCACCAGGCTTTAAGAAGACGGAGAGCCAAAAATCGTGGCCGCGCTACCTGCCGACCATGCCGCCGTCGAGGGCACCGAGAGAGCCGCCGCTAGACGAGCCGGGGCATGCTGATCTGAACATCCGCAGACCTGGTGTGTGAGGGAGGTGGGCAGCGGCCGCTGCCGCAGCTGCCGAGTCGCGCCTCGATTAGGGTAGGTCAACTAGCGAGGGCTTTGGGAGCTCGGGGCGGGGACTGAAAGACAAGCCGCCGGCGGTGGGGGATTGCTCCGGCGGTGGGCATGGATTGCGTCTGTCGCCGTCCTTCGCATGTGTCGAGATGTGAGAAGAGAAAAGAGGTCGGGCCAACCGGTATTTTGATATCCTTTTTTTTACCTCTCATCTAACTGAGCGTTGTCTCGGACGGATGCGGATGAATCGAACCATCGTACCTCTTTAGAAAAAGTCATATACGGAGTACTACAATTTTAATCAACGGTTCAAAAAAATCAAACTTAACGGTACCGGACGGTACCATAATACCATGTCAATCACCGTAAAAGAGCTCATTTTTTATTGGAAGTGCAGGAGCTAATATAACTCACAACGTGTAGGAGTAATCAGTGATCAAGTTTCTTATGATCTTATTCTGTTATAGATGATGTTATTAATTTTGCTCTAGAGCTTTTGTTACCCACAGAGTTTAGATTTCCTTTGGACAGTGAGATTTTTTCCTGAATAATATCGATTCAGCAAAGCAAGGCCTTTTATCTATATCAGACTACCTGAAATGTGTTCAGGTGTCAGTTTTTTCTTATAATTATTTTCTCTATATTTGTGTTGCAATGGTGAAGTTCTGCACTACATCATTCTATGTATGATATTTTCAGTTTTCTTAAACGGTCCATTGTAGTGTCTTTACATATGCTCTCTGATTTGATAATAACAATTTGCACGTCAAGCTCTCTTCTTTAGTGGATTCTGTCGTCGTTTGGATATTGACTACCAAGCAAGCTTAACCCAGCCATTTTACGCGGTTGCAACAAAAATTTCTAGTCATTCAAATACTGGTGTTTGTGATTATAGGCCTTGCAAAATGTTTCATGTCTATTTCCATCTATACATCTCCTTGCAGGCTTCTACGATACTGCTGAGGAGGTTCATAAGGCAGAGGATGGTGAAGTGGCTAAGCAGGCAGCAAAAGCTGAATGCCCATTTGGCACTACATTATATTTGATGTACAAATGTTCAGTTGCTGAGGTGAGATCTCATCAGATATTTGTCTATCATGCCCATTTGGCACTTCATTATATTTGATGTACAAATGTTCAGTTGCTGAGGTGAGATCTCATCAGATATTTGGCTATCATGACCATTTGGCACTTCATTGTATTTGATGTACAAATGTTCAGTTGTTGAGGTGAGATGAAGAAAAGAGCCAAAGATACTTGCTCTCGATGATTTTGGCATACCAACTACAGATAGACAAGAAATAGTGTACCAGATGGGCATGACAAATTCCGTTGGAACCTACATGAAATGGCAAATTCTCAGTAGCTTCCATGTACAATGCTATTATTTTACCCGATATGCCAGTCGATAAAAATAGTACGGATAAAGGTATTTGGATGGTACCTACGTAAAGGAGTTGTTTTAACCAAAGATAATCTTGCAAAGCAGAATTAGTATGGAAGTAAGAAGTGTGTTTTTTGTCATCAGGATGAAACAATTAAACACTTGTTCTTCCAATGTTGCTCCGCTAGATCTATATGGTCAGTCATCCAAGTAGCTTCAACATTGTTTCCGCCATGCAGTATTACCAATATATTTGGTAATTGGCTAAATGGAATTGACAATAGGTTTAAAAAGCATATTAGGAAGTGAAAAGCTTACCGGTGGAATCGGGCTTGGTGGTGAAGTAATCATTGTACACGCTCACTCTATTTAAAATCGTCATGAACAACTTCCTTGACATTCGATAGCGGCACCGGAATGTTTGGGCATCATATATTGGCTTGGTAGGATGGAAGTAGTCCCGATAGAGTTGGTAGTGGACCTTCTCATGATTGTGCTTGACATCGGCCTTGCGTCCCTTGACCGATCCCCTATTCACTTGCCTCAAAGTGTGCTCATGGAGGAGCATTGCCGTGGCCATCAGTAGCTCTGAATCATCATCGGACTCCTCATGCAATGATGACTCGATGATGTTCTTGTAAAAACATTTGGATTGACTTGCTCAGCTCCATCTATGAAAAACATAGGCATATGGTCAAATATATGTTCCTATGTACTAGGTACAGTGGCACAAATGGCCGGAGAGGGCGAGGACCTCACTTTGAAAGCCGGCCGCGCAAACGGTCGAACAGCTCATGGGCGCCGCAGGAGGATGTAGTAAGCCATGGTCTCCTCTTGTGTTGCCTCTAGTCCCATGGTGTAAGAGTAAATTGCCCCTAAGTGTGTTTTTGGTAATTGATGACAATCCCTATGGACTAATGTTTTCATTGAGCTTTTTGTGAAGGAATTGTTCATAGGAATTGCTTTAAGTCCATGTGTTGGATTCAAGGCTTGGATGCCATGAAGATAAAGATATATCTTAAGTATTGGCATCAAGATCATTGAATAGAAGAGATGAATTCAATATGATCAAGAAGAAGAAATAAAGATGTAGTTCTTATGTAGAACTCAAGTAATCCATGCTCTAGATTATGTGTTAATCCAAGGCGTCTCAAGATCTTGAGAGTTTGGCTACAAGAGAAGAATTCAAGATATAACTCTATGTCAAGGTCATGATGGTCTCATGAAATGAGATATGATTGACTAATTCCTAGAGCATGCAATCAAATGAAGAATTCTTTATGTGGCTCAAGATATTGTGATAGAGCATGAGAAGATTCAAGGTTGACAAAGACAAAGATCAAAGATTGGATTCTAGATTGGTCAACACATGAAGCATAGGAATGTGCCACATTGGACCAATCGGTCTTGTGGTATGGTAAGGTTTGTCAATTATGCTTTGTGAACTAACCCATTACATATGTGTGTTTATGTTGTCTATGTGGGTTAGGTATTGTGTCATGGATATACATCACTAGTGATTTTACATATAGCCCATGAGAAGATGACATCAAGTGGTGGTTGTCATCAAGGTTGAGAAGTGCAAGTTTCAAGATAAGCATCTCGAGAAGATCATATGCTTGAAGCTTGTCATCCATTTGGTGATAATTAAATTGTGAAGATATGCCTTAGTGAAGGTATACCATAGTGGTGTATGGGGAGTATATTGGAAGTCTTCACGAAGCAACAATGATCAAGTGAAGCATTCTGGCTTGACGGAAGCATGAAGCATCATCATCAAGATCAAGCAGGGTGCGCAAGGCAAAGGTTTGTCCTTGCTAGGTTTTCCTTTTACCAGTCTCAAGGTGTTTGTTGGGAGACCGGGTTATAGGATAGATAGCCGCACTATCAGGAGGGGCTTTCGGTTGGGTAACTTGATCACATCGTCTTAGAGAGCTCAATCCTTTGCATACTTTGCTTCTCCCTACTTTATTGCTTATTAGTGTTTCTCTGTGTGAGGTTCTTGAGCTTGTTGTTAGCTTTCCAACAAGTCCAAGCTCATTGAAAACGGATTTCGTATGCATCTCTTATTGCATTTTTGGATTTGGAGGATTTACCGATTCTTTCTTATGGGAGGTTCTCACCTCTCCTTATTTGGTATTTTACCTCTTATTAATTCTTGGGATTTATGTGGTTCATTGGATAGTTCTTTCTCTTAGCTTTTCAAAAAGCCCAAGTTTGCTAAAAACGGAGTCCGGACGCAAAAGTTACGACCGTTTTCATCTTTTGAGTTTTTCAGTTGGTGCAAATCCGGTGAGCGCTGGGATTTTCACCGGGAAGCCGGTTTCGGGCCGGCGGCATCGGGCTGCACACCGGCCGGTCCAGCGCTCATACCGGGGCTGCACCAGGACCCTATCCAGAACAGGATTCCCGCGCAGGCCCGGCGCTCGTCGGGCTGTGCATCGGGCGGTCCGGCGCAGAGCCCGGCGAGACCGACTTTTGACCGGTTTTTGCCGGAGATTTGCCCCCAATGGCCCTATTTCAATTTGCTATAAAAGAGGCTTCTTCCCCAACGGTTTGGGTGTGTTCTGAGGTGTTCTTGAGCATATTTTCCACCTCCATTGTTGCCTCTCTTGAGCTTGCTTCCTCTCCCTTCGCTCCTATGATTCTTGCATGTTTTTGAGGGATTTGGAAGAGGAGATCTAGATCTACAATCCCCACCAATCAATTTCTCTTCTAAGTGAGGGGAACCCATTAGATCTAGATCTTGGAGTCATTGGTTGACCTCCACCATTGTTCTTCCTCTCTAACTCCTCCATAGCATTTGTTGCTTTAGTGAGTTTTGAGAGAGAAGGATTTGAGCACTTTCCCTTGTGTTCTTGCTTTGCATCCTTGCAGAGTATTGAGCTCTCTATTACGATTTGTTTGAGTGAGAGACCATGATCTTGTTACTCTTGGAGGGTGACCTCCTAGTTGACTTGGTGGTTGGTGCCTCAGTGACCTCTTCGTGGAAGATTGTGAAGAGGCCCGGACTTCCCCTTCATGGGAGTTGTGAAGTGGTTGTGGAGCTTGCCATCTCCGGAGTGGAGGAAGAGCTAACCATAAGAAGGGGTTCCTAGCTTTGTGGGGGGACTCGGAGAAGAAGGTGAGCCTTCGTGGCATTCGGGGGCCCTCGTGGTTTCCCACATCTCTCCAACGGTGATTAGCTTACTTTATGTAAGTGAACATCGGGATACATCTTTGTCTCCGCGTGCCTCGGTACCCGATTTTATTTCCTTGTGATAGCTTTCGTGCTTGAAGTAATTATATCTTGTTTATCACTTGTGAAATATATCTTGTGCTATCTTGCTTATCTCTAGTTGTTGTTGTTGCACTTAGTTGAGCCTAGCATATTTAGGTTTTGTGCTTGAAGAAAATAAACGTTAGTTTAATTCCGCATTCCTTCAAGCCAATTTAGTAATTGTTTTTAAAACACCTATTCACCCTCTCTAGGTGACATCTCATCCTTTCAATTGGTATCAGAGCAAGGTCTCTCCTTGTTTAGGCTTCACCGCCTTGAGAGTAAAGATGTCGGCTAGTTATTTAGTGCACAATGACACAATTATTTTTGATGGCACAAATTATATCTTATGGAGAAATCACATGCTTTGTAATCTTTGGACTTTGTGTCCAAATATAGAGCGATTTCTAGATGTAGGTTTTTCTCCTCCGATGGATCCACAAAATCTGTCTTTAGAGGATGAGAAAAATTTACATCTTGAAGCTCAAGTATCTAATGAAATTTTATTATCTGTGAGCTCCATAGTTTATGTTTTCTTGATGGGTTCAAATTGCAAGACATCTCATGAGATATGGACCATGCTGAAAGAGTCATTTGGTGGGTCCATTTATCTTGAGGTTGAAAGTGAATGCAATGAGCTCTCTTCATCTTCACATCATGAAGAGCTCCAAGTTGCTTCCACATCCGGTCGTGATGAGTGTTCAAGTTCTTCCACTTCACCAACATGTGACTTATCACAAGGTAATGATATGATGAGTAAAGAAATCATATGTGATGATGGTAGCCTTGCTCTTTGCACCATTGATTCTATTTCTATAAATCCTAATGGTGTAGAGAGTTTGGACCTAAACACTTCTTGCAAGAAATTCTTTACTCATTCTTGTGTTAAAGGTCCTTGCATATCTCCTAGAATTTTCTTGATTAAATTTTGTGATGATATGCTTGTTTCTAGTTGTGATCATACTCAAAATGATTCTATTTCCTCTAGTTGTTGTATGACTAACCATGTAGAGGAAATTAAAGAAAAATTGGGTCACAGAATTAAAGAAGAAATCAATAGAAGAACCAAGAAGGTTTCTATCAAGAGAAGGCAATGCTATGGATGTCACGAGTATGGACATCTCGCAAGAGCTTGTCCTACACTCAAAAATGAAGAATGTACTTCAATTGATGTTCCCTCATCATCTACCCAAGTTCACATGTGCCTTATGCCAAGCGGCTCAAAGGTAACTCCTACTTTGAATCTCAACACATCTCCTTATGATGAGAGTGATGATGATAATGACAATGACGATGATAATGAAGCTTTCTTGCATGAGATGGGAATTGTGTATGCCTCTCTTTGTGGTAATAATGATGCTCGTGCTAAAGTCGAACACTTAATGGAAACCTTGTTTGAACACAAGGAGACATTAAGGAATTGAACTCCCTCGTTAATGAGGGGAAACAGAGATTCAATCTCCTCAAGCAAGAGCTATCCGAAGAGAAGCATACTAATTCTTGTCTATCTCAATCTATTAAATCTTATGAGCTTACAAATGCTAAATCTATTAATGATGCTTATGCTACTAACTCTACTTCTTATGAAGCATCCATATTAAAGAAGAATGTTGAGCTAAGGGCTCAACTTGAGTTGCTAACAAGCAATTATAAGAAATTGGAGGAAAGCCATGAAAAGCTCTTAGGCTCTCATGGGGATCTCCTAATCTCTTATAATGGGCTAAAGTTAGCTCATGAGGCAAGTATCTCTAAGAAAACATCTTGTGAGCCTCATTTGGATATTAGCACTACTTTAAAGCAAAATGCTATATTACCATGTGCTAGTCCTAGTAATTTGTCTAGGAAAAATATTTCTACATCTTGTGATGAATTACTTGCTATACCTTGTTGCTCTAACAATGAAACTTCTATTTCCTCTAGTACTTGTATTACTACTAACCTTGTAGAGGAAATCAAAGAGCTCAATGCCCAAGTCACTAGTTTGGAGAAAGACTTGGAGAAGCGTCATGAAGGGAAATCCACACTCGATAATATTTTGAGTGTGCAAAAATCTCCTAATGACAAGAGTGGACTTGGATTCAACTCCAATGACAAGAACAAGTCAAAGAGCAACAAGAAGAAGAAGGGCCATGACCAAGTCAACAGTTTGGCCAAGATTATTTGCTTCAAGTGCAAGATTGAAGGGAATCATGTGAGATCTTGCCCATTGAAGAAGCACTTGAGTGAGAAGCAACAAGGGAAGCGGCCACAAGGTCAAGCTCAAGCACGGCCTCAAGTTGAATATAGGCCACTTCCCAAGAAGAAACAAGATGAAGCTTCCCAAATCAAGAAATCAACGAAGAAGAGAAAGGGAAGCACTTGTTGCTATATTTGTCATGAGAAGGGGCACTTTGCTTCTTCATGTTTAAGCGGTACCTTATCTAGTCCTATCATTGTTGATGATGATTATTCTTTTAGGAAAGATAAGGATAGCAATGTGTTTGCCAAGTTTGTTGGAACTCAAAGTGGTGTCAAGAAAAGAACCATTTTGGTTGCCAAGCCTATTATTACTAACCTCTTAGGACCCAACTTGGTTGGGGACCAACAAGCTAAAACTTGATCAATAGTTGTTTGTGGAGGGCATTGGAGACTTGGATACCTCATGAAGAATTAAGGGATCTTCACTAATTTTATTTCATCAAGCCAAGTCATTGATACTATCATTTTATATCCAATGTGCCTCTTTGTGGTAACTTGTACTTACCCACTTTACATTGTAAGTTGCTTGCCCCTTTGCATGTTTTGGTTTTGTACCAAGTATGTGTTTGTATATATTGTTCCTTATACCTACTTATCTTGTGTATTCAGGTAGGTGTTGGTTGTTTGGCACATCATATACTTGTGTGTTTGCTTCGAGCCTCTAATGCATCTTTATGGTATCTTATTTGGCTCTTATCCAGTGATTAATGGAACATCCCATTTTGGGAAAGTGATTTGCCTTTGGCACCTCACAATCCTATAAATGTGTGCACATGAGCAATACCACTTAGTATTGATATTGCAAGATTATCTAGTCACTATGTGGTATACCATGCTCATGAGAAATTCAAATTATATATCTCCATTAGTTATTTCTAGTTGGATTTTGTTTGCCTTTTGTTGAAAATAATTTAATATCACATTATGGGGGAGTAATATGCCTAGTGCATATCACAAGCCTAGGAAATGTGAACATTTGAGGTATTGCCACTTAGAGTTGATATTGTTAATTATCTTGGTCCTAGGTGGCATGTTTGCTCAAACAAGCTCTGTTATTTCTTAAAATATTTTATTGCTCATTTCTTTGGTCTTGGTTTGAGTAAGAATTCTTGGTGCAGTTTTACTCAAATATATTTCTCTATATCATAAGTAGGAAACTGTTTGGATCAAGATACTCTAATCATTGCTTTGCATGATTGTTTGTCTATTATTGGAGCTACCAAGAATCCTTTTTCGTGCATGGTGCTTAAATTGAATATGTAACCATATGCCTTTTATTGTGAAGATTTATCTTGAATATCTTTGCAATACACCACCAGAAAATAATTCCAATATGAACTTCTTGTCTCTGACAATTGGTATTCATATATATATATGGTAATTCTTCTAGATCATCTTCACCTTGGAATTTGCCTCTTATCGCCCTTATTTCTTTCCAAGAAATTATTTTGACTCATATTGTCTTATTTGCCTTCTTGAGGATCTTTTTGCTTGACTTTGTCTCATCTCTTGATCCCCATCAAGTGTGTGTTGTTATAAGACAAACCTTTTCTTTTCGGTACTCGTGTCATTGTGAAAAGTGTAGAGGGTTTGGTTTATTTGTTGGAACCTTGCTCTTTTGGGAGTTAGTTATCTCATTCCTTCTTCTATGACTTATTTGCTTGAATGAGATAAATCCTTGAGCATGTTTTTATTTATTTATTCTTTCATGCTCAATAAGTTGTTAGGTTCATTTGTTGAATTTTATGAATAAATCACTTGTTGATTTGTTTCCTTGATATCATTTGGACAAATAATGTGTTTTTTTGTCTAAATTGTATCTTCTTTGGATCTTCAAAGCTAGGTGCATGAATATTCTCTTTATGCTTAGTTCTATATCTTAGTTGCTTTCTTTGATCCAATATATATGTTATACTCTATCAAATCCTAAATGGCTAAGATGTGCATGAAATTCAAATTTCATCTCTATGTATGCACATATTTATATGGAGTTTATCATATGTATTGTGGTTAGTCTAACCACTTTGGACCCAATAAGTTTGGGGACCAAGATGTACTTGAATGTTGTCTTAGGTACATAGGAGATGCAATGGATGCTTGTATCATTTATAAGGAAGGCGCTATCACCATATGATTATTTGAGACAAGCTAGGATGATCGGTGAACTCCTATCTACTACATCACATGTAACAACCCAAATTTTTGGAAAATAAAAATAAATAAATTTTATTAAAATACCAAATTTTGGACCCAACAAAAACTTTTATTTTAAATACAAGATTTATTTCCTGTCTTTCAACAATTGGGAATTTGAGCATTTCTGCTCCCATGCTTGAAATAAAAATAATAGGAGAAAGGTTTTAAATCAAATACTTTGAGCAAAAAGTTTTAATCACTTTCTTTTAAAGGAAAATAGTTGGAAAGAAAGTAAAACTCTATTTCAATCAATCCAGCTGCTTGTTTTAAAGTTGGAATAAAAATACCCCATTTTGAAAACCATTTTCATGCCTCCAACTAGTACTTAAAAAATGAGTTGAGTCACCTTTTTCAAAATCCATTACCGTAGGAATTTATTTGAAATAATAATATTTTGAAAAATTATTTTCTAAACCTGTGAAAACTTCCAAATGATTTCTTGGCCAAGTCTTTAAGTCCAAAAGAAACTTTTGTTTGTAAAATGATTTCTTTAAGTAAGATGGTTTTCTACATATTTAAATCTTGCATGGTTACATGCTAAAACCGTTGCTTAATTTTCGATCCAAATTAAGTTAAGCAATCATATGAAAAAAGAACAAAACAGAAAGAAAGAAACAAAACCCACATGGTATAAGACTACAAAAATGATCTAGAAAAAAAATTAACAACTACCCTACTTTGGACTCCTAGATTAAGAAATCCTCAACTCAACTGAAGGTTGGATCAGTTGGGTTAGCAAGACCAAACCATCATCTTGCAAGACTGCACAAGTTTGGACAAAACTCAAACTTTAACACCTTTCAAATTTCAGCCAAACTTTGAATCCTATACAGAGACCATTCCAATATCTTAATCTTTTTCAACCAAACCATCACCTCTGGACAAAACAAAAACATTTCTAGAACCCTTATCCACTACTGGTGCAAACTCAATTCAAAAAAATTCAAAATTTGAAACCTTGTCTCTTGCGGTCATTTAGTCAAACACCTAGCAGGCGTTCAGTCCACTTGCTGCAACTGTTGATCAACAGGGGAGTTTAGGCCCTCACCTGCATGCCCATGCTCGCCCGAGTCAGTGCCTGCGTCGGCTCAAGCATCTCTCCTCCCACCCCCTGCCTCTCTGTGCCACGACCCGATGAAGGGAGACCGAGAAAGTCATCGCTGGTCACCGCCAGACACCCATGCTCCCCTCCCTGTTCTCTGATCGTCCTGCCGCGTCTGAGCATCCCTAGCGTCACCACAGTACCCGCAGAGGAAGCCCGCACCTCCACGACCATGCCGGCCACTGGAGCTCGCCGAACACCCCGTCACGGCCATACCAAGGCCATGACCTGGCCACCTCGCGCCCAGCCTCCCGAGCCTATAAAATGGACCTCCGAGCACATGGCTGAACTCACACTACTCCCACGAACCTCCCAGACATCTCCTCTTCCTCTCCCTCTCCCCGGTTCGCTCTCGAGCTCGACGCCGACGAGCTCTGGACGCGTAGCCGCTCTGCTGATCTAGACCACCGTTCGCCGCCATTCATGGACTAGGCGACCGAGTAGACCCTCCGAAACCTCCTAGACAAGGTCACGTCGCCCCTCACTTCCTCCGTCAAGCTCACCGGTGATGCCATCCCCGCAGACCACCGCCCCGGCCGCCTCTGGCTCCGGCGAACCGAAGCCTCCCCCAACGCAGCGCCTACGGGAAGTGGCCGAGAAGACCTCTCTCTGCTGCCAGGACACCTTCCCGCCGGTCGCCGCCTGCTCCAGTGAGCCTCCCCCATCGCCGTCTCCCTCCCAGACTCCCTCTCGCTCTATTTCCCATCGGGCTGGGAAGAAGACCCGATACCGATTCGGTTCTGTTAGGACCTGACAACCGGGCCCCCTTTGTCAGCTGATTATTTGTTTTCCCACGCACGTCGGACATGGTTGGGCCAGATTCGATCGGCCTAAGAGCTGGCCCGATAAAACCTCCGGGCGTGGCCCACTCAAGAAAAAAAAATATATATATATATAGGGTAGATCTATAATACAACCGGTTGTAGTTTAAGTATCTACAACCGGCTGGCCCATATAAGGACGCGATGCACTGAAAATAGAAAAAAACAATCCGCACAATTGTCCCCCACCTCCTGCACACTCTAGCAAGTGCCAACTACCTCCGCCATTGGCCCTTCCCCTGCTCACTGCCGGCCCTGGCTCCCGCCTGCTGCCGGCCCTACCCGCGCTCGCCGCTGGCCCAATCCCCCGCTTGCCACCGGCACTGAGTCTCGCCCGCAGCCGACCCCTGAATCCTAGGTCGCTGTCACCCCGAATCCTATGTCGCTGTCGCCCCGAATCTCAGTTCGCCGTCGCGCCGAATCCCAGGTCCCCGCCGCCCCCGGTTCGCGGCCGGCTCTCCCCGCTGCTAGGTCGCTCGCCGTCCCAGCTCTCAGGTCGCCGCCGTGGCTACAGCCCTGCAGCTTTTCAGCACCTTCACGCGTCCGTTGGATCCCATGTTGCCCTTCCTCCTTCCTCCCATTGCACCAGCAGCAGGCTCCATGGCGCCGCTCTGACACCTTGCATGCTCGCGGTGGCATACACATGCCCAAATATTGGGATATTGGGATTTTCTTCTTCTTTTTGCTAACTCTGTGTCGCAACTTTTGGATTTGGTGTGTTGGAGAAGTTCATGTGGACACACTTGGTTGTACAAAGGGAATGGTGTTGCGGTGTTGGCAGTACAATTAGGGCATCAATTTTAGCTCGATGTTATTTCTCTATAATCTCTCTGTTCGGCAGTACAAGCTCGCTGTGAATAGAAGTGCAACCTACAGCATGCTTCCGTTGTTGCTCCCGCCCCGGCCGAGGAGGGCCCTGCCGCCGGCACTGAGGTGGGCCTATCGCCCCACCAGCGTGGTTGTCGTCCCAGGCCCCGGATACTCCCCCAAATCAATAGCATGGCCGCGGATGGCACCACGGGTTCCCGTCGGCCGCCGGCGACAGGAGGTGTTCGAGGCTCCGCTGGGTCTCCGTTTCCCATTTGCCGCCGTACCGTGCGCATCTCCGGTGATTTAAGCAAGTCCAGCTCCGTCGCGGTGCCTGCTCTGTGGAAGGTCCTGGCTTGCCGCATGCACAGGTCACGAGCAGAGAATACGCGTGTTCTTCCCTGATGCTTGCTCTAGTTTGTGCAGACTTTGGACTTAATTAGCTCAAGCATCTGTGCAGATCCTGTATTTCTTTTGATTTTGAGAAGATTAATTCCTAAGATTGATGCGTGTACGACCATTTTGGTAGCTCCTAATTTCAATGCGCTCCATTTTAAGTGGCTACAGTCTATGTACGAGGTGTTTCAGTTCGTTCCTGAATTTTGGATTCAGTTTTGACCATACCAATAAATGCCCGCTACTTGCGACCCTTTTGGTAGCGAAATAATGTTTTTTAGTGACATGATTTTAATAGTTATCTTGTACTAGTTATTTTGGGTTTGTATTTCAGGCTTATAAAAATACTAAAAACATAACTAGGCAGGTTATTAAGTACACGCATACCAGAATAGACAGTTCAGTTTCACTGTGACCACGGAAAGTTCAGGCGTAAATGTTATATAGTTCATCTCAAACATGATAAATTTTTATTTAAAAATTGAATTCAAATTTTACCACCATGGGCAGTTCAAGATGTGATTGGGGGAAGTTCAGACACACCAAACGTGGTAATTCACTTCAAACATGCTAGAATTTTTATTTAAATCGAATTTAATTTTTATTACCCAAGGGCAGTTCAGGAGCGTCATTGGGGAAAGTTCAGGCACACCAAACGCGGCAGTTTAACTTAAACATGTTGTAATTTTATTTATATCAGAATTATTTTTTACCACTACGGGCAGTTCAAGAGCGCTAACCAAAGCAATTCAAGTGCGCTACTCGAGACAGTTCATGTGGACTTACAAGGGAAGTGCAGGTGGTGGCTAGAGGTAGTTCATGTGTACTAACAAGGCATTTTAGAAAACTTGACCATGATACGCGATTCAAAGCAGTTCAGGTGCACTAGCGCGGTAAGTTCAGGAACGCTACCGTGGGAAGTTCAGGCGCACTAACGAGGGAAGTACAGGTGGGCGGAACTTCGAGAAGTTCAAGTGCACTAACGAGGCAATTTAGAAAACTCGACCACGGTGCGCGACTCCAAGCAGTTCAACTGCACTAGCTCGAAAAGTTCAGGACAGCAACTCCGGGAAGTTCAGGCGTACAAACGAGAGAAGTACAGGCTAGCGAAAC
The DNA here is from genome assembly GCA_007115705.1 of Dactylis glomerata. Taxonomy (NCBI): domain Eukaryota; kingdom Viridiplantae; phylum Streptophyta; class Magnoliopsida; order Poales; family Poaceae; genus Dactylis; species Dactylis glomerata. The sequence goes on from QXEO01000712.1 coordinate 465,000, forward strand.
TTCAAGAAGTTCAGCCGCACCAACGATGCAGTTCAGCAACTTGACTCGGGCAGTTCAGGTGCACTAACGCGGCAGTTCAGAGAAAGTGACCTATAGGTATGACTCAGGGCAGTTCAGGCGCAGTGAGGAGACAGTTCAGGAAAGCAATTCTAAGAAGTTCGGATGCACTAAACGCATCAATTCACCTTGAACACGCTAGAATTTTCACTTTTATCGGATTTCTTTTTTACCACTATGGAAATTTATGTTTATTCTGAGCGTAAGTTTACTTTGAACAAGAGGAAAGTTCGATTGCAAGAAATTTAAAAGTTAAATTTTGTCAACATTCCATTTAATCACAAAATAAGTTCAGTTACACATCCAGAGTAGTTCAACCGCATGTGAGAAGCAGTTCAAGTACTCTGTTTTTTTCCGAGCGGAAATCCTACCCATTAAAATCGTTTCTATATGTCCCCGTTGCACAAGTAAACCATATAAATACTTCATATACAATGATATGAGATTACTTTTACTTGTACATTGGCGTCATGCCCCCACTCAACCACTATAGCCATGCCAAATTCAAATCCCTCGTATATGAGCGTCATTCCTATTATTTACTATTCCTGAAAATGATTCCTAAATCTTGCAAAATTTGGAAACATCACCTTGACAAAAAAGTTGCGCAATTTTAATATCTTTCGAACGGTATATCATTTACTTCATTCTGATTAGTCGTTTAGAAGTAATTGCAAAAACCGTTCATGTAAAATCGAGAAATCCAGAAATCTGAATCAACTCTATTCAAAACTGCTCTTAAATGGTAAGAAATCTGCAAAAATGACCAAAACAAAAAAGTTGCGCCTAATCCATAGCTTTCTAATGCCATATCATTTGCATCAATCGGATAAACGGTTTGAAAATACCAGTCAAAATAGTGTCTGAAAATAGAAAATCCACGAAATAGTTATTTACAATATTTAAAATTACTTTTAAATCATCCAGAATTTCGAAAAATACTTAAAATGAGTAAGTTTCACAATTTCCTTACGAATCCAACGGTATATCATATGCATCATTCCGATTAACGGTATGAAAACCGCGATAAAAATACTCTCCGAATATACAAATAGACGCGAAAATCTGATTATTAGTTTTTGAAATAACTTAAAAAATGTACAGAATTTTGGAAAACTTCCAAAACATAAAAGTTTCAGAATTTGATAAGCTTTCCAACGATGTATCATTTGCATAAATCTGAGAAACGGTTCAAAAATTATAATTAAAATACGTAAATTGCATGTACAATAGCGAGAAGTTTAACCTACTATAGCGAGAAGTTCAAGCACGTGTACAAGAAAGTTCAGAATCGGTTGTAGATCCTTAATCTACAACCGGTTGTAGAATAGCTGGGCTATATATATATATATATATATATATATATATATATATAAAGATGGTTTTAGATTTATGATTCCGAACCTATTTTGTTTTTAATTTTCCCAGAGCTGTAGAAGTTCAAACTTAGCAATTAATATGTCGTTGGAAAGCTTATAACTTGAAAGTGTTTTCAACCCATTTCTACTTATAGTTTTAGTCCAGCAAAAATAACAAAATAGGAGCTTCACAAGCTTAGAAAAATTATGTAAAATCATAGAAAATTCAAAATAGTATGAATCCAATTCTCATATTTCACAAATTGAAATATCTATCTGTTTATGTAAGTAGTTTTAAAATAGTAACTTGTAGATCAAATGCTATTTTGTTTTATGGTCAAATAACCCTATCTGACTTAGGATTTGAGAAGCTTAAATCTTTAATTAGGGATTTGATAAATCCATTTGGAATAACCCAACTTTTCAAATAGATCTATACTACTTGACCTTGGTCAAAGTTTAACCTATCGGAGAAGTTTGAAACTCCAATAGTTAATAATACCTATCTATAGACTTGCAACTTGCCTCAATGATTCCTAGGGAATCAAAATGGTGTGAAGCCACTTTGGTTGAATCATAGTATTGAATACCTACTTGGAGTCCATGAACTCAGTCAATAAGTACTTGTAGGAGATGTTTTTGTGTTCCAAAATAAATGAACGCTACTTAAATACAACCACTCAATAATCTCATCCATCGGAACCCAATTATCTTTGAAACCACTCTCCATAGACTTCCTAGATCGTTTCCCTTATCCAAGTATCCTTATTGTAGTGAATATGTGTTGTTGTGAATTGTGTGGTGATTGTATGCTTATTTACTTTCCAATGATTAGACGACAAAGAGAGTAAGGAGAATGGATCCCGAAGTCAACCAAGAAATGGAACTGGAGAGCAATCAACCCAAGATGAAGAGGAAGACTAGTTTGACATTGCCAAGCCAGGCAAGCCATCTTTTGAATCATAATCCAATACCTAGATTTCAACTTGCATATTTACTTGCTTTCCAAATTAAATTGCATGATTGAATTGCTAGAGTAGAATAATAATTGTGTAGTGATATCTTGCTTAACAAGAGCATCAAACTGAGTTTATCCAATATCCCCCTTAGTTGTAGCAACACTCATAGTAGCTGCTCAGTCGCTAATAAAATTGAGGTCATCTATAGGGGAAACCTATTTGAACATGGTGACTTGAACTTGAAAGCTTGAAATGGGAGACTACTCATACGTGGTGGTTTTCCGAAAGAAAATAATCTTGACTAAGGACTATGGAATGTGTTTTGAAATGATAATAAGTAATGTACCATGTGAGCCAACCATACCGTATGACCACATTACCCTGAAATGGGAAGGGGCTTAGTCCGTAGCTTGTTTACCCTAGTATGGGAGACCTTGTATCATCCTTTATAGAAGTGCACCGTGCGCGGGTACTTCCAAACTAGGTGGAAATTTCCATTCATGCAGCATCCTGTAATGGGCAAAACTAGAGACGCCGAAACAGAGATGTCTGTACCTCGGGCTCTAGGAAAGGATCCTATACTAGAGTAGACAAGTGAAAGAGTTTGTTTGATTATCTGAAACTCGCATACTTGGTGTATGACGAACCGTGGATTTCTCCCAGCAGATTTATCGAATCTTGTGGGTGAAGTGTACCCCTCTGTAGAGGTTTCAAAACTATTTGAATAGCCGGGTCCGCGGTCATGGATAGTTGGCAAGCTGTACTTGACTTTTGTCAAGAATGTTAACAACTTTAGTTGAACTTGGTGAATGACTTGACTTGATATTTGATGTTGACCAACACTTGAAGTTCCTCTTTAGATTTAACTTAGAGAATTAAATCCTCTTCTCTACTAATGAAAATTCTTGGGAAACAAAACTAGCTTTTTTGCAAATAAACTTAGTGCTTAGTCCACCATATGAACCATGCATATCTCTTTCATCACTTTGTTTATAAGATGGTTTGCGAGTGCATCCAATGTACTCATGGTTGTGTCCCTGGCTATTAACGTGGCCAGACTTGAAGGAGCAAGATCAAGAAGGAAGGACTCATTGATGACTTTGCGAATTAGGCTCGTTTCCTACTGTCCACTTTGCCTGTGTGGTTGAAGCTTGACAATATGGACCCAAAGTGTTATTCCGCTGCATGTTGATGTAATGTAAGGTTTGGTCTGTGTGACCACCTATGTAATCCCCTTTATTTACTATTAATGGCTATGACTGTGATATCAACTACGTTATGTAAATCACAACAATGATTCTGGGATTGTGATGGATTACATAATGGGCACTTCAAATTTGTTATAAATTCGTCGATGCTACAAGTTGGTATCAGAGCCTAGGCTGACTCTAGGAAACCCTGGTTAGCATGGTCGTTAGAAAATGTTATCTCTGATATCACAAGTTTGGTATCAGGACTATCATGACCTTAGGAGACCTTAGTTAGTATGGTCGTTAGCTAAGAAAGTGATATTTTGTCAAACACTTATTTCTACAAAAGAAACTTATTTGCTTTGGTATCCAAAGCCAATCTTATACCCTCATCTTATTCACTTGAAATATCTTATACTCTCCACTTATGCTCTCAAAATATTTTGACAAAGAAATTTTTTTATGAACCTCTTTGATTACAATTTTTTTTAAAGATTTGTTTTACTCTATTCCTCATCTACTTCAAATATATACTATGGACGATATACCGACCTAAGATCGAGGGACTTTTGGATCAAAAGATTAGGGACTCAATATTTTTCAAGACTTCAACCTTGGATGTCAACTAAGACCGCTACCATCGAAAGAGAGTCTCTTCATCTGATCCAGAAATCTTCCAACAAGAGTCAACCCGGTGAGACAAAGACTTCAAGAGCAAAGAGAGAGTGATTAGAAATGATGAAGACCTAGCAACCTTTTGACCCACAGGATTTATAGGAAATGCTCAGTTGATTTCATTGAGCTACCCTTACCTCATGATTACTAAGTGTGCTTACTGCCTTGTGTGTTTGAATGATTGATTTGTTTTGAGATGTGTTGCTCATATGCCATCTGTCAACATGTAGCAGCCATCCCAACAATTTAACTATTCAAAAATGTTTTGGCTTTTCTAGCCCAACATAAGCCCAAAAATATATACAAATTCTATGAGAAACTTTATGAAAACTTTTTCCACTCCTCTATTGCAGAGCGTGATCCTGAACATGCATCCAATGCTTGCAAGCTCACCATTTAAGCTATGTACTAACCGCAGTAAAGCCAACTCAGAATTTGAGTTTCACCTCAATGGAATTGCCCGAGAGTACCAAAGGAATTCCCACCTGAAGCAGATTCCAATAAGGGACCTAGGAAATGTTTACACTCAACCAATATGTTATGCATGTGGAGAAACATGCCATGTTGCCTGTTTATGCCCCAATAAAAAGGTTTCAAGTCTAGATCACCTAAAGAAGAAGGCTTGTAGCCGTTGTGGAGAAGAAGGTCATCAAGCTAGCCAGTGCCCCGGCAACTGTCCCAACTGTGAAGACAACCATCCATTTGGAGAATGCCCTACAAGTCATATCACCTGTTTCCAATGTGAGAGTAGTACCCATGTTCCAGCCAACTGTCACATCAATTACTTGGTGTCAGCTATATCCAAGATCCAGCCAAACAATTTTTAACTAGCAGCACATGTGGTCCAGGCCAGCAAAAAGCATGAAGATCTTATACAACAACAGAAGGTCAACATTGTCTGCTGGGAGTGCGGTATCAAGGGGCACTACTCAAATGAGTGCCCAAAGAAGATTAACCTTGCACCCACCACCTATCATAAGTATCCAAAACCCCATAATTATTGAAGATAGTGCTAAAGGAGTCTACAATCCCAATGTTTGCATACGAAGAAAGCCATCTTCCCAGAGTACCATGAAGTAGTTTTTGTCAACCTGAAGGCACAAAGAGAAGGAACATCAGGAATCAGCCACCAAGTATCCCGAAGTTGCGCTTAGCTAGACATTAGTATCAACAAGTTGAATCAAGATTTTGAAGCACATGTCAAGAAGAAGCCTCAATCACCTTAGTTTGGTACTAGTAGTCTTGTTTATCTGGTTGTAAACCAAGAACGAGACTTGTAATCTGTAAGATCATTATTAATGAAATCCTATGGTTAAAGCCTAAATATTTTTGTGTTTGAAAAGTGTGATGGTTTGTTGAAATTGCTATGTGATTGATGACGATGTGTTTTTGGCCTGTCTGGCCTTATCACATTTTGGGTGTACCCAATCCTTCTTTCCATAGGAATAAATATCCACTTATCTATCTCTCATCTGGTGATCCAATTTCTCAATCTCTCTCAATCTCAACTTGTGAATCTCGGGACGAGATTCTTTTTAAGGGGGAAGATTGTAACAACCCAAATTTTTGGAAAATAGAAATAAATAAATTTATTAAAATACCAAATTTTGGACCCAACAAAAACTTTTATTTTAAATACAAGATTTATTTCTTGTCTTTCAACAATTGGGAATTTGAGCATTTTTGCTCCCATGCTTGAAATAAAAATAATAGGAGAAAGATTTTAAATCAAATACTTTGAGCAAAAAGTTTCAATCACTTTCTTTTAAAGGAAAATAGTTGGAAAGAAAGTAAAACTCTATTTCAATAAATCCAGCTGCTTGTTTTAAAGTTGTAATAAAAATACCCCATTTTAAAAACCATTTTCATGCCTCCAACTAGTACTTCAAAAATGAGTTGAGTCACCTTTTTCAAAATCCACTACCGTAGGAATTTATCTGAAATAATAATATTTTGAAAAATTATTTTCTAAACCTGTGAAAACTCCCAAATGATTTCTTGGCCAAGTCTTTAAGTCCAAAAGAAACTTTTGTTTGTAAAATGATTTCTTTAAGTAAGATGGTTTTCTACATATTTAAATCTTGCATGGTTACATGCTAAAACCGTTGGTTAATTTTCGATCCAAATTAAGTTAAGCAATCATATGGAAAAAGAAAAAAACAGAAAGAAAGAAACAAAACCCACATGGGATAAGACTACAAAAATGATCTAGAAAAAATTTAACAACTACCCTATTTTGGACTCCTAGATTAAGAAATCCTCAACTCAACTGAAGGTTGGATCAGTTGGGTTAGCAAGACCAAACCACCATCTTGCAAGACTGCAGAAGTTTGGACAAAAACTCAAATTTAACACCTTTCAAATTTCGGCCAAACTTTGAATCCTATACAGAGACCATTCCAATATCTTAATCTTTTTCAACCAAACCATCACCTCTGGACAAAACAAAAACATTTCTAGAACCCTTATCCACTACTAGTGCAAACTCAATTCAAAAAATTTCAAAATTCGAAACCTTGTCTCTTGCGGTCATTTAGTTAAACACCTAGCAGGCGTTCAGTCCACTTGCTGCAACTGTTGATAAACAGGGGAGTTCAGGCCCTCACCTGCACGCCCATGCTCACCCGAGTCAGTGCCTGCATCGGCTCAAGCATCTCTCCTCCCATCCCCTGCCTCTCTGTGCCATGACCGAACGAAGGGAGACCGAGAAAGTCGTCGCCGGTCACCGCCAGACACCCATGCTTCCCTCCCTGTTCTCTTGTCATCCTTCCACGTCTGAGCATCCCTAGCATCACCACAGTACCCGCAGAGGACGCCTGCACCTCCACGACCATGCCGGCCACTGGAGCTCGCCGAACACCCCGTCACGGCCATACCAAGGCCATGACCTGGCCACCTCGCGCCCAGCCTCCCGAGCCTATAAAATGGACCTCCGAGCACATGGCTGAACTCACACTACTCCCATGAACCTCCTAGACATCTCCTCTTCCTCTCCCTCTCCCTGGTTCGCTCTCGAGCTCGACGCCGATGAGCTCTGGACGCGTAGCCGCTCCGCTGCTCTAGACCACCGTTCACCGCCATTCACAGACTAGGTGACCAAGTAGACCCTCTGAAACCTCCTAGACAAGGTCACGTCGCCCCTCGCTTCCTCCGTCGAGCTCGCCGGTGACGCCGTCCCCGCAGACCACCGCCCCGGCCGCCCCTGGCTCCGGCGAACCGAAGCCTCCCCCAATGTAGCGCCTGCGGGAAGTGGCCGAGAAGACCTCTCTCCGCCGCCAGGACACCTTGCCACCGGTCGCTGCCTGCTCCGGTGAGCCTCCCCCATCGCCGTCTCCCTCCCAGACTCCCTCTCGCTCTGTTTCCCGTCGGGCTGGGAAGAAGACCTGATACCGATTCGGTTCTGTTAGGACCTGACAGCCGGGCCCCCTTTGTCAGCTGATTATTTTTTTCCCACACACGTCGGACATGGTTGGGCCAGATTCGATCGGCCTGAGAGCTGGCCCGATAAAACCTCCGGCGTGGCCCACTCCATAAAAAAATATATATATAAAGATGGATTTAGATTTATGATTCCGAACCTAGTTTTGTTTTTAATTTTCCCAGAACTATAGAAGTTCAAACTTAGCAATTAATATGTCGTTGGAAAGCTTATAACTTGAAATAGCCAATGGAAGTGTTTTCAACCCATTTCTACTTACAGTTTTAGTCCAGCAAAAATAACAAAATAGGAGCTTCACAAGCTTAGAAAAATTATGTAAAATCATAGAAAATTCAAAATAGTATGAATCCAATTCTCATATTTCACAAATTGAAATATCTATCTGTTTATGTAAGTAGTTTTAAAATAGTAACTTGTAGATCAAATGCTATTTTGTTTTATGGTCAAATAACCCTATCTGACTTAGGATTTGAGAAGCTTAAATCTTTAATTAGGGATTTGATAAATCCATTTGGAATAACCCAACTTTTCAAATAGAACTATACTACTTGACCTTGGTCAAAGTTTAAGCTATCGGAGATGTTTGAAACTCCAATAGTTAATAATACCTATCTATAGACTTGCAACTTGCCTCAATGATTCCCAGGGAATCAAAATGGTGTGAAGCCACTTTGGTTGAATCATAGTATTGAATACCTACTTGGAGTCCATGAACTCAGTCAATAAGGACTTGTAGGAGATATTTTTGTGATCCAAAATAAATGAACCCTACTTAAATACAACCACTCAATAATCTCATCCATCGGAACTCAATTATCTTTGAAACCACTCTCCATAGACTTCCTAGATTGTTTCCCTTATCCAAGTATCCTTATTGTAGTGAATATGTGTTGTTGTGAATTGTGTGGTGATTGTATGCTTATTTACTTTTCGATGATTAGACGACAAAGAGAGTAAGGAGAATGGATCCCGAAGTCAACCAAGAAATGGAGCTGGAGAGCAATCAACCCAAGATGAAGAGGAAGACTAGTTTGACATTGCCAAGCCAGGTATGCCATCTTTTGAATCATAATCCAATACCTAGATTTCAACTTGCATATTTACTTGCTTTCCAAATTAAATTGCATGACTGAATTGCTCGAGTAGAATAATAATTGTGTAGTGATATCTTGCTTAACAAGAGCATCAAACTAAGTTTATCCAATATCCCCCTTAGTTGTAGCAACACTCATAGTAGCTGCTCAGTCGCTAATAAAATTGAGGTCATCTATAGGGGAAACCTATTTGAACGTGGTGACTTGAACTTGAAAGCTTGAAATGGGAGACTACTCATACGTGGTGGTTTTCCGAAAGAAAATAATCTTGACTAAGGACTATGGAATGTGTTTTGAAATGATAATAAGTGATGTACCATGTGAGCCAACCATACCGTACGACCACATTACCCCAAAATGGGAAGGGGCTTAGTCCGTAGCTTGTTTACCCTAGTATGGGAGACCTTGTATCATCCTTTATAGAAGTGCACCGTGCGCGGGTACTTCTGAACCGGGTGGAATTTCCATTCATGTAGCATCCTATAATGGACAAAACTAGAGACGCCGAAACAGAGATGTCCGTACCTCGGGCTCTAGGAAAGGATCCTATACTAGAGTAGACAAGTGAAAGAGTTTGTTTGATTATCTGAAACTTGCATACTTGGTGTATGATGAACCATGGATTTCTCCCGGCAGATTTATCGAATCTTGTGGGTAAAGTGTACCCCTCTGCAGAGGTTTCAAAACTATTCGAATAGCCGCGTCCACGGTCATGGACAGTTGGCAAGCTGTACTTGACTTTTGTCAAGAATGTTAACAACTTCAGTTGAACTTGGTGAATGACTTGACTTGATATTTGATGTTGACCAACATTTGAAGTTCCTCTTTAGATTTAACTTAGAGAATTAAATCCTCTTCTCTACTAATGAAAATTCTTGGGAAACAAAACTAGCTTTTTGCAAATAAATTTAGTGCTTAGTCCACCATATCAACCATGCATATCTCTTTCATCACTTTGTTTATAAGATGGTTTGCGAGTGCATCCAATGTACTCATGGCTGTGTCCCTGGCTATTAACTTGGCCAGACTTGAAGGAGCAAGATCAAGAAGGAAGGACTCATTGACGACTTTGCGAATTAGGCTCGTTTCCTACTGTCCGCTTTGCCTGTGCAGTTGAAGCTTGACAATATGGACCCAAAGTGTTATTCTGCTACATGTTGATATAATGTAAGGTTTGGTCTGTGCAATCACCTATGTAATCCCCTTTATTTACTATTAATGGCTATGACTGTGATATCAACTACGTTATGTAAATCACAACAATGATTCTGGGATTGTGATGGATTACATAATAGGCACTTCAAATTTGTTATAAATTCGTGGGTGTTACATCACATCATTGCTATCTTAGTAACAACTATAATTTTCATGCATACTTTTTTAGCATCCCAACTCTTGTAGGTTGGATCTTGGCATGATAATATTTATTTGCAAATGTTGTGGTTCTTGCAAAGGTCTTATAAAGAAATCTCTTTATTGTATATGTGAGCATGTTGAGATGATTGCATATAATGGGGATTATATAAAATCATGTTTATGATTCACCAATCCCAAATATGCCTTTATAGAAATTTATTGCATATTAATTCCTCAATGCTCTCTCATGTGGAATATAGATAATGTTGCAAGTTGTTCCCTTCTCTATTATGCTTGTTGACTTTCAAAGCATCTCAACTATCTTTTGATCCCTTATTGCTAGTTGTGATGGCTTTGATGATTTTGTGTGGGGAGTTCATTAATATACCATAATGGAAAATGGAGCCTTGAGCTATATATGCTTCCTAGCAAAGTCATTTGGTATATTCTATGACTCTCTCTTGGATATCATGTCTTTCTTTAATTCAACTAACCTCTTGCGTATACATGTTCCTTTGTGGATTGTTCATTATGATTTTTTTGTCCACTTAGAAATGTATATGCATAAGAGTGTTAAATTCTTCCCTTGATATCCTTGTTCTTTGTCGGCCATCTTTCTTATCCATTTGGTTCTTGATGGTGTTCGTAAGAACTTGATTTATGAGTGCTTGTTTATTCTTTATTGCTTCTTCTCGCACTGATATCTCATGAATCTTTTTGGACTAAAGCTCACTTTGATAAGCGTATTGATCCTTTTGTATTCTGTCGTGCTCATGTTTTGTTTTAAATGATATAGAGGGAGTGAGGATTCCATGTTTGTGCATATTGTATTCAAATGCAACAAAAATTCAAATTTATGCATGAACCTTGGGGAGCTTCCTTACTTAATTTAAAGCACCTTGTAGCTCTTATCACCATATATCTTCTTATGTCCAATTGGTTCTTTGGGTCTCTTGATTGCTTGTCTGCTTTATTCGTTGAAGCTTCCTTCACTTTGTCATCTTTTTGCAATCTTTGATTCTCAATATGGTTTGACTTCCTCCAAATATTGTTAATTGGATAAGTTCATATGATTTCACTCATTTTTATGAGAAATGCACATCTTGGGGAGGAACTCATACTATATTGGCCTTCTAAATCTCTTCTTCCATTTTGGCAATTGTTGCCAATGGAGGAGAAGTTTTGAGGGTTTAAGGGAAATGGTTTTTATACTTAAGTTTGGTTTGTGCTTAAGTGTTTTACTTTTCATGCATCTCTTCTTTGTAGATGTTTTGCATGGTTAAATATATAGTGTAAACTCCATCAAAGGTTTATATTGACAATGTATGCAATGAAATTCAAGTTCATCACACGTGCATATCTTGTGGGGGAGTTTGCACTATATATTTTGGTTGCACTCACATCAACCATATTTGTTGTAGTTTATGTGAGTACAATTGATTTTTATATGTGGTAGTAGCTTCATGTTACTTGAACATATCAAATACAACCTCTTGTATGCAATTTATTCTTGGATAAGTTGCATATTAGTTTCTATAATTCATTATATAAACCCTCTTGTTGAGATTGTCATCAATTACCAAAATGGGGGAGATTGTAAGGGTAAATTGCCCCTAAGTGTGTTTTTGGTAATTGATGATGATCCCTATGGACTAATGTTTTTACTAAGCTTTTTATGAAGGAATTGTTCACAGGAATTGCTTTAAGTCCATGTGTTGGATTCAAGGCTTGGATGCCATGAAGATAAAGATATATCTTAAGTATTGGCATCAAGATCATTAAATATAAGAGATGAATTCAATATGATCAAGAAGAAGAAATAAAGATATAGTTCTTGTGTAGAACTCAAGTAGTCCATGCCCTAGCTTATGTGTTAAGCCAAGGCGTCTCAAGATCTTGAGAGTTTGGCTACAAGAGAAGAATTCAAGATATAACTCTATGTCGAGGTCATGATGGTCTCATGAATTGAGATATGATTGACTAATTCCTAGAGCATGCAATGAAATGAAGAATTCTTTATATGGCTCAAGATATTATGATAGAGCATGAGAAGATTCAAGGTTGACCAAGACAAAGATCAAAGATTGGATTCTAGATTGGTCAACACATGAAGCATAAGGAATGTGCCACATTGGACCAATCGGTCTTGTGGTATGGTAAGGTTTGCCAATTATGCTTTGTGAACTAACCCATTACATATGTCTATTTGTGTTGTCTATGTGGGTTAGGTATTGTGTCATTGACGAGGGTTAACTCAACAAATGTCCTAGATGAAGGACTTAGGATCGGGGGAATAGGGCATCGGATGAACTCGAAGGTAAAGATCAGTCAAACAAGGCATGTACTGAGAATAAACATGGTGGTCCACTTGGCTTACTCTCAATCTGTCCCTGACCGGCCTCTCCTGACCCCTATATATAGGTGGCCAGGTCTCAAGGAACCGGTCGGGTCTGATACATATTACAATGTCTGTTTTCGACATGGACTCATACTTTGACTATGATTACACTTGGGCCTAGCTTAACAGGCCTTAGGGGTACACGAGTAATGGGCTCTATTAGCTATACCCTTGTCAATAGCCCCTGGGATTCTACCAGAATTGTAGATTCGGGTTGAATCTCGAATCTTTATATCTTCGGCTTGATCAATATTTCGTCTTCTTCTTTTCCCTATACTCAATAAAACAACTTTAATCATATTATCTCGCAAGGGGTTTTGGTGAACAAGCCTGATAGCTCTGACAGATCAAGAGGCCAGTTAACTACCGGAGCAGATACTTGTCACCGATGGCGCAGTGATGATGGTACCAGAAAGCTTGTTGGCATTTGTTGATGAAGTAAAAATGACCGGCCAGTTGGAAAACCCCAAGAGAAGGTTTTGATGAATATAGCAGCAAGTTTTCCCTCAGTTATGAAACCAAGGTTATCAATCCAGTAGGAGAGAGACAAACGACTGAATGTGATGCCCGCTAGCTTCGCGATAGCTTCAGACAATTTGTAGGGCGCCTCATCCAAGCTTTGCTTTGCAAGCGGCAACGTGGAACCTACACACAACACAACCAAATACTTTGTTTCCAACTTACGATGAGGTTGTCAATCTCACCGGTTTGCTTAAAACAAAGGGTATGAGCGTCTCGAGTGGAAAGTGATAATAGTATGCGAGTAAAGTAAACAGTGCGAGTAAAGTAAATAGGTGATAGCAATATAAAGGAAATAGGACCGGGATCCACAGTTCACTAGTGCTGTCTCTCCATAAGATAAAATAATATATGCTGGGTAAACAAATTATAGTTGGGCAATTGATAGAATAAAGATAATGTGCATATGTCAAGAGGATCACTATGAGATTTACTCTGGGCATTACAACAAGATACATAGACCGCCATCCAACTGCATCTATGACTAATAATCCACTCGTGGCTAATCAATCCGAGAACTCCACAAGTATTAAGTTGCAAACAATAGATAATTGCATTAAGCAAAGTGTGTAATGTAAACAAAGCATATGCCCTTGAGCATATGAATGTTGTTTTCCCCCTAGTAGCAACAGCACATCTACAACCTTAGAGGTTTCTGTCACTCCCCCAGATTAAATAGAGGTATGAACCCACTATCGAGCTTAAATACCCCCTCTTGGAGTCACTAGTAACTACTCAGCCAAGATAGCTACTAACAACGGAGAGCATGCAAGATCATAAACAACATAGAGATAACATAAGATAATATTCAGTACTTCAACTCAATCATAACACCAATATTCATCGGATCCCAACAAACCAAACATGTAGACTTACATAACGGTGATCTCAATCATGTAAGGCAGCTCATGAGATCTAAACATGAAGCACATGGTGGAGAAGACAACCATCTAGCTACTGCTATGGACCCATAGTCCAAGGTAGACTGCTCACTCATCGCTCTAGAGGCAAGCATGTCGATGAAGAAGACCTCCGGTGGCGATTCCCCTCTCCGGCAGGGTGCGGGGAAGAGCTTCTGGACCCTCCCGATCTCGGGTCGACGGTGGCGGCGGATCGCAATGTGTTTCTAGAAAATTGATCGGGCCCTTAGGTTTTTCCCATCGAGGGGTCTTTATAGGCGAAGGGGCATCGTCAGCAGTGGGCCGAGGAGCCCTCACATATAGGGGGCGCGGCCAGGGGCTAGGCCACGCCGCCTTGTTTTGTGGGGCCCTCGTGGCCCTACTCCATCTCCTATTCGGTTCTCTGGAAGCTTCGGTGAATTTCTGGGTGACTGGCTTTGGTTTCGTCCAATTCCGAGAATATTTCCTGTGTAACTTTTCTGAAACACAAAAATAGCAGAAAATAGGGAACTGGCACTGTGGTGACTTGTTAATAGGTTAGTTCCGAAAAATGCATAAAAGTGCCACGAAGTGTAATGAAACACTAAGCAAATGGTGTAAAAACAAGCATGGAGCATAAAAAATTATAGATATATTTGAGACGTATCAGCATCCCCAAGCTTAACTCCTGCTCATCCTCGAGTAGGTAAGTGATAATAAAAGAAATAATTTTTGAGATGACATGCACCTACATAATCTTGATCATCTATGTAAGCGTTGTGCGCTGGGATCAAAAGATCTTAAAACACGGGCATGAAAGATATAATCTTCATAGAAGAAACTTAGCAACCATGTTATAACATGAAATAGAACACAAACAAAAGATCATGAAAATGAAACAATGAAAGTCAAATGTGTGTTCAACTCATAAGGAAAAACATACAAATGGTTTTCAGCTTGTCCTTCATGGAGAGCAAAACATAAATGCATAGGACACCTTCAAGTTTAAGAGGGCGACTAGATACAAATAATTTAAGAACAAGTGAAACCAACATCATGAATCAATCAATGAAAACTTTGGGACAGTGCACATTATACTCAGAATGACAACTATGATCTCTTAATGGTGCATAAAGATAGAAGGTGGTGACTCAACATAAAAGTAAAAGAAAGGCCCTTTGCGGAGGGAAGCAATGATTGCAAGTTTTATAAACCTTCAAAAATTATGGTACTTACCGGCTTTGAGCTCTCATTGCCCCCACCATAAGCATCTTCAATGGTTAAAGATAATGCGAGAACACTTATGCTGCATATGCTTGACAAATCATAAGTTGAAAACCTCGTGTCCCATGAATACGAGTACCCAAACCTCGTGCTACTTTGCTTAGGTCCCAAGCAAGTTCTTGTCATTATAAGTATACGCGTATCATCGAGAACCGCCAACAGGGTACCTCCGTGCCCGATGATATGGAACAAGCCCACATCAAAATGATAGGACAAGCAGACAATGAACACCTCGACATCTCTTTTATTTACCATTTGTATAGCTTTTTATTTTGAGATGCGTCGTCGAATGTCCACTATGGGCATGCTGCAAATTTCCACCAAGAAATATGCATGGCTTAGATTGGCGGCCCAGGCATTTCTCTAACACATATACAAACTCCATGAACTCCACAAGATTCCAATTTATTTCACACCGCAAGCATCCATAAACAAAAGATCACGATATCAACTCAAATAAGAAGTGCAATGTTGAAAGCTTGCCCCATGACAGCATGGATGGGCTAATTCCCAACTTACAACTTGCAAGCATAACAACTCAATATAAGAGACCACAATATCAAAATTTTAAGAATGAGAAAAATAAAGTGTGCCATCCGGTTTGTGAGAGCTTTACTGACCAATTTTCGCATAACACTGGTAAGAGTTTAATTTAAAGAGTAGATAAAAGCAAATCAAATGTACTTTGGAATAGCAAATTGCTAATAGGTATGTATGGTGGGCACTTTGGAACAACTTGGTTTTTAGGAGTCGGATGCACGAGTAGAGCTCATACTCAGTACAAAATGAAGGCTAGCAAAAGACTGGGAGCGACCAACTAAGAGAGCAATAACGGCTATAATCATGCATAGCAATAAAGCAACATTAAAAGAAGCATAAGATCGCATCAAAAGTCAAAAACTAAATGATCATAGAGGCTTTATGGTGACTTTGTATGAGTCTAACATGTGTGAGCATGCGCCAAGTCAACCCAAATAAAGCATCAAGGAGAAAACCAAAATAACGCTTCCAAATAATTAAAACAACGCATGATTTTTTCAAAGGCTCATTAAGCAATCTCAGTTATTTAAGACAAGTCATCCTACAGCAAAACCACTAAGCATACTATCAAAAATACATCAAGCATGACATGCAAAATCCTAGGCCACAGTCTACACAAGCTCCTTCTTGTACCACTTTTTTGCATAAAGCTTTTTCTCTTTTCCAACACCATTCAAACTTTTTATAGCCAACTCTTTTGATGAAAACCAATAAGGACCAGAGGCAAAAATACACCTTGATGAAAAGATATAACAAGATCTGAACACATATCAAAGCAAAAATCAAAAACTAAATGCAGTTCTAGAAAAAGAAGAACACTCGTTGAAACGAATAGAGTGAAAAATGGAGTGTTCTTGGCAAATGAAAAGCAAGGCAACTTCTCCAAAAGGAATTTGTTGGGGTCCAACCATTTATTGCAGCAAACAAAACTAAACTAAACTAAACTAAACTGAAAACTAAAAACAACTGATGCTCTAAGAAAAACGCATAATGTATGAAGCAATAAAAATATAGTGTTTTGAAAGTTGACCTGATTTTTACCGATGAAGAAGGGGTGCCTCGGGGGAATCCCCAAGCTTTGATGCTTGTACTTCTTGGATATTTCTTGGGGTGCTGGGCATCCCCAAGCTTGAGCTTTTGTCCATTATTCAACTCATCTCATCATTCTTTAATCCCTACACTTGAAAAACTTCCTTCATACAAAACTAAACACAAATCTATTAGCAACATTAGTGTAAGCATAACATTGAATCAACCTCTTTTTGCTTCAGGTTTCAACCTAAACCCACCATATATAAAGTATATACTACTGTAGCAACTTCCCCAAAAGTTCCGTGATCAAAAGAACTAAAAAAGAAAGCGATAAAGCGGCAAACACAAATATTGGCAGAAATCTGTCAAAACAGAACAGCTGACAA
Organism: Dactylis glomerata; assembly: GCA_007115705.1. Classification (NCBI taxonomy): domain Eukaryota; kingdom Viridiplantae; phylum Streptophyta; class Magnoliopsida; order Poales; family Poaceae; genus Dactylis; species Dactylis glomerata. The sequence continues at coordinate 482,165 of QXEO01000712.1, forward strand.
AGGTAGAATTTTTAGAGGGTTTTCTGTTGCTCAAATCAAAATGTGTTCAACTAATTAAAGTTTGGATATAATCTGGGGCATATGCACAAGAAATCGCAGGTCCAAAAGATATATAGAGAATTTTTACGAATTTTTACGGTGCAGCACTGAAAACTGTTTCAGGACAGCAACATCCCCAAATCTTACCTTGCTCAAATTAGAGGCTTCTCTTGGCACAAAAACAAAATAAAAAGGATAAGGAGCAGTCATTACAGTAGTAATAACTTCCAAGACTCAAATAAAAGAAAAATAACTGAATGTAAAAACAACTGAATATAAAAACATTGGGTTATCTTACAAGAGTGCTTTTCTTTAACGCCTTTGAGCTAGGCACAGAAAGTGTGAATCAAGTAACATCAAGTGATAAAGCATTAAGATCCATTGAAGAGGTCTTCTCAATAAGGCATTGTATTTCATCCACATAAGTTTTTGAAGACCCTTTGTGATCACGCTTTGGTTCACTCAAATCACTAAAAAGGATTTTTGGGACAGATCCAATCAAAATTATTTTCAAAAGCTTCATATAATCCCAAGAGTTTGCTAGGTATAGGTATCTCAGTTCCCTCATTGTTTGTACTAACAACCTTTATAGGTGAACCAAGCTTATTAAAACACTTAAGAACTTTCCTAGCCTCAATAGCAACATCTCTAAATTTTATGCGCAAAGTTTCCAAGACAAAAGCTTTCTTTTTAGGATCCTCAATATCATGAAGCTTAAGAAACATGTATTGCATACAAGGATTAAGGCTAGCAAACCTAGCTTCTAACATGTGAATTAAATAAGCAGAAGCAACTTCATAACTAGGAGCAAGCTCAGCCAAAGACTTTTCCTCAACATCTTTATGCATGCTAATATGATTAAAGAACTCCTCGATGTTACTTTTTCCAATAATTGAACCACTACCTACTGAGAGGTCCTCCAAAACATACTTAGGGAACAACATAATGAACTAGAAGTAAAGAAATAACAACTATCAAGGGTACTAATTTTTTTGGGTTTTTGATAAAATGATGCAAGTAAAAATAAAGTAAAGCAAAACTTAAAACAAAGTAAAGACTGTGCGTGCGAAAACTCCCCTTGCATAAGTCTTCTTCCTCCCTGGCAACAGTGCCAGAAAACTTGTTGATGGCGCGGTGATGATGGTGCCAGAAAGCTTGTTGGCGTTTGTTGATGAAGTAAAAATGACCGGCCAGTTGGAAAATCGCAAGAGAAGGTTTTGATGAATATAGCAGCAAGTTTTCCCTCAGTTATGAAACCAAGGTTATCAATCCAGTAGGAGAGAGACAAATGACTGAAGGTGATGCCCGCTAGCTTCGCGACAGCTTTGGACAATTTATAGGGCGCCTCATCCAAGCTTTGCTTTGCGAGCGGCAATGTGGAACCTGCACACAACACAACCAAATACTTTGTTCCCAACTTACGATGAGGTTGTCAATCTCACCGGTTTGCTTGAAACAAAGGGTATGAGCGTATCGAGTGAAAAGTGATAATAATATGTGAGTAAAGTAAACAGTGCGAGTAAAGTAAACAGGTGATAGTAATATAAAGGAAATAGGACCGCGATCCACAGTTCACTAGTGGTGTCTCTCCATAAGAGAAAATAATACATGTTGGGTAAACAAATTACAGTTGGGCAATTGATAGAATAAAGACAACGTGCATATGTCAAGAGGATCACTATGAGATTTACTCTGGGCATTACAACAAGATACATAGACCGCCATCCAACTGTATCTATGACTAATAATCCACTTGTGGCTAATCAATCCGAGAACTCCACAAGTATTAAGTTGTGAATAACAGATAATTGCATTAAGCAAAGTGTGTAATGTAAACAAAGCATATACCCTTGAGCATATGAATGTTGTTTTCCCCCTAGTAGCAACAGCACATCTACAATCTTAGAGGTTTCTGTCACTCCCCCAGATTAAATAGAGGCATGAACCCACTATCGAACATAAATACCCCCTCTTGGAGTCACTAGCAACTACTTGGCCAAGATAGCTACTAACAACGGAGAGCATGCAAGATCATAAACAACATAGAGATAACATAAGATAATATTCAGTACTTCAACTCAATCATAACACCAATATTCATCGGATCCCAATGAACCAAACATGTAGAATTACATAACGGTGATCTCAATCATGTAAGGCAGCTCATGAGATCTAAACATGAAGCACATGGTGGAGAAGACAACCATCTAGCTACTGCTATGGACCCATAGTCCAAGGTAGACTACTCACTCATCGCTCCGGAGGCAAGCATGGCGATGAAGAAGACCTCTGATGGTGATTCCCCTCTCCGGCAGGGTGCCAGATATGGAGATAGCATTATCCGATCCGATCCATTTACACCCCTACCTACAACACCGACGTCACCGCCAGTGAGCAGTGGCGTACGGGTGAGGTCCTCTGGGCACATCGTTGCCCGCTGCCAACAACTTGTTCGACCATTTGTGCAGGAGGGTATGTTTGTCGGTCTTCTCAGCTTCCGGCGTAGTTGGCGGTGACGTGGACATTGACCACGATTTCCGCTGTCCTTGTAGATGGGCAGCAGCAGTCGCAGGGCCGCAACCAAGGCATACTTTGACAATGTGCTCATGTCGTTGTCCGATAAGGACTCGGACGGCAAGACCGAGTTTTTGATAGCCGCTGCCAACATGATGAATGAGCACTTCCTGATGCCACCTCGCAGAGGTGGCTCATCCAAGAAGCGAGAGGGAAACGTCGATCGTGATCGAGAAGCTGGCTATGTGCGCATCTACAAGGACTACGTCGACCCGATCATGCCGATATATAAAGCGAAGGCATTTCATCGTCACTATATGACAAGGGTATAGATAATAGAGACTGTCAGTTGAGTACCCCTGAGGCCCATTTAGGCCCAATTGTAATACTAGTCGAAATACTAGTTCATGTCGTATGGCGATATTGTAATCTGTATCGGATCCCTCCCGATCCTCGAGACCTGGCCATCTATATATAGGGGCCAGGAGGGGACGGTGAGAGACAGATTGAAAGCAAGCCAGGTTCTGCACCCACGTTTACTTTCGATACACACCTTGTTTGACTAACTTTACCTTCGAGTTCATCCGACGCCCTATCTCCCTGATCCTAAGTCCTTCATTTAGGACATTTGTCAAGTTAACCCTCGTCACTATAGGATGTCCAGAGAACCGTTCCTGATCATTCTCAATGGCGTCAGAGACTATGATGACTACTACGAGGCCAAGTACGATTGCACCGGTAAGATTGGCTTTACCTCTTACCAGAAATGTTCCGCGGCCGTTCGGCAACTAGCATATGGAGTGCCATGTGATCTCATTGACGATTACATGCGCATGAGCGAGTCAAAATGCCATGAAGCCATGTACCGGTTTTGCGAGGATGTTATTGCGGTGTTCGGCGAATATTACCTGAGAGAGCCAAACATGGATGACACTGCCCGCCTCTTGTCCATCAACGAGAGTAGGGGGTGTCCTGGGATGCTTAGCAGCATTGACTGCATGCATTGGCAGTGGAAGAACTATCCTTTTGGTTGGCAAGGGCAGTTCAAAGAGCATAAGGAGGGGTGCACCGTTATATTGGAGGCTGCTGCCTCACGGGATCTTTAGATTTGGCACTCCTTTCATATGGGAGGATCAAACAATGATATCAGTGTGTTACATCGCTCTCTGGTATTTTCTAGACTTACCGAATGTACTGCTCCTCAGATTTCCTATGAGATCAAAGGATTACTATCTAGCTGACGGTATCTACCCTTCTTGGCCGACCTTTGTGAAGACAGTGTGCAACCCTATAGACGAGAAATGCAAAAGATTTGCTAAAGAGCAAGAGGCTGCTAAGAAGAATGTAGAGCAAGCATTTGATGTGCTTCAGTCAAGGTGGGCTATTGTTCGGTACCCTGCTAGAACTTAGAGCCTAAAGAGAATGTGGAATGTGATGACCGCTTGTGTGATCATGCACAATATGATCATTGAGAACAAGCGAGATGACATCATCTATGATCAAGGCTAGGATTTTCAGGGTGAGTTGGTTGATTGAGCCAGCGGCAAGGGTGGCATCTTGGGAGCAATTCATACATGTCACAGAAAATTTGCATGATCGCCATATCCATGATTGACTTCAAACTTATTTGATTGAACATAGTTAGACCTTTGCGGAAAACCAATAGAATTATTAATTTCATATAATATGAATTATATTTCAATCTTTCTATCAAACTATGTTATTGTAAACTATTTATATTGATAAACTACATTTTCTTTTATTTTTCCTAATTTTCATTGCCAGCGCTGGCCAGTTTGCTAAAACTGATCAAAACAGCCAGCGCTGAGCAAACTACACTAATCAGTTTGCTAAACCTAACTAAAACAGCCAGCACGGACAAAATACATCATGCCACTACACGCGCTATCCATGAACTGGACCATGACCCATTTTCTATCCGGCATCTGACACAAACGGACCGCTCGAAAAATAGGTGCGTGCCGCACTCACGAGGGACTGCCAGTGAGATACTGGACCGATGGATAATAAAACTGAACTGGCCAAACGCTTGGGCGCTCTAGATACGATGTAGACTCCATCAGATACATATCGATTTCTTTCTGATGGATCCAGAATATCCGGCATCTGACACAAATAGACCAAGACAGACACTATGGATCACTGGTTTGCATCGAACCGCCCGCTGGAGATGCAGCAGCTAGATCGCGGTTGTGAGCCATCCACCCCCCGACATAGCTGTTTTTTTTTTCGTTGCCACGTTTGCCCTTATGGTGTGGATGTGGACAATAGAACATATCCTGGCCGATGCCAAGAGTTCCCACGCAGCCAGCCTAACGGTGTTCTAACGATTCGATTGGGTAATAAGCAGCTGAAACCATCAGAAAACAATGGGGCGCTTGGACAGGTGGCTGAGATCGTTTGGATCTACCACAGTGCCTTTGGACTAGAACTCCGTTAAACCAGGAGTAAAGATTCTAGCGAGAAAGCAATTATGAGTTACAGCCACATAAGTCCGACTTAGTTTTGCAGCAAGGCAGGTCTTCTGTTCACCCTTTCGTACATCTGGTAGATTTATGCTTGACTGCATTGGCGGAGCGCCTTGGAGGCGAAGCTGGGCTGCGACCCCCCCTTCCAAATGGGGCGCATGCATTTTTCTAGGCTTACTCCGCTCGACCGTCTTTTGTTTCCCAGTTGGCAATCAACTAATCAGGCACAGCAGAGAAGAAGCCTCGGTTCTCAACTTGTCATCCTCGCATTAATGATTTGTTTGCTGTGTGAAGAACGCCAGGATGGGATGGGTCCTGCTTTGGGAAGTGCCCAGTATAATACAGCAGTAGGTAATGCTGAAGTACTGTTTTTTTTGTCGGCCATCTACCGATATTTCTTCTTGCTGGCCATCCATAGATAAAATTTGGGGTCATATACTCTTTTTGCTACAAATAGAAAGTAAATCACCAAAGGCCATATCGGTGGATCTTAGCCAAAAAAAATATTTTTACTCCCTTACTTGCTAGGTCAATTTCTGTGTAAATCAAGAAATTAAGTGCAACTTAAGCTTGAAAATCATCCTATTTTGTTACAAGTAGAACTTATAATTGCAGCAAGGTGCATAGTTAAAAAAAACCATGAAAATTTTCGATTTGCCCTCCCCCTCTACTTTTGGTCACGCTCCGCCACTGCTTGACTGCAGAACTCCTGGCTTCGACCATTGGTAGGAAGAACCGGAACTTCATTTGAGCTTGGTCAATCTGGTCTCTTTATTAGAAATAAATTCTCCAGCATTTGATTCCTTAATATGATCAGGACGCTGTGAAAGCACCTCTGAAGGCAGCGGGGTGAATGGTGGGGACGCCAAACCCAAAGCATTCAGCTGAGATAGCAGGTGGTCATCCAGCCGCAATGAGAGCCACAGTTGGCCATATTGGTCAGTGTGGAACACTTGGGCGGACGATTGGGAGGGACAGCCTTCAGCAAATAATGAAGGTTAGTACAGGATTAGATATATACATAATCAATCATAACATCAACTAATATCTAATGGAGGAATACAAGCACTGACATGATAATGTTTCAAAAAATAAACTTTAATAGTAGACTTAGTGCATGCAAGATTAGTATAGGATTACATATACATAATCACTCATACCTATTGTTACATCAACTAATATCTAATGAAGGAATACAAACATCGTAGGTTTTATGAAGAAGATATTCTAGAAGTTCAGATTTTCATATAGGATTACATATACAAAATCACTCATACCTATTGTTACATCAACTAATATCTAATGAAGGAATACAAACATCGTAGGTTTTATGAAGAAGATATTCTGGAAGTTCAGATTTTCATAGTGGACATGCAAGGTGGGTGAAGTACACCCACAAAATCAGGCAACAATATGATTAAATGTGAAGATTCAACACTTCTGGGATAATACATACTTTTTGGGTGCTAGTACACCCATAAAATCAGGCAACAATATGATTAAATGTGAAGATTTTTGGGACAATACATACTTTTTGGGTGCTAGAAAGTACACACGTTTTACACCTGAAAGCACACACTTGTATTTTGCATAGAGGGCACATTTGCATCAAATTTTAAAATTTTGGAAGGTGTAGATGTTATAATGTGATGCAGCTTTAAGTAATTAAGAAACAAAGGAATAGAAAAGAAGAGCATAGGAGTGCATTTCATTCTTCAAAAAAAAACATACTATGTTAGGTTTTTGGGTCATGCTGAGATTCCTATGAAATTGGGCATAGGAATAAATTCCAAAAGAATTTATCATGATCAAGATAAAAGAACACTCCTACAAAAAAAATAAGCACTATATGACATTAAATATCAGTGCTAATACCTTGTAATGAAGAATGCTGCTGGGTGTTGCGGAGGTACATGTCAATATCAGCATATTCATTTGAACTCCCATAGGACTGCAACGCATCTTGCCATGGTGGCTGTAAAGTAAAGGCATAGCAAAATTTCAAGGCATGTGGATGAGTATATGGTGGCTCAGCAGCCAAGAGATAATTACACCATACCAGTTTATTTTGAGTAAAATAGCCTGATGAAAGCTGGTCATTAAGCACAGATGAAACCGCAGTTGGCATAGGGACAACATCCTCAGTAGATAACCTTAAGCAGGCAGCAGAAAATCAAGAGGCATATTAGGTAGCATAGACAATGGGTAAATGGAAACCAAGAGAATTATACAATCAGTACAAAAAATTGTTTCAGTTGACAGAAGATACTTGTGCAAGCATAATCAAAGAGATTTACCTTGGAGTTGCATTCATATATTCGGAGAATGCACAGGGGAGGAAGTCTGGTTTGAACAAACAGACTCTATCAGAAGAAACTGGTACAATCACTTCCACCCTCTTCTTTTCAAGGTCAAGACCAACCATCCATGCATTCTTATCAGAATATGTCACCTTAGACATCAGGTAAACAATATTCTCACCATCAATGCCCAGGGTCGGGTAAGCCGAATACAGATTCCTCAGTGTTGGTTTCCCTGATTTAGCATCCCACAGCTGTGGGAGCAACACAGAATGATCAGGGTTGTCAGCCAAGATTTCATCAATATCAACAGTGTGCCCCTTGCGCCAATAGTCCCAGGAAGTGTGCCTATAACATGTCCGGAGCTTCCAACCATCATCAACAAGAGCATGTTCCATGGGGTTGACAGGGGAGTCATCATTGTGGAAGAGTAGCTCTGTGTCATGGATGATATCTACACTGTCAAGATCCTTTGTGGTCTTGCGACTCTTGTTGTAGTGAACATCAATCTTTTTGACACGAATATCCAGCTCGACAAACTTGATGAAACCATTGCAACAGGTGATGTCCCGGACCGTCCGTGAGTTACCTTCACGTCGAGGGTTGAGGTCAAGTATTGGTACTGGGATGAAACTTAGAACGGGGTTCTTGTCAAACACGTTGCAGCTGATGATACCCCGCCAGAGGTCGATCCAGCCTACAGCGCCTCCTCCAAGAGCGATAACTTTGTCGACCAGAGGGCAAGGCAAGTCTTCTTCCTTGACCCCGGGAGGTGTTTGCAACCGCAGTTGCGCGGTGGTCCACTTGCCCGTCTTGGAAGAGAAGACATGAAGCTCGTAGTCAGAACGGAGCTTTGTCATGCAGAGATCGGCTAGGACAAATTCCCCCTCATCGTCGTCGTACGGCAAGACGCAGATGTGGGATGTGTTCATGGTCTCTTGAGGAGTAACCGGGATCTGTATGAGCGACGGCTTGCCGCGGTTAGCCTTGTAGACGAAGTACTCAGCGAGACGAGAATCTTTATATGTGCTCCTGGGGCCGGTGGTGAAGGCGAGACGGAGGAGTATGAGGTCCTTCGACGAGAAGAGGACCCTGGGTTCCACCGTGAAGTGCAAGAACTTGGGGCCGTAAACGCAGAAGTGGGAGATTGCAGGAGGATCTGCGACGCAGAAGCTCACCTTGATACTGTCGCCGGTGCTCGTGGGGGCTTCAGCGGTGGTGTCGTTCTCGCAGACGGCCAAGTAGGCCGTAGTGTCGAGAAGAACCCAGGGGGCATATCGGGTGGTGCTGGTGGCGACGGCGGGGGGCTGGAAGGAGGAGAGGGGAAAAGATTCCGACATGGTAGTCGGCAGCGCAGCAGATCTGATTTGCGAGCTAGGGTTACCTTTTTTTTAGCGGAGCAAGCTAGGGTTACCTCACCACAGCAAAGAGGGCAGGTGGCCTTTATGGGGAGGAGGGTGCTAAGGCCTAAGGGGCACAACCGCGTGCTCGCAGAGTATGGGCTGGATTTAGTCTTCCTTCCTGGGCTGGATTTAGTCTTCCTTCCTGGGCTGAATCCCAGTAGGATTTCTACTCTATCTTAAGAACCGTTTATTCAAATTATGAACCATTTTTACTTTTGAGATCCTTGCATCGAGATCTTTAAAACTAGATCTCATGTTGATAGATTTCGTAAAAAAAATATATACTTACTAAACTACAACAGTCACGAGTCCCGACCCCAGAGGGCAAAATTGAGCAGTTTGCGAAGGCACTTGCTTCCACAAAAAGAACACGCAAGGATCCTACCGACCCTGTGGAAAAGAAAAATGAAACGAAAGAAAGGCATAGGACTTCTCTTTAAAAGCAGTTTGTCTGTTGTTTGTCTTAGTGAATACCCGATTTGTTTGTTTTAGTGAATACCCTATTTAGGTAGTGCTTTTCGCCTCTGTAGCGCCACCTTTTTGAGTGGGATGCAAAAGAAGGTTAAGAATAGTAAGGAATATCGTACTAAACTAATACTTATGAACCATTTTTATTTTTAGATCCTTGCATCGAGATCTTCAAAACTAGCCATGTTGATAGGTTTCATGAAAAAAATTGTACTTATCAAACTACTACAGTTGTACTTCAGATGTACTCGGGTTTGAACGTAAATATATTTGGGGATTCTAGCGCATATTGTACTTGGGGTTCTAGCTAGACTGTACTTGGGGTTTCTAGCTCATAGTGTACTTGAGATTTCAGCTAAACTTTGGTGTACTTTGGGTTTCAATAGATGTACTTGGTGTACTTTCGCTTTTCAACACAACTGTACTTAGTGTTTCACTACAAGTGTACTTATATTTTAGCATTTCGGTGTAAACCGGTGCACTTATAATTTGGTAATGTGTACTTCGATGTATTTGTATTTTGGTGTATTTCAGTATATCTTGCCATAATTGTATTTTAGTGTACCCATATGTGCATACTTTTATACCCATACTTTGAGCGTACTTTTGTATCCGTACTTTGAGCATTCAAAATAAGCTAGTTGCTAGATGAGAGCGTGCTAGCTAATCGTACTTGGGTACCGTTTGGGCAATGCTCCAGCTTCTAACTCCCCTGCCGGAGTGAGCGAAGCTGCCCTGGACGCACTAGTTTCATGGATCAGAGCGGACGAAGCGCTCTACCTTTTAGCCTAAAACTGGAGAGCCAATGTTTGGTCGCTCCACAAAAAAGAGTGCGGAGTGGTAGAAAATTTACGTCCCACTACCACCAATAAGTGAGCGAGTCAAAAAATTGTTACTCGTTCTCTCCCTCGTCTCTCGTATCTCCTATCTCCCGAGAACGTCTATGGCGGCAGTAGTCCTCTCCTCGACGGCTTGACCCACGCCGCCTGACACACAGTGATCTCGACGCGAGTATTAGAGACCCTAGGCGGTGACGGTTGTAGTCAAAAAAAATTGGCCGGCCTTAATCATGTGCCCCTTAGCTATTTTTTCTAAATCGACCATCTGTAATAAAAAAACTGGCTATAAAAAAAGACTTTCGGTGGTGGCCTGTATTTTTGGCCGTCGCACATCAAAGGAGGACGGTCAGGATAACGGGCCGGAGGTGAACTTTAAAACTGACCGAGACTATTACAGAGACCGACGAAATAAGTCCCGGCTCAAAAAATAATTTTTTTGGAGATGTTTGATTTTATAAACCGGCTAAGGGACCAGTTTTGAATATAGCGTGAGGGCCCTCTGCCCGCCAGGTTCGAAAATAGGCCCGTTGTGGTGTCAAAGTATTTTTATATTTTGTAAAACAATCGTAATTTAGTTTATGTGATTATGTCTATTAAAATTTTAAAATACAAAGTGAACAATGTTATTTTCATTTTGCTAATGATTGGAATAATCCTTTGTTAAAAAATTATTATGGCTGCACACATTATACCGTTTGAATTTCGTGGTGACTTTGTTCAAAATTTGGAGGGTCCAAAATATCGGAAACTGAAGTACCCAACCATTTATTATCGCTAGCTTCAGAAGGGGAGTAGACGGTTATTTTTTATTGGACCGCTGATGACTCCCAAGTGGAGGAGATCAATTGTAGTACCTTTCAATATAGAAAAGGTTGTCGAACCCATGAGAAGCTGAAAGTATTGGTTAGAAAGTTTAAGAGGAAATGATAATAAAAGGTGTTTTTTGGGTTTTTGGTGTATAAGCGTGCAAAGAAATAAATACTAAAAATGTAATTGTGGTAAAGTAAATGCTCTTTTTTTAGAAAAACTATGATACCCTAAAATCGACACCTTGCTGATCATAGCGCTCCCGCCACAATCTACATGATGTCGCTTTAGAAACGCACCACCAAGCGCCTCGTGCAACATGCACGCGATGCGGATGGAATCGAGTAGTAACAGTTATACAAGTTCATGATGGAATCCACAAAAGAATATATAATATAACACGAAGACTCCAACGAGTCAAGAATACAAATATACAATACAAAGATTCAAATCATTCATAAAGCTAAATAGCATCTGAGTACGGACAAGAATACAAATGGACCTAACGGGCCTGAAGATAAATGATGACATCCATTATCCTGCATAGGCCAAGCTGGAAGGGTAACCTTGCTAACATTGTCGCTGTCATACCTGTGAAAATTGGGCCAACGGTTGCCGGAAAAAAAGGAAGGAAGGAAGAAAGAACAAAAAATGAGGGTGAGTATCGAGGAACGAACTCCGTGGCACGTACTCTGCAAGACTAAAACTAGGCTATGCTCGCCAGGCTATATGGTAGACTTAGCGGCAATAAAAGTACTACAGATACACGCTACAACATTTGTCTAAATATAATAAGATAAGGGAGTGCATAAAAGGAACTAACTAATGCTAACACCAAACATACCCAGCCGATACATTATCCTCTTCACACCCAACGAGGAAGTAATTGCAAAGGCACTCCCATAGTTAACAAGTTTGAGAGTAGTTTGCGAAGGCACTTGCTTCCACAAAAAGAACATGCAAGGATCCTACCGACCCTGTGGAAAAGAAAAATGAAATGAAAGAAATGCATAGGACTTCTCTTTAAAAGCAGTTTGTCTGTTGTTTGTCTTAGTGAATACCCGTTTTGTTCGTTTTAGTGAATACCCTATTTAGGTAGTGCTTTTTGCCTCTATAGCGCTTCCTTTTTCGAGTGGGGTGCAAAAGAAGGTTAAGAATAGTAAGAAATATCATACTAAACTAATACTTATGAACCATTTTTTTTTGATCCTTGCATCGAGATCTTCAAAACTAGCCATGTCGATAGGTTTCATGAAAAAAATTGTACTTATCAAACTACTACATTTGTACTTCGGATGTACTGATACGTCTCAAACGTATCTATAATTTTTGATGCTCCATGCTTGTTTATACATCATTTGCCTTGTGTTTCATTACACTTCATGGCGTTTTTATGCGATTTCTGAAACTAACCTATTGACAAGATGCCAGAGTGCCAGTTCCCTGTTTTATGCTATTTTTGTGTTTCAGAAAATCTACATAGTAAATATTCTTGAAATTGGACAAAACAAGTTCAAAAACTCCTATTTTTCCCGGCCGCCGGACGAGGACCAAAAGAGAGTCGGAGGGGGTCCAGAGGGTAGGCTCACCATGAGGGGGCGCGCCCCCCTCCTGGCCGCGCCCAGGGATGGTGAGGCCCCCTGGTGGCCCGCTGACACCGCCCCTCCGCCTATAAAAAGACTTCTAAAGGAAAACCCTAGGGGAGTCATCGTTTTTTCCAGAACAGTTCCACATGGCCGCCGTCGTCTTCATCGCCGTTGCTGCCTCCGATGATGAGGAGGGAGTAGTTCTCCCCCGGGGCCAAGGGCTCTACCGGTAGCTATGTGGTTCATCTCTCTCTCTCCCATGATGTGATCTATATGTGATCGTGAGCTTTGTATCTAGTTGAATTGGTAGATGCTATTATTCAGATATTATGCTACTCCCGTGCTTTATATTTGTAATCTCTGGAGACACCTTGTATCATAATGTGAAGATGACTAGTGTGCGCATTATATGTGTCTTTTTGGTTAATGTCTCTATAAATTGTTGGTGTTTATTGGAACCATCTAGTGCGTTAACGGTGACAGTGTGGGACAATCTAGTTTGGGTACATGCGAACTTTGAGGAGTGCTTCATAGCCCTATGCATGATCAGTGTTCGTTTTCTATTGGAGAATTGTTTAGAGTGGCATAGTGAAGTTAGTATCTATTGGTTCAATTATGTTATTTTGTTGAGAGTGTCTACTAGTGAAAGTATGATCTCTAGGCCTTGTTTCTAAGTATTAGAACACCGTTTACATTCAGTTTTGTTACATGTTTGCTTGCTGCCATTTTTATTTCAGATTGCATTTACTACTTATAATCATCCATACCACTTGTATTTTACTATCTCTTCGCCGAACTAGTGCACCTATACATCTGACAAGTGTATTGGGTGTGTTGGGGACACAAGAGACTTTCTGTATCATAATTGCAGGGTTGCTTAAGAGGGATAGCTTTGACCTCTTCCTCCCTGAGTTCGATAAACCTTGGGTGGTCCACTTAAGGGAAACTTGCTGTTATTCTACAAACCTCTACACTTAGAGACCCAACACTGTCTACAAGAATAAAAGCATGCGTAGACATCAAGCTCTTTTCTGGCGACGTTGCCGGGGAGGTAAGGTAAAAGGTACTCATATTCTTTGGCTACTAAGTCTTTTAGTTGCTGGTGAGTGCTCGAAGTTATTTCCTTTAGATTCTTGATGCGACCAAGTTGATGAAGTAAAATCACCGGCCCGTTGGGAACCCCAAGAGGAAGGTGTGATGAATATAGCAGCAAGATTTTCTCTCAGTTAAGAAACCAAGGTTTGTCGATCAGGAGAAGAGCAGACAATACGACTGAAGGTGATGCTTGCTAGTTTGTGACAGCTTCGGACAATTTATATATGGCGCCTCATCCAAGCTTTGCTTGCTAGCTGCAACACGGAACCTGCACACAACACAACCAAATACTTTGCTCCCAACTTGCGATGAGGTTATCAATCTCACCGGTTTGCTTGAAACAAAGGGTATAAGCGTATCGAGTGGAAAACAGTAGAAGTATGCGAGTAAAGTAAACAGTGCGAGTAAAGTAAACAGGTGTTAGCAATATGATGGAAATAGGACCGGGGTCCACAGTTCACTAGTGGTGTCTCTCCATAAGATAAATAACATAAGCTGGGTAAACAAATTACAGTTGGGCAATTGATAGAATAAAGATAAACGTGATATGTCAAGAAGATCACTATGCGATTTACTCTGGGCATTACAACAAAATACATAGACCACCATCCAACTGCATCTATGACTAATAATCCACTTGTGGTGAATCAATCCGAGAACTCCACAAGTTTTATTATATGTGTGTTTGTTTGTTTCATGCAACTCTTATGTTTGCCACCCAGCCTTGCTAGCCAAAAACCTGTACTGAGAGGAAATAGTTCTCGTGCATCCAACTCCCAATAGCCAAGTCACTTCCAAAGAGTCCACTATAAATTCCTATGCATGGTATTTTAAGCCATTCCAAGTAAATTTTCATGTGCTACCTTTCAAAAACCTTCAAACACTTCTTAACTTTGTGCCACTGTTTTTAGCTCATGAGGACGTAGTGGATGGGTTTGTTATCTTCCATACTAAATTGAGTACCCTTCGACTAGGCAGCTTCATCTGCTCGTCATTAATTTTGAAAGGGAGCTGGTCAGACCATTATAATCTCAAAAGAAAGAAAAGGCACTCCTCCATGGTATGTGAATGTTGGTCGGCACCCGATGGAATCGGTTAGCCATGGCTTGAGAAAGGAAAAAGGTGGGGAGGAGTGCAAAGCTATAAAAGAGCACTAAAGTGCCAATTAATCAAACATCTCGGAACCACTCTCACTTGTTTAGTATGGAAGATATCAAGAACTCCGTTGCTAGTCGTTGACAAAAGCAACCACCTCTCAAAATACTTTTTACCTCTGTTTTACAAATGAAAAGCTCTAGCACATGTTTAATCCCTGCTTCCCTCTGCGAAGGGTCTATCTTTTACTTTTATGTTGAGTCAACCTATCTCCTTCTACCTTGAGCAAGCATTTGAGTTGTTATGTTTCACTCATCCATATGTTGATCTGCTTAATCATGTTTATTATCTTTCTTGTTTTGTATAATGCTTTTATCTGAAGGAATATACCTTTGAAAGTTCTCTATGAATGCAAAAGTTTACCTTGTTGAGCATATAGTCTTTGCTATATTAGCTCTGTTCTGAAAAGCTCCGTTTAAAAGAGAGAATAGTCTGTTCTCCATTCTTTGTCCAAGAACTAAGGTTTGCCATTGCCAATTATAGTTTACCTTGTGCATCTTTATATGTGATTCCCTTTTACCTATTGCAAGTCTATGTCTTATAAAGGGAAGTTGCTATCTATTATAATTTGTGCCTTGGTGAATGTGATGCTTCTTGTCCGTATTTTGATTATCGACACTTCACTCCATAAACCTGTGGTCATGTTTACCGAGTTTAGTTTTCGCTTGGGGACAAGCGAGGTCTAAGCTTGGGGGGGTTGATACGTCCAATTTGCATCACTATTTTGTATCATAATTTGCTGTTATTCATTGATATATTTCATATTTAGACAAGATACCTATGTTATTCCCTTTATTTTCACATGTTCGATGATCATCGGAGGAGTTGCTGCCGGAGTCAGGATTCTGCTGGAAAAAGGACCATCGAGGGACCATATTTTGAAGATCAAGAAAATTCCAGAAAAATACCCAGAAATTCTAATTTCCCAGAAGACGCAGGAAACCAGAAGGAGGAGACGAGAGGGGCCAGGAGGCGCCCTCACACGTGGGCGGCGCGGCCAGCCCCCTGGCCGCGCGGGGCCCACGTGAGGTCGCCCTGGACCACCTCTGCCATCGCCCTTTGGCGTACATCATCGTCCCTGAAAACCTAAGGGAGGGGGAGGCTCAGAATTAGACTCAGCCGCCTCTGCGGGGCGGAAAACACCAGAGAGAGAAAAGCTCTCCGGCAGGCAGAAATCTACCGGGGAAATTCCTTCCCGGAGAGGGGAGATCGTCGCCATCGTCATCATCATCGCACCGGACTTCATCGGGATCATCATCGTCATCATCTCCATCACCAGCACCTTCATCTCCACCATCACCACGCCATCCCGCTGTAACATCTTGAATTGGATCTTGTTATATTCATAGGGGAAACTTTCCCGGTGTTGATTACTCTTGTAGTTGATGCTATTGAGTGGAACCGTTGAGTTAAGGTTTATGTTCAGATTGTTATTTACCATTATTTCACCTCTGATCATGATCCATATGATGTCTTGTGAGTAGTTCGTTTAGTTCTTGAGGACATGGGAGAAGTCAAGATGTTAGTAGTGAATTATTGTTGAGAAATATTTAATGATTTGATATTGTTGTGGTGCTATTTCACTAGTGGTGTCATGTGAACGTCGACTACATGATACTTCACCATTTATGGGCCTAGTGAGATGCATTGTGTATTTGGCTACCGATTGTGGGGTTGCTGGAGTGACAGAAACCTAAACCTCCGTTGGGAAACCATTGCACCAGGGAGCGTAGGACTCTAGAGTTTAAGGCTGTGGTTAGATTTATCTTAATTACTTTCTTGTATTTGTGGATGCTTGCAGGAGGTTTAATCACAAGTGTGTATTTATCCTAGTAAGGGTAGTGCGCTAGCACAGGTTCACCCCCATAACACTTACCAAACCATTGAATACTATTGGCTTTATGAAGCAAAAGCTCTTGACAGAAAACTCCCGTGTGTCCTCGAGAACGTTTGGTTATTATAAGAACACAACCGGCTTGTCCTTTGCTGAATAAAGGATTGGGCCACTTGCTGCAATTGTTACTACTGTCTTTTATTTACTCGCACTTTATTTACTCGTAATACCAAATACTCCTGAAAACCTGTTTGCTAGTATTTACAGTGATTCCTTGATCAAAACTGCTCATCAACACCTTCTGCTCCTCGTTGGGTTCGACACTCTTATTTATCGAAAGTACTACGATACACCCCCTATACTTGTGGGTCATCAAGACTATTTTCTGGCGCTAGATGGAGGGCGGAATTGGTAAAGGTAACCGTCGCTGTGAGTATTGTTTTTATTTTGTCTTTTATTTTACTCTGCTATGGAGAACTCTCCATTTGGTTTCCTATTTGGAAACACATCTACTACTGCTGCTGCTGCACATGCGGAGGAACCACCACCGCCACCACCTGCTGAAATTGATCCTTTTAAGATACCTATGAAAATTGTTGGGCGAATTATGGATAACTGCTATTCAGGAGATGGAACTGTCCATCCGGGTGATCACTTATTATTTATACATGAATTATGCGAGTTGTTCAGATGTGCAGGTATTTCACCAAGCCAGGTCAAGAAGAAATTATTCTCTATATCATTGAAAGGCAGAGCTGAACAGTGGTATCGACTGCTCCAAGATGGTCCATCTATGGCATGGGAGGATGTTGTGCGTCTCTTTTATTCCAAGTTTTATCCTCCAAGTGAAATTCATAAAGACCGTAACCGGATATATAATTTTTGGCCTCATGATGGAGAGAGTATTGCCCAAGCGTGGGGGAGATTGAAGTTACTAATGCTCAAATGCCCCATTCATGAGCTCCCCAATAATATTGTTATTAATAATTTTTATGCGCGGCTTACTCTTCCTGATAAGGATTATTTGGATGCTTCTTGCTTTGGATCATTTACTCATATGAAAGAAGATGCTAAGTGGAAACTTCTTGACCGTATACAAGAGAATGCTGAAGGATGGGAAAATGACAAAGGTAGGAAGTCAGGTATAAACTATGATTATGAATGCATTAAATCTTTTATGAGAACCGATGACTTTCATAGTGTTAGCGCTGCTTATGGTCTTGATTCCCAAATACTTGCTAATTGTCTTAAGGCTTTTGCCTCTTATATTGATGTTCCAAAGAAAGATTGGAACAAATATCATGCGCCTTACAAAGATTCTATTAGTCATATTCCTGCTGCAGCTACTGAAGTTTGTACTGTTGATAGCATTGTGCCTGAACCTTATTTTGAGAAGACACCTTTCCCTGCTAAGGTAAAAAAGTATTCTACTTTGGTAAGTGTGTCTAATAAAAGTACTGAGAAAGCTACAGAACCTGATGAGCAAATTACTATTAAGTCTCCTGTAGCTATATTGAAGGATCTTGTTACTAAAGATGTGGGAGATGAATATATTCTTTTTTGTGAAGATGCTTCTAACATTCTTTCACATCCTAAAAAGCACAGGAAAGCAAGTGTTCCTGTTATTTCTGTCAGGATTGGAGATCATTATTATTATGGTTTATGCGATATTGGTGCCAGTGCAAGTGCTATTCCCTTGGAGCTTTATAAAGAAATTATGCACGAGATTGGCGCTTGTGAACTTGAAGATATTGATGTGGTTGTTTAGCTTGCAAACAGAGAGACTGTTTGGCCTCTTGGTATTGTTCGGGATGTTGAAGTTCTATGCGGTAAGACTAAATACCCCACTGATTTTCTAGTACTTGGTAAGGAGGCTAGTGAAACTTGTCCTATTATTTTTGGGCGACCATTTTTGAACACTTGTGGCGCCGTGATAGATTGTAAGAAGGAATTTTTTTTACTAAGTTTAATGGAGAGTCTTATGAGTTTAATTTTTCCAAGTTTGCTAAGACTTCTTATGAAAATGAAATGCCTAATGAAAATTTTCGAGTTGAACAGCTTGCTTCTATTGCTCTTGCTCCTAATAATGCCTTGCAGCAATTCATGGAAGATCATGAAAGTGATGTTTTTAGCAAGGAAAGAGAAGAGATTGACGACATTCTCCTTCATCAACAACCATCACTCAAACATAATCTACCTGTGGAGGATCTTGGTACCACTTTGCCACCTAAAGAAGATCCTGTGTTTGAATTAAAGCCTTTGCCTGATGACCTCAAATATGCTTATATTGATGATAAGAAAATATATCCTGTTATTATTAGTTCTAAACTTTCAGGAAAGGAAGAAGAAAGATTATTAGAGATATTGAGGAAACACCGAGGAGCTATGGGATATACTCTGGACGATTTAAAAGGGATTTCTCCCACTTTATGTCAGCATGCTATTAATATGGAGGAAGATGCAAAGCCAGTTGTAGAGCATCAACGCCGCCTAATTCCGAAGATGAAGGATGTGGTAAGAAATGAGGTATTAAAGCTCCTTGATGCTGGTATTATTTATCCTATTGCTGATAGTAGATGGGTTAGTCCTGTTCATTGTGTTCCTAAGAAGGGAGGTATGACTGTTGTACCTAATGAGAATAATGAGCTTATTCCTCAAAGGGTAGTAGTTGGTTATAGAATGTGCATTGATTATAGGAAGGTAAACAAAGTTACTAAGAAAGATCATTACCCTTTACCGTTTATAGATCAAATGCTAGAAAGGTTATCTAAGAAGACTCATTTTTGTTTCCTTGATGGTTATTCTGGTTTTTCTCAAATTGCTGTTAAGAGGGATGATCAAGAGAAAACCACTTTTACCTGTCCTTATGGAACTTATGCTTATAGATGTATGCCGTTTGGTTTATGCAATGCTCCTGCTACTTTTCAAAGATGTATGTCTGCTATTTTTCATGGTTTTTGTGAAGAAATTGTGGAGGTCTTCATGGACGATTTCTCTGTCTATGGAACTTCTTTTGATAATTGTTTGCACAACCTTGATAAAGTTTTGCAGAGGTGCGAAGAAACTAACCTTGTTCTTAATTGGGAGAAATGCCACTTTATGGTAAATGAAGGAATTGTCCTTGGACATAAAATCTCTGAAAGAGGTATTGAAGTTGACAGAGCAAAAGTGGAGGCAATTGAGAAAATGCCTTGTCCGAGAGATATTAAAGGTATTCGTAGTATTCTTGGTCATGCTGGTTTCTATAGGAGGTTTATTAAAGACTTCTCTAAGATTTCAAAGCCTCTTACCAATCTTCTTCAAAAGGATGTACCATTTGTCTTTGATGATGATTGTAAGGAAGCTTTTGAAACTCTTAAGAGGGCTTTAACTACTGCTCCTATTGTTCAACCACCTGATTGGAATTTACCTTTTGAAATTATGTGTGATGCTAGTGATTTTGCTGTTGGTGCTGTTCTTGGACAGCGCGTAGATAATAAGTTGAATGTTATTCATTATGCTAGTAAGACTCTTGATGCTGCTCAAAAGAATTATGCTACTACTGAGAAAGAGTTTCTTGCTGTTGTTTTTGCATGTGATAAGTTTAGATCCTACATTGTTGATTCTAAAGTTACTATTCATACTGATCACGCTGCTATTAGATATCTTATGACTAAGAAGGATGCTAAGCCTAGGCTTATTAGATGGGTGTTGCTTTTACAAGAATTTGATTTGCATATCGTAGATAGGAAAGGTGCTGAAAATCTTGTGGCCGACAACTTATCTAGATTGGAAAACATTTCTTTTGATCCTATTCCTGTTAATGATAGTTTTCCAAATGAACAGTTGGCTGCAATTAATTTAACTTCGCGAGACCTTCCTTGGTATGCTGATTGTGCTAACTTTATTGTTTCCAAGTATTTGCCTCCAACCTTTACAGCTCAGCAAAGAAGAAAATTCTTTTATGATCTGAGGCATTATTTTTGGGATGACCCACATTTATATAAAGAAGGAGTTGATGGAATTATGAGGAGATGCGTACCGGAATATGAGCAACAAGAGATATTAAGAAAGTGCCATAGCAGTGCCTATGGAGGGCATCATGCTAGAGATAGAACCGCGCAGAAGGTTCTGCAATCAGGTTTTTATTGGCCAACCCTCTTTAAGGATGCCAGAAGGTATGTGTTATCTTGTGATGAATGTCAAAGAGTTGGTAATATTTCTAGACGCAATGAAATGCCTATGAATTATACTCTTGTTATTGAACCGTTTGATTGTTGGGGATTTGACTTTATGGGTCCTTTTCCTCCTTCAAAAGGCTATACCCATATACTTGTTGCTGTTGATTATGTTACTAAATGGGTAGAAGCCATACCTACAAAGAGTGCCGATGGTGAGACCTCGTTAAAAATGCTTAAGGATGTTATTTTTCCTAGGTTCGGAGTGCCTAGATATCTTATGACTGATGGAGGTTCTCATTTTATTCACGGTAGTTTTAGAAAAACGCTTGCTAAATATGATGTTAATCATAGAATTGCTTCTGCTTATCATCCCCAAACTAGTGGGCAGGTAGAGCTTTCAAATAGGGAGATTAAGTCTATCTTGCAGAAGACTGTCAATAAATCTAGGAAAAACTGGGCTAGTAAGTTAAACGACACTTTATGGGCTTATAGAACTGCTTATAAGAATCCCATGGGTATGTCCCCTTATAAGATGGTTTACGGAAAAGCGTGTCACTTGCCCTTAGAATTAGAACACAAAGCTTTTTGGGCAGTGAAAGAGCTTAATAGAGATTTTAAACTAGCCGGTAAGAAAAGGTTATTAGATTTGAGTTCTCTAGATGAGTGGAGAAATGAAGCGTATGAGAATGCCAGACTTTTCAAAGAGAAGGTCAAGCAATGGCATGATAAGAGGATTCTCAAGAGAGAGTTTCATGTTGGTGAAAAAGTTCTATTGTATAGGTCTCGTCTCAGATTTTTTGCAGGAAAATTACTTTCTAAATGGGAAGGACCATATGTTATTGTGGAAGTGTACCGCTCAGGTGCTATCAAGATTGCTTCATTGAAAGATGATTCTACACAAGTGGTGAATGGGCAAAGACTCAAGCATTATATTTCTGGAGATTTTTACAATGAAGATGTTGATGTTATTGAAACAGTTTCTCCGGAAGATTATATCCAAGATAAACTGCAGGAATCTGCAGAGTTCGCTTTCAAATAGGTAACAGTTCTAGTCAGAAAAGTTTCACGAAAAGTTCTTTCTTTAATATTTTTGCTGTTTTTACTAAATATGAAAAATCACGAGATGAAAAAGGGAAGGAAAAAGAGTCCATGTGGGTCTCACACACAGGTGGCGCGGGCCCACCCCTGGCCGTGCCACCCACGTGTGAGAACACACCGGAGCTCGTTTCCGTCCCGGTTTCCTCCTATGACTTCGTTTCGATTTATGATTTTCGCTTATTTAACCCCCCCGGAGTCCCCGAGGTCTATATATTGTTTTCTCATCGTGTTTTGTTTCGAGCTATTTCTGTCAGGAGTTGATCTTAAGCTTGGGGGAGTCATGGCCTCTTCAAGCGGTGACAAGGAAAAGACACCTTCGGAGGATGATTGCCAAAACCCTGAGCTGAAGGAGGGACAGTTTACCGCTGGATCAAGGACAAGAGAACCTACTTTTGTAGGATCGATTAACACTGGACGTGCCTTTTCTCATAATCTGCAGGGACCAATACTGCCAGCTGTTGACCTCAGCTCCTACCCTGCATCTGTGGAAGCCCTTCGGGTTACCAATGAGTTTTGCGACAAATATCGAGCTCTTAGGATGGAGGTGGAGATACTTCGAGAGGAGAACAATAGGCTTCGCAGGATGCTAGAGAATTTTCTCACCCCAATCATGATTGCGCCGCCACCGCCAAAGGAGTAATTCGTCATTGGTATAGGCATCCCCTTGGCTTGTTCCAAGCTTGGGGGAGTGCCGCGGTATCACATCATTACCTTATGCTCATTTACTTTTCAAGTAGAGTCATATCATGAATAAAGAAGTTATCTTATAGAATAGTTGCAGTTTGGAAGTATCCTCCTTAGTTGGTTATCTATGTATCCCTTGGTGTGAGTTGCGGTAATAAAATATTAATGGGAAGTTTTATCATTAACTTTTTGCATACTTTATGTCAGCCTGCAATCTCTCCTATAATTTTAGTCTTGTTGATTGGTATTGGTATCACATTGGGAGCATGAGTAGATTTAGTTGGTTTTGGCAAACCTAGCTTGGTCAGTAGCAACTTTACCTTGAGGTTTGAGTAGAAAAGAATAAAGAAGTCTTGCAGTTACATCGCTTCAGTTTACCTTATGTGTTGCTTATAAGCATTGATATTCTTAAAGTTAAAATCGTTGTACCTTCAAGGGAGTTTGCATGATTGTTCTTATTATATGTGTGTTTGTTTGTTTCATGCAACTCTTATGTTTGCCACCCAGCCTTGCTAGCCAAAAACCTGTACTGAGAGGAAATACTTCTCGTGCATCCAACTCCCAATAGCCAAGTCACTTCCAAAGAGTCCACTATAAATTCCTATGCATGGTATTTTAAGCCATTCCAAGTAAATTTTCATGTGCTACCTTTCAAAAACCTTCAAACACTTCTTAACTTTGTGCCACTGTTTTTAGCTCATGAGGACGTAGTGGATGGGTTTGTTATCTTCCATACTAAATTGAGTACCCTTCGACTAGGCAGCTTCATCTGCTCATCATTAATTTTGAAAGGGAGCTGGTCAGACCATTATAATCTCAAAAGAAAGAAAAGGCACTCCTCCATGGTATGTGAATGTTGGTCGGCACCCGATGGAATCGGTTAGCCATGGCTTGAGAAAGGAAAAAGGTGGGGAGGAGTGCAAAGCTATAAAAGAGCACTAAAGTGCCAATTAATCAAACATCTCGGAACCACTCTCACTTGTTTAGTATGGAAGATATCAAGAACTCCGTTGCTAGTCGTTGACAAAAGCAACCACCTCTCAAAATACTTTTCACCTCTGTTTTACAAATGAAAAGCTCTAGCACATGTTTAATCCCTGCTTCCCTCTGCGAAGGGTCTATCTTTTACTTTTATGTTGAGTCAACCTATCTCCTTCTACCTTGAGCAAGCATTTGAGTTGTTATGTTTCACTCATCCATATGTTGATCTGCTTAATCATGTTTATTATCTTTCTTGTTTTGTATAATGCTTTTATCTGAAGGAATATACCTTTGAAAGTTCTCTATGAATGCAAAAGTTTACCTTGTTGAGCATATAGTCTTTGTTATATTAGCTCTGTTCTGAAAAGCTCCGTTTAAAAGAGAGAATAGTCTGTTCTCCATTCTTTGTCCAAGAACTAAGGTTTGCCATTGCCAATTATAGTTTACCTTGTGCATCTTTATATGTGATTCCCTTTTACCTATTGCAAGTCTATGTCTTATAAAGGGAAGTTGATGTCTATTATAATTTGTGCCTTGGTGAATGTGATGCTTCTTGTCCGTATTTTGATTATCGACACTTCACTCCATAAACCTGTGGTCATGTTTACCGAGTTTAGTTTTCGCTTGGGGACAAGCGAGGTCTAAGCTTGGGGGGGTTGATACGTCCAATTTGCATCACTATTTTGTATCATAATTTGCTGTTATTCATTGATATATTTCATATTTAGACAAGATACTTATGTTATTCCCTTTATTTTCACATGTTCGATGATCATCGGAGGAGTTGCTGCCGGAGTCAGGATTCTGCTGGAAAAAGGACCATCGAGGGACCATATTTTGAAGATCAAGAAAATTCCAGAAAAATACCCAGAAATTCTAATTTCCCAGAAGACGCAGGAAACCAGAAGGAGGAGACGAGAGGGGCCAGGAGGCGCCCTCACACGTGGGCGGCGCGGCCAGCCCCCTGGCCGCGCGGGGCCCACGTGAGGTCGCCCTGGCCCACCTCTGCCATCGCCCTTTGGCGTACATCATTGTCCCCAAAAACCTAAGGGAGGGGGAGGCTCAGAATTAGACTCAGCCGCCTCTGCGGGGCGGAAAACACCAGAGAGAGAAAAGCTCTCCGGCAGGCAGAAATCTACCGGGGAAATTCCTTCCCAGAGAGGGGAGATCGTCGCCATCGTCATCATCATCGCACCGGACTTCATCGGGATCATCATCGTCATCATCTCCATCACCAGCACCTTCATCTCCACCATCACCACGCCATCCCGCTGTAACATCTTGAATTGGATCTTATTATATTCATAGGGGAAACTTTCCCGGTGTTGATTACTCTTGTAGTTGATGCTATTGAGTGGAACCGTTGAGTTAAGGTTTATGTTCAGATTGTTATTTACCATTATTTCACCTCTGATCATGATCCATATGATGTCTTGTGAGTAGTTCATTTAGTTCTTGAGGACATGGGAGAAGTCAAGATGTTAGTAGTGAATTATTGTTGAGAAATATTTAATGATTTGATATTGTTGTGGTGCTATTTCACTAGTGGTGTCATGTGAACGTCGACTACATGATACTTCACCATTTATGGGCCTAGTGAGATGCATTGTGTATTTGGCTACCGATTGTGGGGTTGCTGGAGTGACAGAAACCTAAACCTCCGTTGGGAAACCATTGCACCAGGGAGCGTAGGACTCTAGAGTTTAAGGCTGTGGTTAGATTTATCTTAATTACTTTCTTGTATTTGCGGATGCTTGCAGGAGGTTTAATCACAAGTGTGTATTTATCCTAGTAAGGGTAGTGCGCTAGCACAGGTTCACCCCCATAACACTTACCAAACCATTGAATACTATTGGCTTTATGAAGCGAAAGCTCTTGACAGAAAACTCCCGTGTGTCCTCGAGAACGTTTGGTTATTATAAGAACACAACCGGCTTGTCCTTTGCTGAATAAAGGATTGGGCCACTTGCTACAATTGTTACTACTGTCTTTTATTTACTCGCACTTTATTTACTCGTAATACCAAATACTCCTGAAAACCTGTTTGCTAGTATTTACAGTGATTCCTTGATCAAAACTGCTCATCAACACCTTCTGCTCCTCATTGGGTTCGACACTCTTATTTATCGAAAGTACTACGATACACCCCCTATACTTGTGGGTCATCACAACTCAATCATAACACCAATATTCATTGGATCCCAACAAACCAAACATGTAGAATTACATAACGGTGATCTCAATCATGTAGGGCAGCTCATTGATACGTCCAATTTGCATCACTATTTTGTATCATAATTTACTGATATTCATTGATATATTTCATATTTGATGATCATCGGAGGAGTTGCTGCCAGAGTCAGGATTCTGCTAGAAAAAGGACCATCAAGAGACCATATTTTGAAGATCAGGAAAATTCCAGAAAAATACCCAGAAATTATATTTTCCCAGAAGACTCGGGAAGCCAGAAGGGGGAATCGAGAGGAGCCAGGGGGCTCCACATGCCAGGGCGGCACGGGCCCACCCCTGGCCGCGCCAGCCCTGTGTGAGGCCGCCCTGGCCCACCTCAGGTCTCACCCCTTCGCGTACATCATTGTCCCCAAAAACCTAAGTCAAGGGGGAGGCTCAGAATTAGACACCGCTGCCTCTGCGGGGCGGAAAACACCAGAGAGAGAAAAGCTCTCTGGCAGGCAGAAATCTGCCAGAGAAATTCCTTCCCGGAGAGGGGAGATCATCGCCATCATCATCATCATCGCACCGGACTTCATCGGGATCATCATCATCATCTCCATCACCTGCACCTTTATCTCCACCATCACCACGCCATCCTGCTGTAACATCTTGAGTTGGATCTTGTTATATTCATAGGAGAAGCTTTCCCGGTGTTGATTACTCTTGTAGTTGATGCTATTGAGTGGAACTGTTGAGTTAAGGTTTATGTTCAGATTGTTATTTACCATTATTTCACCTCTGATCATAATCCATATGATGTCTTGTGAGTAGTTCATTTAGTTCTTGAGGACATGGGAGAAGTCAAGATGTTAGTAGTGAATTATTGTTGAGAAATATTTAACGGTTTGATATTGTTGTGGTGCTATTTCACTAGTGGTGTCATGTGAACATCGACTATATAATACTTCACCATTTATGGGCCTAGTGAGATGCATTGTGTATTTGGCTACCGATTGTGGGGTTGCTGGAGTGACAGAAACCTAAACCTCCGTTAGGAAACCATTGCACCAGGGAGCGTAGGATCTTAGAGTTTAAGGCTGTGGTTAGATTTATCTTAATTACTTTCTTGTATTTGCGGATGCTTGCAAGGGGTATAATCACAAGTGTGTATTTATCCTAGTAAGGGTAGTGCGCTAGCACAGGTTCACCCCCATAACACCTATCAAACCAATAAATACTATTGGCTCTATGAAGCGAAAGCTCTTGACAGAAAACTCCCGTGTGTCCTCGAGAATGTTTGGTTATTATAAGTACACAACCGGCTTGTCCTTTGCTGAAGAAAGGATTGGGCCACTTGCTGCAATTGTTACTACTGTCTTTTATTTACTCGCACTTTATTTACTCATATTACCAAATACCCCTGAAAACCCGTTTGCTAGTATTTACAGTGATTCCTTGATCAAAACCGCTCATCAACACCTTCTGTTCCTCGTTGGGTTCGACACTCTTATTTATTGAAAGTACTACGATACACCCCCTATACTTGTGGGTCATCAAGACTATTTTCTGGCACCGTTGCCGGGGAGTGTAGCGCTATTGAAGAGTGGAATTGGTAAAGGTAACCGTCGCTGTGAGTATTGTTTTTATTTTGTCTTTTATTTTACTATGCTATGGAGAACTCTCCATTTGGTTTCCTATTTGGAAACAAAACAACAACTACTACTACTGCACATGCGGAGGGACCACCACCGCCACCGCCTGCTAAAATTGATCCTTTTAAAATACCTATGAAAATTGTTGGGCGAATTATGGATAACTGCTATTCAGGAGATGGAACTGTCCATCCGGGTGATCACTTATTATTTATACATGAATTATGCGAGTTGTTCAGATGTGCAGGTATTTCACTAAGCCAGGTCAAGAAGAAATTATTCTCATTATCATTGAAAGGCAAAGCTGAAGAGTGGTATCGACTACTCCAGGATGGTCCATCTATGGCATGGGCGGATATTGTGCCTCTCTTTTATTCCAAGTTTTATCCTCCAAGTGAAATTCATAAAGATCGTAATCGGATATATAATTTTTGGCCTCATGATGGAGAGAGTATTGCTCAAGCGTGGGGGAGATTGAAGTTACTAATGCTCAAATGCCCCATTCATGAGCTCCCCAATAATATTGTTATTAATAATTTTTATGCGCGGCTTACTCTTCCTGATAAGGATTATTTGGATGCTTCTTGCTTTGGATCATTTACTCATATGAAAGAAGATGCCAAGTGGAAACTTCTTGACCGTATACAAGAAAATGCTGAAGGATGGGAAAATGACAAAGGTAGGAAGTCAGGTATAAACTATGATTATGAATGCATTAAATCTTTTATGGGGACCGATGACTTTCATAGTGTTAGCGCTGCTTATGGTCTTGATTCTCAAATACTTGCTAATTGTTTTAAGGCCTTTGCCTCTTATATTGATGTTCCAAAGAAAAATTGGAATAAATATCATGCGCCTTATAAAGATTCTATTAGTCATATTCCTGCTGCAGCTACTGAAGTTTGTACTGTTGATAGCATTATGCCTGAACCTTATTTTGAGAAGACACCTTTCCCTGCTAAGGTAAAAAAGTATTCTACTTTGGTAAGTGTGTCTAATAAAAGTACTAAGAAAGCTGCAGAACCTGATGAGCAAATTACTATTAAGTCTCCTGTAGCTATATTGAAGGATCTTGTTACTAAAGATGTAGGGGATGAATATATTCTTTTTTGTGAAGATGCTTCTAACATTCTTTCACATCCTAAAAAGCATAGGAAAGCAAGTGTTCCTGTTATTTCTGTCAGGATTGGAGATCATTGTTATTATGGTTTATGTGATATTGGTGCTAGTGCAAGTGCTATTCCCTTAGAGCTTTACAAAGAAATTATGCACGAGATAGGCGCTTGTGAGCTTGAAGATATTGATGTGGTTGTTCAGCTTGCTAACAGAGAGACTGTTTGGCCTCTTGGTATTATTCGAGATGTGGAAGTTCTATGTGGTAAGACTAAATACCCCACTAATTTTCTAGTACTTGGTAAGGAGGCTAGTA